>WNGS01160430.1:5307135-5326102 GCA_020271785.1 Procambarus virginalis | reverse complement strand
AAGAAATCACTGATGTTCAAGAAATATGCATTTTATGCACAATAAATCATATTGTATAAAATACTAAAAAAAAATCGGGTGGTAGGGAGAAGAAAATACTCAAGTGTTTAGGGAGAATCCACAAAAACTTCTCTGAATACCCTTTATTCTCTTCTCCGAGGCTATAGGTCTCTACAATTGCACCACACGTCGTAGCCCTATATGTATTTATGCAAAATTATATATATACTAGGCAAGTGTCAAGTTTGCTGCATGGTAGTCTCTTTCTTCACTGGCTCCAGCAGTAGGTGGGCCCAGGGTGCATTAGCAGGCAAATTAAATATAAATGCAACCATTTTAGCACAAATCAAATAAAAGACTATTAATTATTAAGGTTCTATTAAGTGTAGGGCAGAAGAGAAACAAACTTGCTCTCCTCGTGCTTTATTATGAACAATCACATCACAGGTATACGTTACATGACTTACTATTTACAATTCTTATAAACAAAAGAGCATCTGTTTAATACATGCTACACCTAACCTATATAGTATTTAATCCCCCAAAATGCCTTAGTCCTACACGGGGGAGACATCTCCCGTCACGCAGGGTGCAGTTGCACCTCCACAGATCTCCAGTATCAGCTCTTGATACTGGTAATGTCTCAAAAGGGCCACCACTACGGGCTATTCATGCCCGTGCCACCTCTTGGGTGGCTTAATCTTTATCAATCATCAATCCTTAATCCTAACAGGTTCAATAACATTGTGGTCCAGTTCCTGACCCCTTACGTGATGTTAGCATTCAGTTATTGTCCTGGTGGCGGGTAGTGGGGGAGGGTTGATAATACATTTATTTAGCGAATGTCAATACTAATCGTTTATATACAATTTTCTTGTGATGTCAACCCTCTCTTGCAATATCAAAGTCTCTTGAATAGACACACATTTAAGATTTTGAGTAATTGAGAGGGATTTAGTGACTCCTGAAGGTCTATATAGAGATCACATGAACTTCAGAAAATATTTTAGGCTTCAACGACCTTCAGAATTTTTCTCAGACATAGCCTGACATCTAATATATAAGAATGTTAAGAGCTTCCTAAGTTTAGCCTTCCTTAAAAATGTTAAACCCTAAAAATTAACCAAACATAGTGATGCAGGTGCTTGGGGCTCCTTCCCAGCTTGAAATATACCTTCAGAATCCACGAGAAGACATTGCTATTATCTTGTAAGGTATTAACACTTTCTTAATGTCCGTAAGTTGCACCGTTATCTTGGAAGCTGAAGAGGAAGACTTCCGAAATCCCTGGGAGGTTTCCAGAAATTCTTGTGAGGTTTCATAAATCTCTGGGAGGTTTCCAGAAATCCCTGTGAGGTTTTCATAAATCCCTGTGAGGTTTCATAAATCCTTGGGAGGTTTTCATAAATCCCTGGGAGGTTTTCATAAATCCCTGGGAGGTTTTCATAAACCCTTGGGAAGTTTCCAGAAATCCCTGGGACGTTTTCATAAATCCTCGGGAGGTTTTCACAAATCCCCGGGAGGTTTTCATAAATCCCTGTGAAGTTTCCAGAAATACATGGGAAGTTTTCATAAATCCCTGGGAGGTTTTCAGAAATTCATGGGAAGTTTTCATAAATCCCTGTGAGGTTTTCTAATCCCCGGGAGGTTTTCATAAATCCCGGGAGGTTTTCAGAAATCTCCGGAAGTTTTTCAGAAATCTCTGGGGGGTTCTGTACAAACTCCCACCAGACGATAGGCACGTCTCTAAACCAGGACTTGCGGGTGTAGATGTTCCTCTTGGCCTGCGAGACGGGATCGGCGACCTCCCTCCAGGGTGTAATAGTCTTGCGATACTGCCCGTCTTCCTCGAGGTCGCTGTCGAAGTAGGTCGAGGAGTCGTACTCACTCTCGTAGGCGACCACCTCGTAGAGCGGCGGCTCGTGCTTGCCCTTCGGGTTAGGTCTGGTGGGCGCGTAGCTGAATGTGGGAAAATAGTAAGGGGACTTGATTTTTCACATTTTTGTTTTAATATTATAAAGTATTTGAAAGCTTGACCAGTAATAATGCAGTATATGAACACTTATATATATTTATACGGGGAAATGTAGACATAGTATGAGTATAGTGAGTGTGGATACATTATACGTACATGGCTCCTCGCACTGTGTACACCAACTTCTTTCTCTGGGCGCCTTTGATGATGCTGCTACGATCCACAATTTGGTCTCCCTGTACACACACACACGCACCGTGTTATTATCTCTATATGTATTTATCTCTCTCTCTCTCTCTCTCTCTCTCTCTCTCTCTCTCTCTCTCTCTCTCTCTCTCTCTCTCTCTCTCCTCTCTCTCTCTCTCTCTCCCTCTCTCTCTCTCTCTCTCTCCTCTCTCTCTCTCTCTCTCTCTCTCTCTCTCTCTCTCTCTCTATGATGTTTAGCGTGGCAAACGTGAATGGGGTTTTGGAAGAAACGTTGAGTTCCTAGTTGTTAAACATGGGGATATAAAGTTAATTTTACACCATAATTACCACCACTACCATCACCACCACAACCCCTACGGGCTCACCATAGCCCGTGCTACTTGGAACTTCTTGTTCCAGGTAGCGAATCTTTAACAACAACAACAACCACAACCCCTTAAATCGCTACCAGACACAACACATTACAGTAGCCACCACCAACAACACCTACAATAGCAACCATTCAAAACCCACCACAGTAGCCTCCCCCCCCCCCACCACAACACCCACAACCATACCAACCTTGCCATAGCCCTTCCATATCAGGACATACCAGGTCGTCCTCCACGCTATGATCACCAACACTACCAGCACCAACATCGGCAATCTGTCAAGCACATACAAGTATATTAAGATATATATATCTATATTTCTGGTTTAGGTTGTATACAAAACACAAAATAATATTTGTATGAAACTATGGGTGGATTATTTTTCAGACTGATCCAAAATCACAACTGATGTTGGGTTCGTGTATGAATTGATTGTCACAATTTAGACAATGCATTGATGAACAACATTTATAAATTTGCACACGGTAAAAAGAATAGGGTGGAAATTATATTCAGAAGACTCAAAATCGCTTCAAGATGATCTAGATAGGCTGTTAAAATGGATGACAGATTAGCAGTGCATAAATGTACCTGTAACAAGCTACATTGGAGATAATTTACCAGCTACTTAAATTATCCCCCAAGAATTCCACATTCAAAGAAATTGGAATATCGTAATTCCAAATTCCCAGATATCGTAATTGTAATGATATCCAGCAGATGTCAGACAGGCTTTCCCATTAAGAGGATTACAGCAGCCTGAGTTAAGTAGGCTGTTGCTTTCAATACTATGATTCTATCCAGAATCTTAGCATCGGCATTCTTACTCCATAGGTTGAGACGCCTCAAGCTGTTACTCGACCAAAGACCACATTCACACCAAACATCTACCACCTACGGGCTGCTCATACCCGTGCCACCTCTTGTGGTGGCATAATTTTTATCAATTAATCACTTCATGGGTGACGGAAGACATCTCACGGGAGACATCTCCCGTCACGCAGGGTGCAGTCGCACCTCCACAGATCTCCAGTATCATCTATTGATACTGGTAATGGCTCAAAAGGGCCACCACTTACGGGCTATTCATGCCCGTGCCACCTTTTGGGTGGCTTAATCTTCATCATCACTCCATGGGTGGTCAAGGAGCACAGCACATGTGACACATGGCCTTCAAGACGCCGCCATCTTTACCTTTATCATCACTCACTAGCAGCGCACTACGGCTCAACCTGTCACAATGTCGACACAATATTCATCACCAAACCCACATTAACTATATTAAATATATATATTTAGATATGCTGTGTTTCTTGTCACCAAAAACTAATGATACATTCGTTTTTGGTGTATAGTATAGTATACGGCAAATAGGATACCGAGATTAATTTTTAGAAACGTTAGTAATAACATATTTAATGTTATTTGTAAATTTTATCTTTATTCAGGCCCCATTTACATTATGAAGCTCAATTTTGGTCCCCGGGCTATAGATTTACTTCAGCGGATACTGAGAAGTTAAAGTTAACAAAGTTAATCCCAAGATATTAAAAACCTCCCTTATGACAAAAATGGAGAAAACCTAATGTACATTCTCTAGAAAGGCGAAGAGTAAGAGGTGACATATTGAAGTATATAAATCAATACAAAAGCATATCAAGGAGGTGGTTACTAATAGGGTGTTATATCAGTACAAAATAGAACACGAAACAACGGAAATAAATAGGATAAGTTTATATACAAAAAAAAGACCCGAGTAAATATTGGTTTGGAAACAGGGTTGTTGATTTATGGAACAAATTACCGGATAATATAATAGACGTGGGCAAGTATTTATTGTTTCAAGCGTAGGTTAGACAATTATATGAATGAGTTAATTTGGCTATGAATAGGGAGCTGCCTTGTATATGTCAAATAGATTGTGCTCTGAGTGTAGAGCATTTTGGACGCTTGAGGTGTCTGTTATAGAGAACCAAGAGGAGAGAACCAGGAACCAAAAGGAGAACCAAGAGACATCATGTTGAAGTTCCATTAGGCTACCAATGGACCACATTATTACTGAGTACGGGTAACAGACCAGCAGCATACCGTTGCTAAAGAGAAACATTCTTTAGTATGATCTCACATTGCTCAAGTAAATACCTATTTCTGCCACCAGAGAGAGAGAGAGCTGACTACACTGTGGAGATCTCTTATTTAGCTCTTCCTCCCCTCTGGTTAGAGGCAGCCAGACCGCCACGCACACAACCTGTCCTCAATCCAGGCGTTAAAATTCATCACATTTAGCGTATTGTGTATTAAAAGTGGGTTTGCTCTAATTTATATATTAATATTATTATATATTAAGGTTTTATGTGTAGTTAGTTGTTTAGGTTCTTTTGGCGATTATTTGCATTTAAAGTATATATGGGTGAAGTATTTACATCGTTGTGGTTCGAACAGAGATCGTCAGCGAAGCACTGATCAAGAAAATATCGATCGTTCAGCCCGTCCTCCAAACAAAGATCCAAAAGTGATTCCATGCACCCGCCAAACCCCCTGTTTATGAATGAAAAGCGGTTTACACCAACCCGTCCTCGACTCAAGTCCATTACATTCAGCGGTCAACCCCACAGACGCATTCATAAATTTTAACATGCTGTTCATTCAAAACGGGAATTTTCTCAAGTATAAATTAATACTATAATATATTAGCATATTGTGTATATATAGGCATAGGTTAGGTTAGGTCAGGTGTTTAGGTTCTGTTGGCGATTATTTGCATTTGTAGTACGTGGGTGAAGCATTTATAGCGTTGTGATTCGAACAAAATTCGTCAGTGAAGCACTTGTTCCGGAAATGTTCGAACGTCAGCAGTTGTGAGTCGTGTGTAAACCGCTTTTCATTCATAAACAGGGGGTTTGGCGGGTGCATGGAATCACTTTTGGATCTTTGTTTGGAGGACGGGCTGTTACACACGACTCACAACTGCTGACGTTCGAACATATACGGAACAAGTGCTTCACTGACTAATTTTGTTCGAACCACAACGCTGTAAATTCTTCATCCACGTACTACAAATACAAATAATCGCCAGCAGAACCTAAACACCTAACCTAACCTATGCCTATTTATACACAATATGCTAATATATTATAATATTAATTTATACTTGAGAAAATTCCCGTTTTGAATGAACAGCATGTTAAAATTTATGAATGCGTCTGTGGGGTCGACCGCTGAATGCAATGGACTTGAGTCGAGGACGGGTTGCGATCGTTATTAGTGGTGGGTCGTGTGTAAAGTGTTTTTGATTCATAAACAAGGGGGTTTAGCTTCTGGAATGAGAACGGCTTGAATGTCGCTAATCCAGCAGCCAAAACGTGCGTGTATATATATATATATATATTTTCAAAGACTTTAGTTACACACACACAGAACAACTATAACTGAACAGAGTTTAAACAGTTTTTCTTTTTATACCTGCATTTGGGTGAGGTGATATGCTACAATGATTTGGGGTGAGGTGAGAACAAACACAGAACACGAAACAATGGGTATAAGCTAAAGGGAAGAATAGATCTGTAACTGCTGTGACTGCAAACTGTGAATGCCAAGAAATCCGGACTCCACCTGCCAAAGATTATTGGAGAATATAAACCTGGATATGCGTATGGAAACGTCAAGACGCATAAGCCTGGAAACCCACTTCGGCCAATTATCAGCCAGATCACACCCACGTACAGACTGGCGAAACGACTCAACGGCTTACTGACTCCTTATGTCCCGTGCAACTTCAGCCTGAAATCCCCGAAGGAATTTGTTGACTTACTGCGGGGAACACGGGCTACAGGGATAAGAGCATCGTTGGACGTAGAATCACTGTTCACCAACGTACCTGTGGATGAAACAATCGGGATGATAGTGGACCGAGTGTATCGAGACCGGGCCTGTACTCCCCTTGACATGCAAGAAAATATCCTGAGGAAACTACTCCAAGCTTGTACTAAGGAGGCACCCTTCTTGAGCCCGGATGGGCACATGTATAAGCAAGTAGATGGGTTGCTATGGGTTCTCCCCTAGGCGTCCTGTTTGCAAACTTCTACATGGGTACTATTGAGGAAAAAGTCTTAGTCGACTTGAACTTGAAACCGGCCATATACTGCAGGTATGTTGACGACATTTTTACACAGGTACCTGATGTCAGACATCTGCAGGAGCTGAAAGAAGCGTTTGAGCAGATTCTGTGTTACGTTTCACTTACGAGATGGAGAAGGATGGGAAGCTGCCCTTTCTAGATGTAACAGTCATGGAAAGGAGCGGAGGTTTCCACACTGCAGTCTACACTAAGGAAACAAACATGGAATGTGCCTAATGCCAACAGTGACTGCCCAGATAGGTACAAGAGGAGTGTTGTTAACGCTTATGTCGACCGTGCTCTCAGCCACAGCTCGGAATGGAAGCAAGTCGACGAAGAAGAACTCTGTAGAGTAAGGCAGGTCCTAGTCAACAACGGCTTCTCCAATGGTTTCATTGAAGACATCATAAGAAGGAAAGTGAAACGCCATGCAACCTCTGAAGATACAACTAACACACCAACATATACCCCTATTAGACTATTTTACAGGAACTTCTTCTCCACAGCTCATAAAACGGAGGAAAGGGTCCGAAAGATATTGTTAATAGAAACGTTATCCTACAGACAAAAATCAGAAGATACAATTGACGATTTACTATAAAACCAGAAAACTGCCAACCTACTCATGAGAAACTCTCCAGACACAAAGCAGAACGCTTTGAAAGAGACCAATGTCCTCTATGCCTTCAAATGCCCACTTAGGGGACTGTAAGCCCCAAAGATAGCTCATATACTGGCAAGACAACAACATCTCTTTCCAAGGCGATTAACGATGCACTAAGCAACAGGGCTCTATCAAGGAACATATAATCTCTTCCCACAACCAACCATCACCAGAGAAATCTTAACAAACAACACAGAAATCATTGATAGATACAGCGACAACAGGCGGCACTACACATCAAGAACTGCGAGGCACTACACATCAAGAAGTCAACACCAGCAATCAACAGCCAATTAACGCACTACTATATTCTACCCACTTCAAGACTCCGCTCCAATATAGAAACATCAAGAAATACGGGCCAATAGTAACTGCAGAAGGCCAATAGGCCTTCTGCAGTTACAGATCTATTCTTCCCTTTAGCTTATACCCATTGTTTCGTGTTCTGTGTTTGTTCTCACCTCACCCCAAATCATTGTAGCATATCACCTCACCCAAATGCATATATATATATATAATATATATATATATATATATATATATATATTTTATATATATATATATATATATTATATATATATATGTATATATATATATATATATTGATATATATATAGATATATATTATATTATATATATAATATAGTAATATATATATATATATAAGTTATATAATATATATATATTTATATATATATATATATATATACATATATATATATATATATATATATATATATTATTTATATATACCAGCAATCAACAGCCAATAACGCACTACTATATTCTACCCACTTCAAGACTCCGCTCCAATATATATTTATATATATATATATTTATATATATATATATATTATATATATATATTTATATATATATATATATATATTTTTATATATATATATATATATATATATATATATATATATATATATATATATATATATATATATATATATATATATATATATGTGTGTGTGTGTGTGTGCCCATTGAGTTACAGCCCCACTCCCTGTGCCAGGTAAGTCCACTACGGGCTCACCATAGCCCGTGCTACTTGGAACTTTTTGTTCCAAGTAGCGAATCTTAAAAACAGTGTGCCCATTCGCAGTGCAGTGTCAGGCTAGACGAGAAGTCACCTCGTTTCCTCCTTCACACCACGGTGATGTGTCGTGAATTGGTGAATCGTGTGTGGTGGCTCGTTGGCGGCTGTTGGGTGTAGACGTGTCGTTCGTGGCGCTCGCCAGTTCCACCCTAGTGGCTGTGGGAGGAGGGTGTCCGTGACGGCTGTGGGGGTGTTGTCCCCCGGGTGGGCGTGGTACGCCTGTTGAGGAGACATAGGGTCTTACCGGCCTCCATTGAAGAGGACCTCGTCGGCTGGTCTGGCTTTTACGGTGCCAGTGGATCACTTGTTGGTTGGTGTTGCCTTGGTGGATATTCTCCATGTGCAGTTGTCGGAATTGGTTGGCGTCCAGCTGCTGCAGGGGAACCGCGCCGTGGTCAAGTTTCGCCATCAGGCTGCATTTCAGGCGTTTCTGGGGCGGTGTGAGGGGCGTGTTTACCCTCTCCCTGATGCCGCCGGTTCTGTTAAGGTAGTGAACCTCAGCGTCGCCTTGACGTCTGTGTCGGTGCGTGGTGCCCCCTTCGAGTTTAACGACGATCTCCTAACTGCTGTGTTTGGACGGTTTGGTACTGTGCTAAGCGTTCGTTGGGACAAGGTACTTGCAGGGCACTGTACTGGGATGCTTGACGGTTCCCGCACCCTGACCATGTTTCTGAAGAGTGGTGTTCCGTCCTCTGTGTCCGTGTTGGGTTACACTCTCCGTTGCCAGTATCGGGGGCAACCACGCACCTGTTACAGGTGTGGTAATGTGGGTCATCTCGCTGCAGCGTGCGACGTGGGAGCAACTGGCAGGGTGCATGTTTTTCGTGAGGAGGACTTTCCACCCTTGTTGACTTCAGACGCTTCTGAGGATGGAGTGGGTGCTGTGCCTGAGGCGCCTGATTGCTTGTCTGCTGCTTTGCCTGTTGAGGCGGTTACTATGCCTTATACGTCCAGTCTGTTCCCTGCTGTGGTCCCGGAGGTAGTTGTTGCGCCGGAGTGTAAGACTGTTGGGCCGTCGCCCGCACTGCGTGTGGTGGATGTCCCAGTGGAGGTTCATGTCCCGTCTGTGGATGTGGTACCGGCTCCTGGGGACGCGGGTCCTGTTGTTTTGGATGGGGGCTTCGGCAGGAGGAGGTGCCTGTCGTGTCTGTATGTTGGTGACTGTAGTTCTACTCTTTCCATCCCTTTACTGAAGCGTGCGCGTCGGTGTTCTGAGGCTGTTTCCCTGGATGATGTGGACAGTGTGGGTGATGTGGCCTCTGTGGACTCTTCGGACAGTGCGGGTGTGGCCTGTGTGGATGTCAGGTGGCTGTGCCTGCAGCGGGGCCTGCTGGGAGTGTTGTGGTGCGGCCTGTCTCCAAGCGTTCGCGGCGGGCTAGGAGTTTCTCCCTTTCGTGGTGTGCCCTGGGAGATGGTGGGGGAGTATGGTGATCTGGCGCCCCCCACCGAGGATGATGGTGCTGTGAGGGGCTCCGAGGTGGCTACCTGTGTCCCCCCTCCTGCGTCGCCTGCTGTTGGGTCTCCGCAGTGGGGGTTGTCCATGATGATCGGGATCTCGCCGTGGTGTTGCGGAAAGATGTGCGCCGGGAGGCCTCGGCTCCTGTGCCCTGTGGTGGGGTCGGTGCCGCGCCTGCATCCCCTGCGGTCCCCCCTCATTCATTGCCCCGGTCTGGGGGTCGCCTAGTCCCGACTGCTGGGGTCGTGCCTTGTGGGGGTCCGGTGTTGGGCCCTTATCGGGATGCCCGGGTGCTTCCGATCCCATGGTGCTCGTCCACTGTCTGGGTGTCGCGGGTGAAGGAGTTTGTGTATAGGGTGCCGGAGAAGATGTCTCAGCCGAGGCCACCGCCTGGTGGCCAGGTGCCCGATGACACGTGGGTGATTTGGGAGGCGTAGTTAACATCTGATCAGCTGCCGCCGTGACCTCGTCGCCCCGCCCTCCAGTGCGGGGAGTCTCCCTCTAACGTCCACCTCTGTTTTCGTCGCCACTCCTCTCTTTACGGCCCGTCACATCTAACACTTTTGACTTGCTTCTCCTCCTTAACATCAACGCGTCTCCCTACATTTGTCCTGGTGCAGTCGTCGGGAGGGTAAACCCTTCATACAAACTGCACCTATTCTCGAGAAGAAGAATCGTGTGTGTGTGTTGAAAAACTTCATTAGGACGTTCTAGTATGTATACCCGCCATATCTTGTCACCTTTGGTGTGGACTCTCGAACATCTTGTTGTGAAGACTAAGAGGCATTTGGAAGATATATTGAACGAGCGTGGTGGAGAAGACCAATATGGCTTGTGGAAAACCTCTCCTCGGGCCCCAGGCCTTTGCAGGGTGACACGAAGCACCCAGTGTGGTGATAGCAGACACAGTCACTCCCAGAACCGAGTAGGTACGTGGAATTAATATTCAGTTGTAAATAAGTAGCTGTCATATTTCATTAGTGTGTTTTGTGAGAGATTAGTTGTTTATGATTTTGTTTGTTATTCCATGTACACTCCTACACCTTTAACTGTGTTCAGTAAAAGTGACCAGTGGTCACTTTCTCGCTGTATATTAATTAACAATAATTAATTATACCTCCAATAATTAGAGACGTACCTCCACTCCTCGCTGTATATACCCTGATTATTATAGTCCTAAATTATGTTCCGAGACTAAAATATACTTGCTTGTTGGTCAGTAAGCTATTGTGAATAGCCTCAATTCTCCCGCATTACTTAGGTCTTAAAAGGCCAACACCAAACCAAGCGGAGTAACGTAGACAATAATCCCTTGATGTTGTCGTAATAGACGTTAGTGTTTTACATACTAATTAGCGAACATCTGTTCCCTCAATAATGTTGATTGCACGAAACATTGTGCTTGATTATCGGCTTCATACAAAATACAAATTCTACTATGAAATCGCTGTAATGTCATCTATATTTTTTTATAAATCAAATTTATTATTATTAATCACAGCCAGAGATATTGCAAATATTGTGAGAGATTGTATTGTTCTTCCAGAACCAACATTCATTATCTATATAAAATAGAATGATTGAGGATAGAGGACAGACGCTTGTGAATTATCTCACATAATTTTGCACTATGATTGCTATGGGGCACATGCCCAACATGGGCTGGTTGGGGGTTGGCACCATTGCAACAAGTGCCACCGCCGTGGTGCCATAGACGGCGACTCTTGCTTTTGCATTTGGCTCATTATTTTTTGCTCTTGTATCGTAAAACATTAAGCGCTGGTAATGCCAAAATTAAACAAATTCGATTCGTCACACTTAACTTATTAAAGCCTGATTAAATGTTAATGACGTTATGGGTTTTTTCCTGAGGCTGAATTTCTACTGTTTATAAGAGAGACTGACAGACACAGACTGGCAGTAAGGCAGATTGACAGAAAGACTCAGACTGACACACACACACACACACACAGATGGACAGACATGGATACAGACAGGGAGTGATACAGAGAATGACAAAAACTGGCTGACTGTCGGAAAGACTGACTGTGACTGACTGATGACGACTGACTGACTGCCAGTCAGACTGAGTGTCAACATATTAGTTATGCATCATCTGTGCCTAGATTAACTAGCAAGGTAGGGTACATAAGATATGTTTTATGAGAGCAAATGTTTCCTGGCATCTTGATTCATGTCCCTCATGTTTCTGCCATTTACTGTGCTGTTAACAAGTAACGGTATTTATTTATTTATATACAAGAAGGTACATTGGGTTTTTGAGGATACATAGCATGGTATTTACATTCTTGTAAAGCCACTAGTACGCGCAGCGCTTCGGGCAGGTCCTTAATGTAACAGATAATTTTAAGTAGGTAAATTTTAGCAAAATTATAAAATGCTAACAGGTACATTGTAAGAAAAGAAAACGAGAGAGATTAGTAGGTATATTAAAGCACACCAATACTTTGTTGTATTGATAAGTGTATGAATTTACATCCAAGTAGTTCATTACTCACGTCCATTTTAGCATGGCGCGACCGACCTCTTGATCGGACGCTGATCCCGGTAGAATGCCCACAGCGCCGCCCCTGTGAACATGGTCGCCACCGCCAGCAGCCCGTAGATCAGTAGACCCATCTGTCAACACACACCTCTGTCACTCGTATGGTCTGAGCAAGTGTACCTAAGTTCCTTCCACTACCATTTACGGTACTGTCCTTTAGTAGACAGTGTTCTCTGCATAGGAAACTAGAATAGTTAACAGATATCTGCTGAGCAAATTAGAATAGTTCTGCTGAACAAATAAGAATAGTTAACAGTTGTCCGCTGAACAACGCTGAAATTGACAAATCTAAAGCGAACAGATATAGAGGAAAGACCTACTACATAGATGAGGCCGTCAGTAAGTGAATAGCAGAAATATTAAGGGAAAAAATCATTGAACAAATAATGGGAATAAGGCGACTAGGCTATATAGAGACTGATACTGATAGAAGTTAATATAAGACATCTAATGATATTCTTAGTGTTTTCCATTTTTTATTTGATAGAGGATGGCGCAGTCTGTGCAGTAAGAGGGGCAGGACAATGCGTAGCATATACAAAGAAGGGTATTTCCTTGCAGAATTTGTTGCAATTTCGTTGTTGACAGACCCCCCCACATTTTTAGTTGGAGAAACCTCAATAGTGCAAAGAACGACATGCAACGAAAGATTTTAAACAAAGCTCTGTGCTCACCTGGTCACGTGGTAATCATGATTTAAGTTACAAGATTTAAATTCTCAAGAGCAAAAGGGTATAAAAATTCCTCCAATGTATGGAGCCTAGTGTTGTTAGTGTTTCCAGCAAGGATAAGGTGAACTCTCCTTATCCGCGGAAAAAAAAGCCTTGCAAGTAAGTTACTTTTTCTATCGAATCGCGTCTTTTGTGGGGAGGATTAAGGCTACGTGATGAGACGTTGCTTCAGATACGCAATTGTAAAGGAACTTGTTGGGAAAACTGGGTCTTGGAGCCTCGGTTTTTCTAAATTAGTTTAAAGGGATAAGTGGTGGTGAATTTCTGTAGATTTGCCTCAGATCGAGGGATCATCAGAGGGTTACCATGGCTCACATTGACCTTTGTTTTGTCAAGTTTTGGAGAGGGAAGAGAGTTGCAATATAGGGAGTGAGAGAATATAACATCCGCTCTCTCTCTCTCTCTCTCTCTCTCTCTCTCTCTCTCTCTCTCTCTCTCTCTCTCTCTCTCTCTCTCTAATCGAGAGCGATACTTGGGCTCCCAGACCATTGAGCCTGTTCACATGTTAACGAAAGCTATTCATCATGCAGCTGACACCAATGTTAAGTGAACAATTGTTGCTATTAGAATACTAGCTCAATTAACATTCATTACCGGTATATAAACATAAGTTGTCTAGAAGAAATTAGTTTTTCTGGTAAATTTATGTGTAAGTTTTTCGTCTAGACCGGTTTGTAAACAAATTAAGCAAAGAAGCTTGGTATGGGTAGAACAATGAGGGACGGTAGCCTGATACACCACACGAACGACGATGGACGGTAGCATGATACCACACGAGCAGATGAGGGACGGTAGCCGATCACACGAGCAGATGAGGGGGTAGCCTGATACACACACGAGCAGATGAGGGACGGTAGCCGATACACACACACGAACAGATGAGGGACGGTAGCCTGATACACACACCAGCAGATGGGGACGGTAGCCTGATACACACACGAGCAGATGAGGACGGTAGCCTGATACACACACGAGCAGATGAGGGACGGAGCCTGATACACACACACGAACAGATGAGGGACGTTAGCCTGATACACACACACATGAGGGACGGTAGCCTGATACACACAGAGCAGATGAGGGACGGTAGCCTGATACACACACGAGCAGATGAGGGACGGTAGCCTGATACACACACGAGCAGATGAGGGACGGTAGCCTGATACACACACATAGCAGATGAGGGACGGTAGCTGATACACACACGAGTACAGATGATGGACGGTAGCCTGATACACACACACGAACAGACGATGGACGGTAGCCTGATACACACACACGAACAGACGATGGACGGTAGCCTGATACACACACACGAACAGACGATGACGGTAGCCTGATACACCCACGAACAGACGATGGACGGTAGCCTGATACACACACGAACAGATGAGGGACGGTAGCCTGATACACACACACGACAAATGAGGGACGGTAGCCTGATACACACACGAACAGATGAGGGACGGTAACCTGATACACACACACGAACAGACGAGGACGGTAACCTGATACACACACACGAACAGACGATGGACGGTAGCCTGATACACACACACACGAACAGATGGGACGGTAGCCTGATACACACATAAACAGATGAGACACCCAGCATACATACAGGTACTTGATACTCTCTAGCCAAATGGTAGCCTGCGGTAGACTGTCGCCTCGCCTCCCGGAGGACCCTCCTCGCTGCCGAAGTAGGACAGGTTGGTTTTTGAGACGCACGACTCGCAGGAGCAGTTGGAGTTGGTGGTGTCGCTGTCGGAGGACCGATGTCGACGTCGACGATAGTGGCGGAGCGTCCGCACCAGGTCGAAGCCATCCTCAGAGTCCGGCAACATGTGCTGCTCGTGTCGACGTGCTCGACAGATCCGATGAGCTGTCGTCGTCCGTCATCGCTAGATGATTGTCCTGTGCAGCTGGACGTATCGAAAAGAGGAAAACCAGCTATAAATTTTTGAAAATAAAACATTTAAGCTTCCTACTAGTCAGACATGCTGTTCTAGTTTGCATTGTCGTCATCAATGCCTGAACTGGCATTGTATTCCAGTCTTTCTCGTCACGAGTGAACTCTCCCAGAACTTCCTACTCCTCCCAGCATTTATTTAAAGCACATATATACCCGCATCTAGAGGACATGTGAACTATCTACTGGTTCATACTGTACCTTCCTCTCTGGGGTGAATCTTCATTGCTTCCAGGGGATGTGAGTTTTTGGGTGACTGTCATCACTAGCACCAGGAGAAATGAGGTGTTTTTCCTGGTTATCTTCACTACAGAAGGCTAGTTATCTCTAGCCTTTCTTGGTTATCTTCTGTTTGTTGTCGTGCGCGGTGCTCATATCCTCGCTCTGTTCTTTCTCGTCTGTTCCTTTGCAAACACACTCCTTCGCCTCGCCATCCTCCAGGCCCCACGGTGGTATCTCCACCGCCACGAACTGCGCCCTATTTCTCTCCTTTCTGACCCCATCCTTCTCTCTCTTGACCCCATCCTCTGTCCCGACCTCATTCTTGTCCTGTGCCATGACCTCTTCCACTTCCTCCGTCCTGACCCCATCTACCTCATTGCTACTGACCATTTTCGTGTCGTTAATGGTGACCCCATTCTCCCCCTCGTCGCTGCTGGCTTGGTATCCAGGATTGTGTCTACCTCCGTCAGCAGACCTGAGGCTCGTGGGTAAAGAGAGGCTATCATTATCGATCAAATCTTGTTCCAAGTCGTCCATAATTTTCTAATACCTGGTGGCTGATTGTTTATCTTCAGCTGTGTAATAGTATAATACATGAAGTTGCGCACCGTCAAGGGTTGCCTTAGCCTAGGCTGATTTTGTATTTTGTTTTCAAGGACCGCTTCAAATGTTATGGCCTGTCTCACAGAAGCACTCTGAGAGAATGGAAGATTGTTTATGTTAGGGCGGCGACCTGAGCAGAGGAGAGCATTTACTTGCCACTTTAGATAATATAATCATAGGAAGAACATGTACAAATGTGAGACGCATGACAACGCCTGTCATAAAGCAGATAGTCGACAACACTGTTGACACGTAAAGGTCATGTTGGTAGCAGATTTTGTTTTAAAATGACCTTTCTTGCGCAAATACATATAGGGCATTATAGCATTTGGAAAAGATCGTACAGGAGGATGTGTCATCTTAAAATGATCTACTGTCAACTTGGTGTGTTCGAAACGTCTCTTGCGCGTGTCTCTGTTCTTTTACGAATGTAATGCTTTACAATGCATCACTTGAGAATCATTAAACAACACAAAATAAATTCATCAATTTCTTACACTGTATGTCCTGTTCAAAATATGGCAGAACCTTTTGAACATCCGTAATCACCGCAGTTGTTTAATTGAACACAATTTTTTTTGTTTACTTCAGTACATTATTTAAGAAAAAAACACATCTAAAAATCCACATCTAAGCCATAGCACAATATAAAATCTTCAAGTTATATATCACCAGACAAATCTAATTTCGCCAGGATAGTATTACACGATATCAAGACTTGGCTTGCATCATGTTTATCACGTATTTCGTTCCTTGTCGTGGCTTTGTGCTTGACACGGCCGCTCGTGGATGTGTGGCGTAGAGGGAAGGTTCTCACACACACACTGCTTCAGGCCGTGGCTCTTGTCGTGCAGGGAAGGGAAGGGATGATGAAAGTACTGGTGGAAGACGTGCTCAGTTGGGCGCGGCGCAAGCTAGGCTTTATCGCGTCATTCTGGTTTCCGTTCGTTCCCCGGATATACACTCACTCACACACACTCACTCACTCACTACACACTACCACTCACTCACACTACACTACACTACCACTACACACACACACCACACAACACACACACACACACACACACACACCCACAACGAGTGTGTGTGTGTACCTGGAGCCACAGAGATATAGAAAGAACTTTTTTAGTGTCAGAGTGTTAATGATCTTCAGGATGCCGATGTGGAAGGCTGCTCTCTCCAGTTGGTCCAAATGTGATATCTAAGCCCATTAGGCTCATGGCATAACTGTTACACCTGTTCGATTACGGTATGAGCATCCAGACCACGAGCCAACACTTCTCCCCTACCCGCAAGCACACACTAAACACAACACTCACATACACCACATAGGTACTACATCACACGTGGGGGGGGGCTGGTGGATGAGTGGACATCGCTCTAGATACTGTGAATAGGGACCGGGGTTCTGATCCCCGCAGCCGGCGGGAAACAGATGGGCAGAGTTTCCTTCACCCTGATGGGCCTGTACCCTAGCGTAAATAGGTTACCTGGGAGTTAGACAAGCTGGCTTCCTGGAGATGTATAACGTGTGTGTATAAACATAGTAGGGACAATTGTATTGATTGACAGTTTGATGGGACGGGCTATGAAAGAAGCCAGCACGCCAACCCCCGCAAGCAACAACTAGGTGAATACAACTAGAAATGACACTAGGTGAATACACGCACCACACTAGCCACAATAGTGATATACCGAGTGTACGGGTAGCAGGCAGGCTGGACAAATAGGAGAAAAAAAATCCTTCAAGAATCAGGGTAGACGGGACGGTCTGGGGGATTATCACAACCGAATCTATGTGTAGCCTACATTGAACAAATATCATCCAGCGGCATGTGCTAGGTTGGCTAATATGCCTTTAGAATTATTCACTATGTAAGTTATCATTCAGGACCTTTTACATCACATGTGAGACCAATAGTAAATATCTATTTAAACACAAAATGAAGATCGGAAACAGTTGCAGAGGTATGCCACCAGGACTGGTTCCAGACTGAGAGATATGGAGTTACGAGGAAAGACTACATGGAATTACACCTCGCGTGCTGGATTGACTCGCTTATCACCTACATAGTGTCTGGGAATTAACGATTACCATACAAGTTTTAGCTCATTTATTATGCACGCAATACCACATACTGTGGGAGGTACGTTGAATCTGATAAATCAGGTAGATGAAAGGGAACTTCGTACGCAAGTTTTTTATATCAACACATAATCTACAATATAAGCCTCACAGAGGAACAAATCCACAAGAGGCCGGTGCGAAGATTCGAACCGGCGCTCGGGAGCATCCCAGACACTGTCTTAATCGGACTAGTATTGTTCATTTGATGCATCACTAGTGTGATCTCTGTGTGCTCACAGAGGAGATTACACTGGTAAGGGATATGTCTTTAAGATACAATTATTGGGGAATGGGTAGCACAAAGATACAGTGATGAGTTAAAGCACAGGTAGGAAACTGAGGATGAAATTAGAAACTTCATCTTGTTTTCTTTTGAACAGGGCATGGGTGGGACAATTTTATATTTCATCGGGGAGTGAGTTCCAAAGATTGGGCCCTTTTATTTGCATAGAGAGTTTACACAGATTTAGTCTGACTCTGGGGGATATCAAATATATATTTCTGGTTTGGTGCTCATGGGTCTATTACACCTATCAAGGAAACGTTTCAGATCAAGATTAACATTTAGGAACAAGGTTTTGTACATGTAGATAGCAATGAGAATGTGTAAAGTGAGTGTATGTTTAACATGTTAAGGGACTTTAACAGTGGGGCTGTGTGTTGTCTGAAGACAGAATTTGTTCTAGTTCTGATAGCAGATTTTTGATGAGTGATGATAGGCTTCAGGTAATTTGCAGTGGTTGAACCCCATGCACAGATATTGTATGTAAGATAGGGATAGATTAGTGCGTAGTATAATGAGAGGAGAGCAGAGTGGGGGAACATAATATCTGATTTTAGTAAGTTA
>WNGS01160430.1:5270400-5286762 GCA_020271785.1 Procambarus virginalis | reverse complement strand
ACAGTGCCAAGGGCTTCACCCTGCTGCAGGGTTTGGTCACAGTGCCAAGGCTTCACCCTGCTGCAGGGTTTGGTCACAGTGCCAAGGGCTTCACCCTGCTGCAGGGTATGGTCACAGTGCCAAGAGCTCACCCAGTTGCAAGGTGTAGTCACAGTGGGTTGACCCAGCTGTAGGGTGTGGCCACAGGGCCAGATATTGACCCAGCTGTAGGGTGTGGCTATAGTGCCAGACCCTGACCCAGCTGTAGGGTATGGCCACAGGGCCAGATATTGACCCAGCTGCAGATATTATTACATAACAACAAAGGAAACTAAGACAGCGAGCACCCACCTGCCGTACACACTATGGCGAGTAAACTCCGTAGCCTCTATAGTAGGGTTGAAACATATGAGGATCTGCTGGAGGAAGAGATCGGGCTTGAGGCTCCAGCCCACACTGTAGCTCACACCAGCCTTCCCACACTTGGTCCTTAAGGGCTGCACCGTCGGCTGAGGCATGCGCATGCAGCCCATCTTATTCCAGGTCATCTTCTGCCACAACATCATAAGGTATTCAGGAGACTGCTGCTATGTGTAATTTGGTTGCATTTGTGGTAGTCACTGTGTACTTATATAATAATCTAATAATAATCATTAGTTTCCATAGGGGGACAGGCAGCTTGTGTATCGAAGTCCTCTTTCAAGGTCGAGCTACTGGAGTCTTCCTCTCTGTGATGGAATATAATAGCTCTACCGAATATGTAAACAAACTTATTATCACTGTCTTAGAAGCCATGTGTCCGAGAGAAAACACATGGGACGCAATTAAATGGGATCGAACTCGCGTTCCTGGATTTTAGGACACACTACCAACTGAACCATGATGAGCTGTAGAATTTCTGGTTCAGGTACTTAGGAAATTTGACATCAAAATGCGATGTACTATTCGAGGGGCAGTGACTGCAAGACACATTACCTGAGACTTGCCCTTGCCAGCGGCACTAAGATGGTCGCCGGAGCAGGTGACATCCGTGACCTTGGTGTTTGAGAAGGCGATGGCGTTGTTGGGCCCGGGACACGCCACCAGGAGCGTGGATCCCTCCGTCAGCCTCACCACCCGCGTCGTGCCCTCCAGCTCTGGGTAAACCATCTTCTTCCCCTGCACCAGCAAGGGGTGGTGGTGACCCTCCTTCACCGCCACCAGGTCGAACTGGCACGAAGCTGTTGGGGGGGGGGGAGGGGTTAGTGCTGTCAGTAGTAACATTAGGGGACGTGGGTGAGGTTAGCATTAGGGGACGTGGGTGAGGTTAGCATTAGGGGACGTGGGTGAGGTTAGCATTAGGGGACGTGGGTGAGGTGAGCATTAGGGGACGTGGGTGAGGTTAGCATTAGGGGACGTGGGTGAGGTTAGCATTAGGGGACGTGGTGAGGTTAGCATTAGGGGACGTGGGTGAGGTTAGCATTAGGGGACGTGGGTGAGGTTAGCATTAGGGGACGTGGTGAGGTTAGCATTAGGGGACGTGGGTGAGGTTAGCATTAGGGACGTGGGTGAGGTTAGCATTAGGGGACGTGGGTGAGGTTAGCATTAGGGGACGTGGGTGAGGTTAGCATTAGGGGACGTGGGTGAGGTGAGCATTAGGGGACGTGGGTGAGGTTAGCATTAGGGGACGTGGGTGAGGTTAGCATTAGGGGACGTGGGTGAGGTTAGCATTAGGGACGTGGTGAGGTTAGCATTAGGGGACGTGGTGAGGTTAGCATTAGGGGACGTGGGTGAGGTGAGCATTAGGGCATTAGGTGAGCATTAGGGACGTGGAATACCAGGTGAGACATGAACAAGGGACAACCCTGTAGTCTGTGCTCACATGGTGCTGGCAGACTGAAGGGAAAATAC
The DNA here is from genome assembly GCA_020271785.1 of Procambarus virginalis. Taxonomy (NCBI): domain Eukaryota; kingdom Metazoa; phylum Arthropoda; class Malacostraca; order Decapoda; family Cambaridae; genus Procambarus; species Procambarus virginalis. Next base: position 5,284,893 of record WNGS01160430.1, on the reverse strand, counting down.
TGCTATATACTTGTCCATCTACTGTGCTAAGTGGTCTTTCTGGCTCGATGCCTTCTTGCGATAGTTGTCCATCTACTTGGAATGATCGGTACAACGGCAGCCTTTCTTTTTTGCTGGTCAGGGTTCGACCCCCCCCCCGATGATCCTTCCCTCTGTCCTGTCCTTATATCCCATCAATGTGCTACATAGTCACACTCGTTTAGTGCTTTCTCCTGATAATCACCGAACTCATATATGCTGAGCTTTCTACCTTTTAGACTTCACCTATAAAGTATCACAAGTAAAAATAAATAGATTTACCTTCAAATGAGTAAACCAGGATCAGAATCTGTATGAATTCAGGTTTCCAGTTTACATTTATACCCCAGTCTAAGCAAACTTAACGCGATATATCATTGAACAAATATTTAATTCACGTTATTTTCAAGGATAATGTTCACAATTATTATACATCTGTCACCCCTCACCCCTTTACAATGACGTATTGGTACGATCTGATTTCGTAAACATCTGTGGAACGTAAACAAAGGTAATGTATCACTATAGGTTTGTGTCTAAGTTTCAGGTTCTTGCTTTGAAAGGGTACGCGGGCCAGGGAGCACGAGACATATGGGCCAGGGAGCACGAGACACATGGGCCAGGGAGCACGAGACACATGGGCCAGGGAGCACGAGACATATGGGCCAGGGAGCACGAGACATATGGGCCAGGGAGCACCAGACATATGGGCCAGGGAGCACGAGACATATGGGCCAGGGAGCGCGAGACATATGGGCCAGGGAGCACCAGACATATGGGCCAGGGAGCACGAGACACATGGGCCAGGGAGCACGAGACATATGGGCCAGGGAGCACCAGACATATGGGCCAGGGAGCACGAGACATATGGGCCAGGGAGCACGAGACATATGGGCTAGGGAGCACGAGACATATGGGCTAGGGAACGCGAGACATGAACACGGGAATGCGAGACACAAGGTCAGACTTAATTGGGGTAAAATCCAGGGGAATACCAGGTAAGGCACAGGTGAGACGCGCGAGGTTGCACAGGTAAAACTGGCAAGAATACAACCCGTGGCTTTCCCAGGCCTCACCAAGACTGAAAGTTGTACACTGCCTCAGCCTCCGTACGTCACTAGCCTCAAGTCATTTCTGGCTCGGGGTCTAAACTTATCACTCCTCATAGCTTACCTTGAGAGTGGTTACTCACAGCCACCAGCATCCCCACGATCACCACCCTTCTCAGCATCTTGGAGATCATCTTAGTGGAATTTGTCCGGTTCTCAGGAGACGCAGAGCTGAGTGATGTGCGTGCTGGAGACGCCAGCAGCTCAATGACTGGAGCGAGGGACTCCCGCTATTTATACATGAATACCACGGTTAAAGTACGTCACAGGAAGTGGCTGTTCTTGTCCTCCTTATACGGTAACATAAATTCACTCTCACGGTAAGATTGATTGATTGATGAAGATTAAGCCACCCAAAAGGTGGCACGGGCATGAATAGCCCGTAAGTGGTGGCCCTTTGGAGCCATTACCAGTATCAATAGCTGATACTGGAGATCTGTGGTGCTACTGCACCCTGCGGAACTCTCCAAGGTAAGACACCCATCAAGGAATATATACGCAGGTGGCTCCCCCTTCCCCACTTCTCGGTCTATATACATTGCGTTTACTTAGGTCTTGAGCATAGTTCAGGCTCAACGTATACTTACTGATCACTCAGTAAGCAAGAGTCACGGTCTTAACCTTCCAGGTGTTGATTTAGGGGCGTATCTTCTAGATTTTGGTAGGCCGTAAGCCCAAGACGTAACCAGACAATGGTGCACTTATTGACCGTCGACCTATGGAAAGTCATTAGGTATACAAGTCACCTTTTTCTTTGACAAATACTAACATTCGTAATGTAGTCGACAGAACGACAAGGTGAACGATGCACGTTTAGAGTTTAGTTCCCACATCTTGCCAGAAACGCTGTGCGTATTGGTGGCTTTAGGCATAGAATATACCAACTCTTCTAGAAATCCAACATTCTGCTTGTAACTCATTTTGTATGTATATACTTTGACCTCAATACACAATTATTGTTATAGTTATTATCATAGAGTCAGAGCTTCAAACATGATCGAGTACAGTACTGACATAGATTTTCAATGTCAGCTCTTTACGCTGTGATCCCGACGGTCATTTGTGATGATAAAGAGTAGTAACATGAATACAAAATACATGTACACATACATGTATGTGCACATGTACACATAAATAAAGCCTTGCACATGTCTCGTGTGGACGGGTACCACACAGCTGTGCACACAGGAAACACAATAACGTGATATATCAAATGAACAAATCCACAAGGGGCCTTGCTGAGGGTTCGAACCTATGCACCGGTTCGCATGACACCATAACGCCAACACTGCGCACAACCACCATGAACCTGCGCACCACCCTTGCCTGCGCACGCATACGTTTACAAACTCAATCATACGAAAAAATATTCCTGCCACCTATAACAAAAAAAATACTCCGTCTTGAGTCTACAGCCACAGGACCGAACAGGTGTGTAATGGGATAACAGGTGTGTAATAAGGGGTAACAGATGTGTGTAATGGGGGTAACAGGTGTTGGGAGGGGGGGGGGAGGTTCGACAGAGGGTTTTATGGGGGTAATATAGGAGGACCCCGGCAGTAGTCTGGTTCGTTCTTGACTCACAATCGAAAATTCCGGATTCGAATCCGGGTGGGACAGAAATGGTTGGGCGCATTTCTTATCACGTTCACCTAGCAGTAAGTAGGAAATCATAAGTTAATCAGCTTGTTGTGGGGTTGTATCCTGGGGCGGGGGGTCAGTAATTCCTCCTTGGGGTGGGGGAGGAGGGATCTCGATATAAGCCGAACGTGTATGAATATACTCTGGCTGTCTGTCCCTCGAGACAGGGAATTAATTATATATGAAATTCATTCAAAGGCGGGTTGACACGACTTAAATCCTTTCTGTTGGCTCGGCAAGAGGTCGGTTAGTTTTCTAGGGTATATTTATTGCTCAACAGACTTTGCCACAGACGACTATATGTCCATTTCCAGTAGGTTAACAGACTTCGGCTCCCGAGGGACAGGGGTAACAGCCTCTGCCTCCTAGGCGACGTAACGAGGATGTCCGCCTGGTCATTGCTATATATGTTACAGTGACAAGTGCGCGGATAGACACGTTGAGATATTATTACTACCATTCAGAGGTTAAGATTAGCCAGTAGTTTATTTATCAGTGACTTAGGGCTGTATGGCAAGCACAGGTGACTTGTAGTGTCCAAATATTCGGCATAATAGACTGATGTATGATTTGGGAGATGAAGCCTCAGAAGACTTTCATCAGACTGTAAATGTCGCATTTACACCTTTATCTCATCTTGAAGGGGTTGGCGTGGAGGTGGTTCTGCAACCTGTTCTCCTAGCCAACCTGTCCTCCTAGCCAACCTCTCCTCCTAGCCAACCTGTCATCCTAGCCAGCCTGTCCTTCTGCAAATAACGTCGTATTTCGCTCGTTTGCGTTACACAAGTCCAACAATTTTCGTACTAGAAAATTGAAGCGGGTCGCGAAAGTGACGTACTGGCCCATTTTCTGTTTTGGGTCCTCTGGTAGGATACCTGGTTGATACCTGGTTGATGGGGTTCTGGGAGTTCTACTCCCCAGCCGGGCCAGGCTTGATATGTAAGAGTTTGGTCCACCAGGCTGTTGCTTGGAGCGGCCCGCAGGCCCACATACCCACCACAGCCCGGTTGGTCCGGCATTCCTTGAAGGAAACAATCTAGTTTCCTCTTGAAGATGTCCACGGTTGTTCCTGTAATATTTCTGGTGCTCGCTGGTAGAACGTTGAACAACCGCGGACCTCTGATCTTCATACAGTGTTCTCTGATTGTGCCTATGGCACCCCTGCTCTTCACTGGTTCTATTCTGCATTTTCTTCCATATCGTTCACTCCAGTACGTTGTTATTTTACTGCGCAGATTTAGGACCTGGCCCTCCAGTATCTTCCATGTGTATATTATTTGGTATCTCTCTCGTCTCCTTTCTAGTGAACAGGATACTTTACATTGACCCTTTTGTTGACGTTGGGAAACCTTAGGAGGACGGGCTATGTTGTAACGGAGGTTGCGTAGTGTGTTGCAGAAGTACTGGTAGATCTCATCCTACTGCGCCAGTTGTCTCTGTCAGGTGGAAAGTTTTAGTATACAGCTAACTCTGTAACACAAATATGTAACCCTTCCTTGCTCTAGAAAGTTAGGGAAAATTTCAAATGTAGTCTCAAAGAGGGAATCAAAACTGAGCCACACACAGAAATTATTTGGCTAGAATTAAACAAAACAGCAAATAATCTTATAATAGGAGTTATATATAGGCCACCAAATTTAGACAGAATGGAAGCAAAGCATCTATGGGATGAAATATCTAAAGCATCTAGGTCTAACAGTATTTGTGGCATGGGTGACTTTTATTTTAGTGGAATAAACTGGATTAACAGAACAGGGAATAGCGAAGCAGAAGATTTTATAGAATTAATTGACGATTGCTTTCTTACTCAACACATAAAGGAACCAACACGGGAAAATATGTACATGTATATAGTCATCAAAGCTATAAATGATTTTCCCAGGGAGGACAACCAGGTGCGCCTTCCCACTCGCGCGAGAAACACCCACGGCAGGAAGAGCAACAGTGCCATATCCGAGACATCAAAAATCAGAACATCAGTCACCAAGAAAATAGAAGAAGGAAACACTATTGGCGCAATAAGAGTCATCACCAGTGAGGACTCAATTGCCGACAGAGATGCCGCAACAGCTCAAGCCCTAAGGGAGAACACCCTGCCAGGGCTCCGCGTGGGGACGACATTGTACAAGTGGGGGCTACCGGAGCAGAACCTCTCTGGGTGGCTGAATCTGTGGTCCATAAAGCAGCCATGTCCTTCCCAACCGGATCAGCAGGTGGGTTCACAGGACTAAAACCCATCCACCTCAAGCAAATGCTCAACCCTGCACTGGGTGACATTGCAAAGAACCTCTTGGTGGAACTAACCAGATTCACCAACACATGTCTAGCTGGCAACATACCACCGTCCATAAGGCCTATGTTTTTTGGAGCATCCCTCTGTGCTCTAAAGAAAAAGGATGGAGGGATCAGGCCAATAGCTGTGGGCAATTCTCTCCGGCGTCTCGTCGCAAAGGCAGCTGCAAGAACAGTTAGTGATGCAGCGGCCAACATGCTGAAGCCAAAACAGCTCGGGTTTGGCATTCCACAAGGGTGTGAGGCGGCAGCCCATGCAGCTCGAGCCTTCATCGCCAACATCACAGACGAAAAGGCCCTTATCAAGCTAGATTTCAAAAATGCCTTCAATTTGGTGGGGAGGGATGCTGTACTCCGTGCGGTTCATAGTCATTTCCCTTCCCTCTACCCTTTCGTACATTCATGCTACAGTATGGATCTTAAGCTACTTTTTGGCGAACATGAAATTGACTCGCGGGAAGGCGTCCAACAGGGTGACCCCCTTGCTCCTCTCCTTTTCTGCTTAGTCATCAAACAAGTCACAGAGGTCCTGTCCAGCGAGCTTAACATCTGTTCTTGGATGATGGTACCCTAGCTGGTTCCCAAGACTCCCTCCTGGAGGACATCAAAAAAATCCAGGAGCAAGGTGCAGTTTTAGGCCTCACCCTGAACCCTTCTAAATGTGAAATAATATGTTCCAACCAGGGCATCGTAGAGAGAAATAGGGTCTTTTGCCAAACATCCATATAAACTAAACCTGAAGGCAGCACACTCCTAGGAGCTCCCCTGGGGTTGAAAGCCATCGATGAGGTCCTTGATAAGAAAATCGCCGACCTTAAGAGGATGGATGGGGATTGAGGATATTGATGCTCATGATGCACTCTACCTCATCACCAGATGTCTGTCCCTCCCAAGGTTAACAGGATTTCCTGTTAGCAACCCCAATGTCGGCAACTGGCACGCGTCCTCACACCACACGCCCTCCGAATTGCTGTGGCCCTCCGCGCTGCTGCCCCAATCCACACCAGATATAGGTGTATTGCGGCGAGGTGGTGGTGACGGGTACGGCCACCATGGCCTAACTGCCAAAGTACAGGAGGATGGCACTCGAGGCACAGTGAAGTTAACGACATCATCAAGAGGAGCCTCACCACAGCTGGGATGCCCAGCTGAGAGAGAGCCTCGTTACCTAACGCCCCGTAACTCTGATGCTCTTATTGGTCGCCCGGATGGTATCACAGTGAACCCCTGGAAGAATGGCAAGCAGTTGGTATGGGACTACACGTGCGTATCAACCCTGGCTAACACCTACATTGACTCTAACGGCTAACACCTGCATTGGTTGTGCAGTGTGCACAACCAGGTGGCGCTGCCACCCACAGGGAAGCAGCCAAATCCCGTAAGTATAGAGAACTGGATCACCACTACAATTTGTCCCCATGCTTCTGAGAAACTCGGCGCCTGGGGTAAAAGTGCTACCAGTTTTTTGAGGAACTGGTTCTAGGCTCATTGAAACAACAAGGGACCCTAGAGCTGCCAGCTTTCTTTTCCAGCGCCTCAGCGTGGCGATGCAGAGGGGAAATGCGCACTGCATCCAGGGTTCCTGCCCGCCATCTGAGGAGCTGGAGGAACTCGACAACTTATGATAAATATCTTTGTAACCATATGTAACTCCTTTTTTGTAACAAAGTTCAAATAAAGCAAATTATATGTGTACATACAAAAAGAATGGGGGGGGGTAGGAGAAGAAAAATTAGTGTTCAGTGAGAACCACAAGGTCTCCTCTGAATACGTTTTATTTTTCTTCTCCGAGGCTATGGGTCCCCACATTGGCACCAGAGGTGGTACCTCACAAACTTTTTATATAAATATAATTATATATATATATATATATATATATATAATATATATATATATATATTTATATAAATAGTTTTTACTTAAGTATAATAATAAAAAATCTTAACTGAACCACGACGTGCAATCTTTGACGAGGAATGACTAACTCTTTCATCGCGAGTTTGTTTATCTCACAAAGACTTACGCCAGCGGTGGCGGGAAGACCCTGGGCGAGTTTGGCGGGAAGACCCTGGCGAGTTTGGCGGGAAGACCCTGGGCGAGTTTGGCGGGAAGACCCTGGGCGAGTTTGGCGGGAAGACCCTGGGCGAGTTTGGCGGGAAGACCCTGGGCGAGTTTGGCGGGAAGACCCTGGGCGAGTTTGGCGGGAAGACCCTGGGCGAGTTTGGCGGGAAGACCCTGGGCGAGTTTGGCGGGAAGACCCTGGGCGAGTTTGGCGGGAAGACCCTGGGGGAGTTTGGCGGGAAGACCCTGGGCGAGTTTGGCGGGAAGACCCTGGGCGAGTTTGGCGGGAAGAGTACGAAACCAATTGAGGATGCTCTTGGTACCGCCATTGTTGGCTCTGTCGTCATTAATATTGCCTCACCATCATATATTGTTCACGTTCGAGGATGGTTTTTTGTTTTTGAGTAAAACATAATGAGAGGTGTAGGTGAAGGAAAAGTGTTAACTATGTGGAATATAGATTTATGAGAGCACAGGCGGGTTGTAGTGTTAAAAGTTAATATAAACTGTTTGTATTTAATATAGTTGTGTTGTCTGGCATTGAAGCATAAAAAGCCGATTTATGAATATCTTATTTCACCTTAAACACTTACTGAGTTTTAATATCGCCAACTAAATAATAGAAGAGCCGCAGAGCACCATTATTGAGTTGTGTTAGGGTATCAGCAGGCCTTGCTTGCTGTCTCCGTACATGGCACGGCTTAATATGTACCGTGATCGCTGCAGGGCTGCACCTCCAAGTACTGAGAAAGCCTCATGACACAGCTTAATATCTACAGTGACCGCTGCAGGGCTGCACCTCCAAGTACTGAGAAAGCCTCATGACACACCTTAATATCTACAGTGACCGCTGCAGGGCTGCACCTCCAAGTACTGAGAAAGCCTCATGACACGGCTTAATATCTACAGTGACCGCTGCAGGGCTGCACCTCCAAGTACTGAGAAAGCCTCATGACACAGCTTAATATCTACAGTGACCGCTGCAGGGCTGCACCTCCAAGTACTGAGAAAGCCTCATGACACAGCTTAATATCTACAGTGACCGCTGCAGGGCTGCACCTCCAAGTACTGAGAAAGCCTCATGACGCAGCTTAATATCTACAGTGACCGCTGCAGGGCTGCACCTTCAAGTACTGAGAAAGCCTCATGACACGGCTTAATATCTACAGTGACCGCTGCAGGGCTGCACCTCCAAGTACTGAGAAAGCCTCATGATACAGCTTAATATCTACAGTGACCGCTGCAGGGCTGCACCTCCAAGTACTGAGAATGCCTCATGACACGGCTTAATATCTACAGTGACCGCTGCACGGCTTCTTCATACCTTCTTAACACTTTTATTCATCTTTATAGCCTTATACTATTAATATATATTATCTTTGTTTCTTGGTCAGGGTGAAATTGGTTATTTCCACAGTACAAGTCACAATAACATGACACAAAACCAATAACCCACCCCCCACACATGAAATAAAATGAAAATGAAGACGTTTTGGTACTCTATATAATTAATACGCAATTGTCGGGGACAGGCAGCCTATGTATATATATAATTTAGTCTACTATCAAGATCCCCCCAAAGTAGAACTACTGACCTTCCTTACGATGCAACTCTTACAACAGTTGACTAACTCTCGGGTAGCTATTTACTGCTAGGTGAGTAGCAGCATTAGGTGAAAGGAAACATGCCCAACCAGTTATAACAGAGAGAGAGCGAGAAAGGATAATTTCCCGGCCGGCTTGACCTATACCATATCAGGAGCAGATAATGGCTGTAAAGTTGGGTTTTACAAGCGTCGGAGATACAATCCGGAAACGCCCACAGTCTTCTCTACAAGATTATTAGTTTGATAAACGAATTCAAGGAATTGTATAATTAATAATTACTTTTCACGGTCAATATGTACTGCAGAAGCTGGTGTACCTTGCATGGTAGGATGACGTGTTGCAGAAGCTGGTGTACCTTGCATGGTAGGATGACGTGTTGCAGAAGATGGTGTACCTTGCATGGTAGGATGACGTGTTGCAGAAGCTGGTGTACCCTGCATGGTAGGATGACGTGTTGCAGAAGCTGGTGTACCGTCATGGTAGGATGACGTGTGCAGAAGCTGGTGTACCTTGCATGGTAGGATGACGTGTTGCAGAAGCTGGGTGACCCTGCATGGTAGGATGACGTGTTGCAGGAGCTGGTGTACNAACTGTGGGTCCAGGCGACACTTGCCACTAGAGGACACCGTCAATGGCCCCGTCCTGGACCCGACCAGGTCCCGTCCTGAACCCATCTAGTCTACAACCTTGATATTGCCAGAGGTTCCGCTCCACTATCACAGGTTAAAAATTGGCCCCCCTCTCCACCACAGGATTCACAAAAGTAATATATTTAAGTATAAAAGAAAAATGTCAGCAGGTATAAATTATACTAATTATAGAAGTGCAAGGAACAAGATGGATGACCTCAGACCACTGGCATGTGTTGAAAATTTAGACATAATAGCACTCGCAGAAACATTGTTGAATATCGACTCAGGACCTACTCATCTAGTACCAGATTAAGGACATAAGCTCTTTCAGGTTAGCCGAACATGTAGAAAATGAGGTGGAGTTGCTATATATATATGGAGATCAACTCAAAGGCTCATTCAGAAACCATATGGAAAGAGGGAAATAAAAAACTACAAATAGGAGTATTAGTTGTCAAGCCTAGCGCAGGCTGGGCTCTGGGAGTAGAACTCTAGGAACCCTCTCTAGGTATAGTCCTGGTGTACATCAAAAACCATTTAAGTAAACCAATTTAGGAAAAGATAAAATACAGACATCAAACTGCAGTTAGTGTGTAACACTGGAGACTTTGGGTCGGAGTAATCAATTAAACATTACAAATATGTAAATCAGAGGAAGAAGAATTCATGGATTAGAAATGATGGAAGATGGCTTCCTGACAGTTGTTACTTAGCCTATTAGAACAAAAATGTTCTGGGTTTGTTCCTGACTGCCACAATAATTAATAATATGGAAATAGTCTTTACTCACAGCTTTTATGTGTGTACATATATACATATATATGTGTCTCAACGCTAAGTACTACATATGAAACAACTAAAATAAAGCCTGAATGGAATACAAGATAAAGAAAATGGTCTTGAGTATAATCACATCCTAATAAAGGAAGGTACTTAAACCGTAGGTTACATCTATCTTTAAAATAGAATGTTTTTTGTGTGTATGTTCAACGCTGGAGGCGAGATATTTGGGGGTTAACCTCACCCAACTTTGCAGGATGACTGGTGGGTGTAATGAGACGATTGCAGTGGTGTGGGTTTCCATGTTGACCAGACCACACACTAGAAGGTAAAGGGACGACGACGTTTCGGTCCATCCTGGACCATTCTCAAGTCGATCAAGTCACAATCGACTTGAGAATGGTCCAGGACGGACCGAAACGTCGTCGTCCCTTCACCTTCTAGTGTGTGGTCTGGTGAACATTCTTCAGCCACGTTATTGTGACTCATCGCCTGCATGTGGGTTTCCATGCCCTTCCTTGAAGTGGTGTTGGCGTTCCCAGCCGAGTCCATAGAGTTGTATAAATTGTGCATTAATTATTCACCGGCCCTCAATACTTTAATGGCATAATCTTTTGGGGTCGACCCGGGCATCACCCCATTTAGCATTTATAAATCTGAGTAACATTTAATAAAGGTTTCCTTAGAGATTTTTCACCTTCATACCAAAATTGAAAAGAAAACATTGTTCTACATTGTTCTTAGAGATAATTTGTTTATTGATGTGAATATATATTTTATGGTCCTTGCTCTTAAGTTAACCTTGAAAAGTAGTAGCCTAACAAAGACAAAAATGTTCTGGGTTTGTTCCTGACAAAGACACAATAATTAACAGTATGGAAATAGTCTTCCCCTCACAGCTCTTGGGTGTGTGTGCATATATGTAATATATATACATATATTTGTGTGTCTCAACTCTATTTGAAATAAGGACTATAAAACATATATATACAGCAATAAACAAATGATCTCTAAGAACAACTTTTTCTTTTCATTTTTTATTTAGAATGGACATCTTAAAAGAGGTAATTCAGTATGTAGACTTATGGGGCTATACATACACAACAATTATTAATTATTACAATGTTCATTGTTATGTAAAACTATTCTGCTTATAAATGTATAAATTATATGAAATTCATTTAACTTTATTGACAATTTTTTTTTTTACCAAATTTAACATTGCATCATCTGACTCACGTCACAGGAATATACTGTAATTTCAAAAGGTGATCAATACACTTTGTCATCTATTTATAATTTCTAAATGTGAAAAGGAGTAAACTGATTCTATTAGTTTTTCTCGAATCCGTGCAATGTTTGGAGAAATATTTACGAGGTATCTTGTTCTAATGTCTGGAGCCAGCCCGTCCTCCCAGGGAGATAGGTAGGTATATCTACCTATATTGTCAAGTTCTCTCTCACCCAGTTGGGCTTTTACGGCATGTCAGCGGCGATATGGGGATTTTACATCAAACCGGCGGGATAAGGAAACAGTTTGAGTTTGGTTAGAGTTAGTTTGAACCGAATTAGAAACGACCATTTCTGAACCATGGAATCTCCCATCGTGAGCTGGCGCAGGATGATATAGCCTATAGCATGATGTTATGATTCTCAGTTAAGATATAAAACCTCCCTCTTCTGGTGTCAGAGTTATTCCTCGTTCTCGGAAACTCTAGACTGGCACTGGTTACAAGGTAAACCGATCATATTAAGGAAATAGCAAGTTTGAGACATTTTTGGTGCTGGACTAAATGCTGAGTTTGGGGGAATATGAACAAATATGTTTCATCTGCTCGAAACGCTATGCGTGCTAGTGGCTTTACAAGAATGTCAAATTTCAAGTCTCTGTACTCTCATAAACCCAATGTACCTTCTTGTATATAAATAAATAAAGGGAAGGCTCTTTGATCAAGAGGAAAGATGGATGACGTCACCATTAGCCAATAGGAGGAGGCAGGGGTCGTGACGTGGAAGGAGGTGAAGGTCGTTGATTGGCTGGAACCTCACGTGTTTATGTGAGAAGTTAGACGGTGGAGATGCATGTTGCTGCCTCTTAGTTTTAGGTGGGAATTCTACTTGCAACGGCCTGGAAGAGGCCCGTGACTAGTGACACAAAGAAGAAGAAGCAGCTGATGCGTCTACCAGTCTTTGATGCCATGGAGTAGCGTACGGGCAGTGCTTTTGGAGCCAAGCCGACGGTCGCGTCTCGAGAAATCTACAAGATGTTCCCGTCCAGTGAATGACGACGACGTTCTTACATGTGCCAGAGAATGCATGCCAGGGATGAACGCCCCCACACACAAGTCAAGGAAGAGGACGACGGAGGCGACCAAGGGCTTAAGGATATCCCTGGGGGAGAGGGAAGAAGAAGAGATCTTCAGCGCCGTGCTGGCCTAGCAGACGACGCCGCCCCTACACTGGAGGTAAGACATTTTCACTTACTGTGGCTTAATTTACCAGAATATTGGACCCTGGAGTATCATGACGTGTCTCGGCATTGGGCACGTCTCTGCTGTTGGGCACGTTTCCTTTCACCTGATACAACTGTTCCCGTAGCATTAAATATAGGTGCCCTGGAGTTGGACAGATGTTTTACGGGCTATTCTTGCCCGTGCCACCTCTTGGGTGGCTTAATCTTTATCAGTCATGAATTGGACAAATGTTGTGGTAAGTTGGGGAAGGTAAGTTGGCCATGGGGCCTAGATAAGACTTAATTACAAACTTAATTCTTAACAACGGCCTTACCAAAGTCTCTGGGATTAAAGGTACAGTTCACTTCGTTTGGGACTTGAACCAAGGAACAGAAATAATGTCTGTGCAAGTGACTCCATTACCGTTCCCATGCTGCTCTTGCACTGACGTCACCTTGTGTTGAAATAATAATTAAACAAATACATCACATTATTCTTATTCTGCGTCTTCAGGGGGTGTTCTTGTTTCGCGTTCTTGTTTTGCGTCTGTAAGTATCTCGTGTACTTTGCGAGTATGCCTAGGTATGTCATCAATTATAATATATAAGTATCAGTGACCTCGCATGGCACTAGCAATGACGTCAATTTGATGTCTGCCTGCGTTGACAGAACCAGTAACCCAATATCCAAGAGTAACTTAAATGCAGCGCTGAATCAACGTTAATTTCACGTTGAGAACGTTAATTCAACGTCAATTGCACGTTGACAACGTTAATTCCTTGTTGACAACGTTAATTCCTTGTTGACAACGTTAATTCCACGTTGACAACGTTAATTCCACGTTGACAACGTTAATTCCACGTTGGCAACGTTAATTCCACGTTGGCAACGTTAATTCCACGTTTGCAACGTTAATTCCACGTTGGCAACGTTAATTCCACGTTGACAACGTTGAATCAACGTTATCACTGCTTGGTGATAACGCTAAAGTATTATACTGGACATTAACCACGACAATACAGTGCTAGCACGGAATATTAACAATACCCTATTAACACTGAATATTAATATTATTTGGGATTAAGGAAGAATACCATAACTCAGAATTTAGAAGAAATTGAATATTTTAATTATCAAATGTTAACTTATAGGATATTATAAATAGCATATTTAAATTATATAAAATAAAAACATTTTGATTTTCCTAAAATAGTGTCGGCTATTAAACTTTTCTCTAAAGTGTATTTATAAATAGGCAAGTCAGCTAACAGTGTTTTCTTAAATAAATATTTCAATTGAATTATAACAAGCTCCACTGAGATTTTACCATATAACATGTTGAGCTAGCTTATTGAATTGACTTTGTGATGGAGGGGGAATATTGTAGGGGATGCTAGATTAGATTTATTTTTGTATTAATATTTAGCTCAGAAGATTTAACTTTTCCTTGTGATGGAGGGGGACTATTGTAGGGGATGATAGATTATATTTTTTTATTAATTGAATAATTAATAAAAATTAATTACAGTAAATGGTACTGTATTTATATTTAGCTCAGAAGACTAACTTTTCCTTGTGATGGAGGGAGGATATAGTAGGGGATGCTAGATCTTATTTTTTTTTATTAATATTTAGCTCAGAAGACTAACTTTTCTTAAGTCAGGGACGGTCGGGATAACAGACTTGAGGTCCTTGACCTGACAACAGAAGGTCAAGCCCCGGCTGATATCGCTCGTGTCCCAATCGACCCAGCTGACCTCGTTACACACGTCACGACACGGTGGTTCAGACAGGGTCATTCTTCTGGCTGAGGCGTCTCCCGTGACGTCGTTGACTTCAACTATGCCGACGGCTCGACGTGATTTGACGTCGTGAATTACCTGAAGGAAGTAGGAGAGG
>WNGS01160430.1:5237464-5253339 GCA_020271785.1 Procambarus virginalis | reverse complement strand
GATCTTGGCACTAACCTTCCTGTAGCATGGGTACAAGCTTGCACACAATATCTTGCATAGTTCGGTCAAATGAAATGTAATTTAGTGGGTGCGATTGATGAATGACAATGTCGCACGTGGGACAGGTATTGCGCTCCTCTAGGTGTTTGACGAGACATGATTTGCAAACTGTGAAGAAAAAACCAGTGTTGAATGTAAAGAAATGCCATTTTCTGGGTGACACCCAGAGGCTCCTCAGAGCCTCTGGGTGACACCCAGAGGCTCCTCGGAGCCTCTGGGGTATCCCCCCAGAAAACAATAACAATCTATACCCCCCAATATTTTGAAATTAGCTAATCATGCAAGAAATAAGGTATGAATCATCACATCAATACACTAACATCACAATAGTACAAAAGACAATTTAATATATTATACATTGCAGGCATACCCCAATTAGCATGTACAGCACAGATTTGTTATATTGCATAGAAATTCTGTTCTCATAAATTAAAACAAAATACAATTCTGTACGATATAGTAAAGATAATTTCTATATTTTTCTCAAACTCTTAGCCAATGACCAATAAAAATTGGTAAAGCATATTGCATTATAAATTCTTTGGCCCCAAATGCTGCATATAATTAGTGGCCATGTAAAAAATATTTCAATATTACACATGGTAGATAAACTTACTTTTGTACTTTAGAAGACCACATTCATCCTTGTTAACTTTATGATCTGACTCAGAAATTTGAGCCAAACTACTCTTGTTGGCAATATTTTACTCAAATAATTAAAACAGCAATAAATCAAGTGTTAAATGAAACAAAATGCTGATTTATACATGACCCTCAGTAGCTCCCCAAGGAAAACATATGGTACTGTCAAACATTAGTGAATTGCATCAGGCCTTTGAGACACGCC
Organism: Procambarus virginalis; assembly: GCA_020271785.1. Taxonomy (NCBI): domain Eukaryota; kingdom Metazoa; phylum Arthropoda; class Malacostraca; order Decapoda; family Cambaridae; genus Procambarus; species Procambarus virginalis. The sequence goes on along the minus strand of WNGS01160430.1, from coordinate 5,252,432 downwards.
ATTGCCTTCTGGAACCCAGAATCAGAATCTGAAGACTCACCCCTGTGAGTCTTGAGTCACCCTTGTGGCTCACTCCACAAGGCAAGACGACCCTCAGGATCAGATTTCAACCTAAAAATCAAGGAAAACCAACTAGGGAGAATAGATGCAACAAAGAACATAGTGACTGCTTGAAGCAAATTTGGCACTCCATGGTAACAAGGCAAATGTTTGTTACAACAGGATATACTGTATATTGTAACAATGTATACTACCAAACAAGATATACTTTATATCCTAACAATGGCCTATTCGTTATTTGTTTTGGATGCAGAATATAATTTCCATTTGCAATGCTATTTAGAGATTCATTTATGATAGTGCCTTAGTTCTCAATGTTGAATCAAAGGGGTAGGCACTGACAAACAGGAAGGAGGCCTTAAGAGGAATATAGAGCTGCTCTAGAAAATCAGTTAATGGTGAAAAGTTTTCTATATTTAGTAAATATTTACTAAAGTAGTTGATTATGAGGAAAATCAAGCCTTCTCCAGCTAACAACCGGTCAAGGCCAAAGGATTAATTTTTCAGGCAGAGTTGTGTATATGGATGTTGCTATGTAACTGAATTTTGTTTTCAAAACATTAATAATTTTATTTATGTACAGTATGTTCCTCACAATGATGGGCCCCGACCGCTATCAGGACAGCACCCCAATGAAAAATGCTGGTTTTTCTGGAAAGGAAAAAAGAATTAGCAGAACAAAAAAATAGTGGACATGGTTTACCAGTAGAAAAAGACAACAGGAGAGGGCCTTGGGTAGAAGAATATATGTTGTTCACCAACTACCAATGTACAACGCATGCTGGTCAAGATCATAAACATCCATTAAGTAACAAAGGACAATATCCTGTTGGACCTCAAAAAGCCCTAAGGCTCAGGCATTAGTTGTGGACATACTGGTAAAGAAGGTGTTAAAGAAATTTCTGCACATCAATGAAGGATTTAACAGCCAGCTGGCTGAACCAATTCCCTTGTGGATGACCTGGAAGAGGCAAGCCTTGGAACATGTGGTATCAGACACAGAATGGACAAACAAAGCCACAAACCGAACAATGCAATTGAAGAATTAATAACACCACACAATGGCCACAAGGTAGAGTCCCCCCCCCCCCCCCAAGCTGACAAACCAAGTGTCAATGACTAAGGACCCTCCAGAAGGCAAGTCTCATTGTTAGCCAAAATCAAAGGAAAAGTTTTCAAGCAAAGGAGACTATTACTAGGCCCATAGGAATAAAATCATGCTTCCAGCACGGAGCTTCGCCAACCGAAAATGTTGAAGCAAGGCCTGGGAGAAGAGCATTATTCTGGAATTGACTTCCAGAGACAAGGGTGAATCTTCGAGGCCTGTTACATTTGGTTAAGGTTGGCAATACCAGTGCTTATGCTCAGGGAGCTACTAAGGGACTCTTCCAGAACAATTCATAAACATTCTTGAAAAACAGTAGGTAACACTAAACAGTAAGTAAACATTATTAGAAAGCCTGTAATTTCCTACCATCACATTCCTCAGACCACCACCTTACTCATAAGTAATGATTTTTCTTGAAAGCAGGCATCTTTCTACTCATAAATGAAGACGTATGCAAAGAAAAATTAATGAAAATCCCGAGAGTATCAAGGTTTTCAGAAGCAGCACAGATGAAAATACATATGGCCAGGACAGGCTGCACTCTTTGCTATGACTTAACCAGCCACAGGAAAAGACCACACTGTTTGGTAGGAATGAGTCAGCCACAGAAAAAAGGTCACATTTACTATCTGCATTGTAGAATTTTAAATACAATCTAAGAATAGTAAATAATTTATATAAAAAAAAAAGAAGTAGGTAGAGTTGCACGTTGTTACTTTTGTGGTCTGCGGTTTGAGGTTCTGATGGTCCAGGTGAATGAAATGAAACAATGTGAACTTTTTTTTAATATATACTACTCCGGGCAAAAGAATAGTAAAAAATTTTAAAATATGGTTGGTGAGTGCTAAAGATGGAGCTTAGTCATGATTTTCCACACATGCTGAGAACTTATGAACATTGATGTTCCTCTTCCAGATTTTGTTCTATTTTTTTCTCCAAGAACCAAAATTCTTACAGGTGTCTGTTATACTGAACGAGATTTTTTAGGTTACATTGCCCTAATTTCCATTATTTAATGAACCATATTAAATTTACACCTTTTTTGGAGGACTTGTAAGCTATACAAAGTGGGAGTCCGATAGTCCACAGCGCCTTAGCCCATTTACAATGCCATGAAAAAGTATATTAACTCTATACTATTGTAACAATAATGTAACGTTGAATTAAACTTTGTAAGTTTAGGAAACTTACAAGTGTGAAGACATTCAGTGACTGTAGTGGCATCAACCAGGTAGCCAGAGCAAATAGCACACACAATGTGCTCATTTAAAGTCCTTAGCTTGATTCTTCTCTCCATTCCCTTATTGCCTCTCACAAGGAATGTGCGTTGCTGAAAAAATACATCACATATTATGTATTTATAAAGTTGAAAATTTAATTTCATACAGAGAAGCTAAATACAGCAGCCTCTTACTGTTCATGGGGAAATAAATCAGCAAGACACGCAAGAATGGCAAAACTGTGTGTTAGCAGTTGTATTAGCATTCTGGCATTTATATAATTACTATATATACTAATTAATGCAATTAATATACTGTATACAGTACTAACACATATAATTACTGTATATAACACTGTAATTACTGTATAGCTGCATTTGGATATCTTCACCCTTCTTTCTACCCTTTCCTCCTCTTATCCCACTCTTCACCCCATCTTCACCTTGAACCCCACCTGACACCCCATTCCCTTGATCCCTCTCCTTTGTCCTTTCCCTCGTCCTCCACCTGCTCCCGTTCTCTCCGTAAATGTATTACCCTGTATTAAGAATCTGTCCAAAGCGCTGTGTGTGCTAGTAGTTTTACAAAAATGTAAGAACTCTTGTATACATCAATACGAAAAACTGAAACAATTATTTTATGCATTACTGTATATATATTATTGTATGGGTCTCTCAATAAATATATTATTAGCACTAAAATGTCCAGGGAAAAATTACACCATATATTTCACACTTTATTGCATGAAAATCACATGGGGAGTGTCAATAAATATTATATTGCTTAAAACATTGAACTTAGGCTAACCCTCCCAACCAGCCTATGTCCAGCCTGTACCACAGACCATTCCTCTTGTAAAGTTGAGTGAGGCTGGTGCCAAGTGACTGGCCTCCATCTTTGGACAGACAGACACTCTCTCTTTTGCTGACCAATGGTTTGGTCAACATACTTCAGCCACATTATTGTGACTCATCGCCTGCATTCTTTCTTTTAGTATAGAATAGAGGGGGGGGGGTGCCTTGTGGTGCCCGGAATAGTTTGTCTCTTCACCACAACCCCCACCCCTCTACTTTCCAACTCTCTCCATGTGGTCCTCTACACTTCCACCCCTTCCCTTTCCTCTCCCCCTCCCATCTCCCTTATTTCCTCATTCTCCTCACCCCTTCCTTTCCTCTCCCCTCCCATCTCCCTTATTTCCCCATTCTCCTCACACCTCCCCTCCATTTCCCTATCCTCCCCCACTCCCATTTCTTCAGCCCTCTTTCCTGTCTGGCCTCCAACTTTGAACAGACAGATATTTTCATTTCAGTTGTTCGTATATATATACATTTATATATAGAGGTGAACCTGGCAGTGCCTGGGTCTAAGCCTGCCTCTTCTCCCACCTGGCAGAAGATTCTCCTACTCTGCTCTCCCTTCTATTCTTTCACCCTCCTCCCCTCTCCCCTTCTCTTCCCCCATTTCACCTACCAATGCCCTCCTCTTCCTCCATTTCACCCCCCTCTCTCCCCTCTTCTTGCCCTCATCCTGCCCTCCCACATCTTCCATGCATTTTACCCCCTTCTTCCCCCATTTCATCCCACTTCTTCATCATCTACCTTGTCCTGCTTTTCCCCTCTTCTTTCCCCATACCCTCATCACCGTAACCATCTTCCCTACTCACTATTTCCATCACGAACCCAAATTAATTCAGTTCTTCATTTTTTAGTAAATCATGAAAATGTGCAGTAAACTCAATGGAAACCACATATAACATGTATAGCATTTCATTTCAAACTCCATGAAAATCACACGGGGTTTGGGTTACAAGCTGATATTTCTTAGAGCAGTTAACTGAATCCTACCACTATCAACCTATGTCCGTCCCATACCCCAGACCATTATCCCTGCGACTTTTCGTGAGATTAGCTCAAGAATTTGGCCTCTAACTTTGAACAGACATTCTCCTTTATATAGATTAGTAATACGGCAAGGTATAGATTGAGCAGTACGTATCTCTCTACGTGAGGATCCTCAAGAGAATCCCTAGTAGTGATAAATATGCTAAATCTAATCATATGCAAATACAACTTTGAGTCATTTTTATGTTTAATTATTCTAATTTAACCAATATCAAGAGCAAAGCCAGTAATCATCTCTTTTCAGTTGACAATGAAATCTGTGTGTTTATCTAACATATGACCCAGAGTTATTTCAAGGGTACAAAGGTTGAGAATTGCAGCATTAGAGCGAGTTCCACTTATTGAGATCCTATATTTGCATGATGTTTGCACCGATTTAGTTGGATTCTGGGAATAAAAAAAAAAGAGAGATATTAGATATTTCTGGTGTGATGTTCGTGGGTTTTATTTTACTGTATGCCTATAGGAAATTTCAAATCAGAATTAATATTGAAAAACAAGGCTTTATAAATGTAAACAGCACAAGATAAAGTGTAGTGTGTGTGAAGCATGTTTATGGATTTGAACAGGGGGACTACAGTATATGTAGGGTTTTCATAGTTGATGAAAAACCTATCTTATCTTGAGATTATCTTGAGATGATTTCGGAGCTTAGCGTCCCCGCGGCCCAGTCCTCGACCAGGCTGCCTTTTTGTTACACACCCCCAGGAAGCAGCCCGTAGCAGCTGTCTAACTCCCAGGTACCTATTTACTGCTAGGTAACAGGGACATCAGGGTGAAAGAAACATTTTGCCCATTTGTCTCCGCCTCCACCGGGGATCGAACCCGGGACCTCAGGACTATGAATCCGAGGCCCTGTCCACTCAACTGTCAGGCGCCCTACATACAGGCTATTTCACAGTCTGTTAGGTTTATTGAGGTTCCCCTAGGCAAATGACTGACCTTCCCCATGATGCAACCCATACCAGTTGCCTAACTCCCTAGTATCTATTTATTGCAAGGTAAACGGAGGCATTAGGTGAAATGAAGTATGCCCAAACGTCTCCATCCTGCCAATAGAAATTGAACTCGGAATAGAATAGAATAACTAATTTTTGCTAGGTGATGATGAGTTTGAGCCCCATGCACAGATACTGTAAGTTAAATAGGGATAAATGAACCCTCACAACCTTAGAGGAGAGAACAAACAAAAATAAATAAATATAAATAAATAAATATAAATAAATAAATAAATAAATAAATAAATAAATAAATAAATAAAGGGATATGAGCATAACATACAAGATTCTGATGGGAATAGACAATGTGGACAAAGGAAGCCTATTTAAATTAAAATGAGGTATGACAAGGGGACATCAGTGGAAGCTGGAGATACAATAAGGTCATATAGACAATTCTCATACCCTGAACAGATAATCAATACATGGAATAAATTGAAAGAGATTGTCAAAGTACACTTCATCCATTACTTAACGGGTAAATATGATGGAAATTTTAATGTTGAGACAGGTAATTAGCATACCAGATACAGATGGTCTAATCCAACATTACAACCCCCCCCCCCTGCCCCATCCCCTCTCCTCAATACAATGCCTCTCTACTTTTCTAATCAATCTTTAAGATGGTACAGTATTAAAGGTTTGCAAAAGTCAAGATATATAATCTCACAATCTTTTCCATTAACAATTAGTAAACAGAAAAGTTATAAGTACCTCAAAAAGCTTGCACCATCTGCTGAGGTAAATGTGGGCAGATGTAAGCCTTGTTAGCAAAACTATTCATATATTGTTTATCACCTATAATTGCATGCAAATCCTACAAACTTATAACTATCATTAATGGTTTCTCAAAGTCAAGACAGGATTCCTGTTTGGCTTATCATGGCCAGGGGGGAAGAGGGTGACCGTGATAAGTGCACTATCACTGATAGACCATGGCCTATCCCCCTCCCCTAGCATAAGCCCCAGGGTGCAGCCCACGATAGTTATCTATTTCCATGTCTATGTCTATTTTCATAGTATATCTATTTCCTGCTAGTTGAACCGAGGTATCAAGTGAAAGAAAAGAGCCCAAGTGATTCTGTTCTGCAGTGGCAATTTAACCTGAAACCTTTCACCCGAGACTCAACCGCACTTACCACTGCACCAAAGGATCCTGCTCAAGAGATCTCCAGGAACCGTATATGGTCAAATATGACACATTAAGCAAAATCCTAGCCTAACATCCTGAAATGTACCCCAAATTTTTCACACTGTAAGCTTGTAAGTTCCTTATTACTTTATCTATGATTAAGCCACAGAAACATTAGCCTAACTACAGTACTGAAATTAAACTCAACTTAAAACATTATCACAATTTTGAGGCACATGAAAGCTGTATGTAACTAGTTAACCATTAACATATATTATTTATGTTAAACAACACGATCTGCCTAAAATGGTGTTTGTGTGGGTGTTATAGCGGCTTTGCACGAATGTAAAAACACATGTATTCTTACGAACTTGATACATCTTCTGGTGTATAAATAAATAAACATTGTGTTCCTGTGCCCATTGAGACAAATAAGATCTCTGCCACACCTCCCAAATGATAGGGGTATAATATACCTGAATTGACCTAAACTATAATTCTGCTCATTCTCACCAAAAGTCACCTTTTCTTTGTCTTTCTTGGTCAACTCTTATATCCAAAAGCAGCGATACAAAGCAAAGGGGAAAACTATAGTAAGAAAGAGCTAGGAGCGGGGCGACTCGTCCAAACACCACCACAACACGCTAGATACGTCTTCGCCCTCGGATATAACACCTGCCAAATCGCTTTAGAAATCGTCTTCAGCGGCTTAAAAGTCGCCTCCTTATCGCTTAAAAGCACTAGGGGAAAAAGTACATGCTGCTACTGCGACGACCCCGTGACTGACCCCGGCAGCTGTTGTGACCTCGACGGCCCTTTGTCAACAAACAACCACGATGCTCACTTGTTCCTTAGAGGGACCCTACCTCCAATAACTTCAAGTTTATTGCGATAATTGTATTATTATTAACTTTATCATTATATATATATATATATATATATATATATATATATATATATATATATATATATATACTTATCTCTGTATAAGTATACATATTCATATAAATATACATATAAGTATCTGTATTCACTTTTTAAGTAGAATAAAGTTAAAACAGAATGTCATAATGAGGGTAGAAATAGCCTAAGCTACTCTATCCCTTTCATATGTATTTTTTTTCTTGTCTCAATAAACATACTTTAAATTCAAAATGATCTGCTACCAGAAATTCTAGCCAAATATCCCCAGTTTGCTAACTGTAGGTAGTAACTGAGTGATTGTAACCTATCCACCGCTGCCCACTGGATGGGAGGCGGTGTGCAGGACAAACATATAAATTTTGACACTAGCTCTCCACATATGTCAGTTGCTTAATTTAGAACCTGTACTTGAGGTCGATCTCGAACCCATTGTTGATGTGATGACTTATATTGAATTTTGTAACTAGCTCATCAAGATTGTAACTTGCTTAGCTAAATGAATTGTGGGGTTCAGTCCCTGAGCCCATTATGTGCCTCTGTAACCCTTTCCACTACCGCCCACAAGATGGGTATGGGGTGCATAATAAATGAACTAAAACTAAAACTAACTAACTTGAACTTGAAATGTCATAAGTATACACAGTATACAGAGATAAGTGTATATAATAGCATTATATATATAATGCTATTAACAGTTAAATTCTTCAACTTCTATCCCTATCACTTGTATCCCTAGCTAATCTATCCGTATCTTACATATAGTATCTGACTATGGGGGTTCAACCACTGCAAATGACTTGAAGCCTATCATCACTCAGCAAAAATGTGCTATCAGAGCTATAACTTCTCTGTATATTATAACTCTGTATACTATAGTATACTATACTATAACTCTGTCTTCAGACAACACACAGCCCCTCTGTTTAAGTCCCTTAACAGGCTAAATATACACTCCACATATTCTCTTGTGCTGTTTACATGTACACAGACCTTTTTCCAAAATGCTAATCTTGATCTGAAACTCTCCTTTGATAGATATCATAAACCCCATGAGCACTACGTCAAAAATAAATATCTCTTTGATATACAGTCAAAATTAAATCTGTGCAAATACTCCATGCAAATAAAAGGACCCAATCTATGGAACTTATTCCCTAATGAATAAAACAAATTGTCCATATGTATTGTCCATATATGTATATGGATATGTATAATTCGGCATATTTCCATATACATCTGTATATGATATATGAGAGCTGAAACAGAAAGCCATAAGCTAGATCGGAGTGCTGAACACTCCAATAAGGAGGCGGGGCTTCCACTAAATACCTTCCTGTGATTGGCTGTTGCAGGGAATGCCAACACACTTTCTATAATGAAATGCAACTAAAAAATACGTCTTTTTGCACATCAAACTTTTTGTTTTGTACCTGACAGAAATTTCCATCTAACTGAATACTTTAGTCCAATAAGAGGACGAAGCATCATTTCATAGAATTTATTTGCTTCAGGCAACCCCCACTAATGACGTCACAAGTTAGGTAGCCAAGTCATTTTTCTGTAACACCTGTTATATCCTGCAATATTTAATTACTACGTTATTAATATTATTAAATAATTAACACTTCACTTTTTAGGTAAATTAAAGTAAAAATAGAATGTCATAAGCAGGGCTGGTGTTCTGAATAAAGATGATTTATTAAGGGAGTGGAGCCTTTAGCTGATCCCTTCCTGTGATTGGTGATTGGCTGTTGTGAATGTCAACAAAGAGCTTCTACCAATGATATGCCAGCAAGATAATTCTTACTTCGCCACAACAATCCGCCTTATGGGCTGCTGTTTGGCTATTTGTAGTACATGGGCGACGAAATGGATGGCGTTAGCTGTATTTTGAAGGGTGGCGTGTTAATAGTGTAATTTGATGGCAACAGATGGCATAAGCTGTATCTTATGGCTACTGTTGACCTAAGACGACGCGGCCAGGGTTAACACCACAAACTTGACCGAACGCACAAAACACTATTCTGTGACCAGTTTTGGGGTAGACTCCTATTACATTTACTATGTAATAGTTATACTTATATATAATAATATGTATTAAGGGTAAACGCCTAACATGTAATATTAATTAATAAAACAAAGTCAGAAGCTACACGCCAGCCTCCACATGTCTGTTAAAGTGTTAAATGTGTTTGCTACAAATTACCTACTTAATATTATCTGTTAGATTAAGGACCTGCCCGAAACGCTATGCGTGTTAGTAGCTTTACAAGAATGTAAAAACTTCAATGCTATGTACTCTCATAAACCCAATGTATATTCTTGTATATAAATAAATAAATAAATATGTATTTTGGTCGCGCTTGTACTTGTGCGCTAGCTGGCGTTCACGACTGACCTCGCCTTTCAAGGACTAGAGCAAGGACCTTTCATCCTGTAACTAAACTTAGGTAATTACACACACATGACGTGGCGTTCCGGCCAACTGCTCGAGTTGCCGATACCTTATTAAACCAACCCAGACCCGTACTGCTGTGATCTGGCGGGCTTATATTTCTGTCATGACCAAAGCAGAAACGACAATGTTTCACTTCGTTCTGGACCATTATCATGTGGTGGTCCACGACGGACTGAAACGTCGTCGTTGTTCCATCTTCTGATGTGTGGTCTGGTCATCATATCTTCAGCCACGTTATTGTAACTCATCGTCAACTTATATTTATTTCCACCTGTTCCTGTTTCTGACTCCAGGTTGCTCGTAATTTGGTTGATGGGAAACTGCTTGGCTCCTGGTGGATATTAGGAGTTCGTGAAACATCTGACAGCAAAAAGGTTTCAATGATAAGTGGGTTTGCTGGAGATTATAATTTGTAGTACGTGGAATTTCTTGGAAACATATATTGATGTAATCGGTATATGTGGGATTACTGGGAACCTTTGTTTGCAATAGAATTTCCTGGAATGTGGTGTAGCTGCGACATTATCGCTAATATGTCTAGTTGTCTAGTTCTACACTGTCTAGTTCTACGTTGTCTAGTTCTACGTTGTCTACGCTGTCTAGTTCTACGTGTCTACGTTGTCTACGCTGTCTAGTTCTACGTTGTCTACGCTGTCTAGTTCCTTTTTTAAAATTAAGACTAGGGGTTTATTATTAGGAATGGGGATGATATCTAAGAAAGCTGCAAGCTAAGACTCCGTTATCCTACTCCAGCTCGGTGGCGGAGGATGGCAGGACAGGGTATGGTGTCCTAATAAGGGAATATACTGAGTTTGGGACTGTGGACAGGATAATTGAACTCCGACTTAGTAATTATATATCATCCACACAAGCTGAACTGCAGGCCATTCTGGAGTGTTTGGAGGAAGTGTGTCGTGACGACAAAGATGTTTTTGTATTTGTCGATAGCCGAGGAGCACTTGATTCCTTAAACAGTCGAAACCCAGTCTTCATGTCCATAGTTGAGGATTGTAAGAAAAGGATAACTGAGATACAGCTGAAAGGTCATAGTGTGAAATTCATGTGGATTCCATCTCATGTTGGAATAGTGCTCAACGAGGTGGCGGATGACTTGGCCAAACGTGCCACATCAAAACCACAAGTTGACATTGAATGTGAATTCACAATGAGACAAATAAGAAGTAAAATCAGAAATATTCAGGCACAGGCAGAAGTGGAGAGAAGCATAATGTATGAGAGAAGTCAAACCATGCAACACTACATGTGAGTCAAAACACCCATTTCACTTATGGTAAAAGGAGAAATGCTTGGAGTGACTCTGTGTACATGCGGCTCAGGCTTGGGTACAAATATTACTGGGAATATGGGATAGGTGTTCATGATAATGACACGAAGTGTAAACTGTGTGGTATGTTAAGGTCTCACACCCTTGCCCATTATGTTCTTGATTGTCCCTTGATTAATGTATATAGAAACACTGAGATAAGGACTGTTCCTGAACAAATAGCCTGGATGTGTCACAACGGAAAGGTTGATGATATTCTTGAGAGATATAAGAATTTTGCACCAAGGCTGTATTTTTTTGTTGAATTATCTGCATGTCTCTTGCAAATTGTCTATACAGTATACCTAGGTCATAAAAGTATTTGTGTACGTCTGATACCATACTACTTGTGTAAAGGAGAAAATGTAGAAGTTTATCCCTCAGAATGTTTGGTAATATGTTTATTGTTTGTGATGTGTTTATATGAATGTATTAACACGATGTACTGAACGGGGTGAGAATAGCTTGAGCTACCTCATCCCTTTGTCTGTATTTTACCTCAATAAACTTATTTCAATTTCAATTTCAATACTCCAGCTCATCTGTAGCTTGACCCTAAATACTTGTTGTTTGACTAATTTGAATGCAAAGTTGTTATAATATTAGTTATTGGATGAAATTGGAGCTATTAGGTGAACTGTTAGGTTAACAGGAGCATTAGGGTGAAAGAAACTGCTCATTAGTTTCTGCCTCGGCCAAGGATCGAACCCAGACCCTTACGACTACGAACCCAAAGCGCTGTTCACTGTGTGTGTGTACTCACCTAATTGTACTCACCTAGTTGTGCTTACGGGGGTTGAACTCTGGCTCTTTGGTCCCGCCTCTCAACTGTCAATCAACAGGTGTACAGGTTCCTGGGTCTATTGGGCTCTATCATATCTACACTTGAAACTGTGTATGGAGTCAGCCTCCACCACATTACTTCCTAATGTATTCCATTTGTCAACCACTCTGACACTAAAAAGTTCTTTCTAATATCTCTGTGGCTCATTTGGGCACTCAGTTTCCACCTGTGTCCCCTAGTGCGTTTGCCTCTTGTGTTAAACAGCCTGTCTTTATCTACCTTATCAATTAACCCTTCCTATCTACCAATTAACTACCTTATCAATGTGTGTGTGTGTGTTTCTCTACATGAACGTTTGCATTCGTCAACACGCACCTACAACATTATAACCACCAAGGACCCCTATAGCCGTGAGACAGAAGGTTGGCGCCTCCGGGTGGGTGGCGTCACGCGCCACTCTCCCCAGTACCACCACCGCCAGCTACACAGTACACGAGGACAGCAAACTAGCACAGTAATCGTGTGATGCCGCCGCCATCACCACCACCATGATGGGGGTAGTGTTTGGGTCACGAGGTTACTGGTCTCAATAGATGATTGGCACCTCCTTCGTGGACCTGTGGTGCCTCATTCACCATGGCGCGCTGTCCCCTGCCTGTCGTCCTGGTCGCCGTGGTGGTGGTCGTCAGCGGTATGTTGTCTTCGGCAGAGGTGAGTACTTTTGCTATAGGCCCGCTACAGGGGTGGTGGAGGCACAGGTTGATAGATCCGGAGATGCACAGGAAATACTCATGTTTATATTGCTGGTCACTTGAAAAATGTGTGTATTTACTATTTGTGTCTGCAGATTTGTATCTGAGTGTGTGTGTGTGTGTGTAATTACCTTAGTAAATTGAGATCCATTCTAAACAATTCTGACTGTTCCCTCAATCCACCGCAAAAAGCTCCCTACAGTGCGTGGCTCAGTTGTTGTGCCTATAATCTTCGGAAACTGAATGTGTCTCTTAACCCTGATAAAACTGTTCACTATATTCCCCCTTGGAAAGATGTGGAGGTCTCTCTGCATTATACCCCCATCAGTGTTAAACAAATGTATAACACTGACATTTTGAGATGTATAACATTAGAAGCTATTGACAGTCATCTTCAAATTCTCAAACTGACTGAATCCTATGCCTTTACTGATGGCTCTGTGCAGTTAGGCACTGGTAGAACAGGTTGTGCATGTGCAGTGTATAAAGGGAATGAAATGATCATGTCTAGTACACAGAGATTGAACAACTGGGCTAGCACGACGCAGACCGAGCTAGTGGGCATTTATCTAGCCACTGAATACCTTAAGCTCAATGGTGGTGGAGTTATTTTCTGTGACTCTAAAAGTGCTCTGCAGTCCTTAAATAACCCATCACAATGTATGTCGGACGTAGCTTGTAATATTAAATGGAATGTAATCTTTGCCAATGATAATAACTCTTGTATAAAATTTGTGTGGATCCCATCCCATGTTGGAGTTGGAAAACATGACTTCGTAGATCGATTGGCCAATGAGGTTTGCAGGAAAGAAAACATTGATTATGACTTTGGACTATCTAATGCAGTTATTAGAAACATACAAATTAAAGAAATTAATTCAGATTTAGAAGAACTAAGAAATGCCCAGAGACCTGAAAGCTGCAGTATTAAAAGTTATGACAAGTTTTGTAATAATAGGTATTTGTATGGTCGGCATAGTAGCCGAACCAGGCAATGTGATGTAGTCATTGCGCGAATTCGCCTTGGCTATAGACACATCTGGCAGGTTAGTGAGGCTGAGCCACTACCAGAATACTCAGATTGTAAACTCTGTGATAAACCTTTAATGCATTCACTAGAACACTACATTGATGAATGTGAAACCGTAAAGGACTTTAGACCTCCTGGCCTCTTGTACCACCAACTGTGTAACTATTTTATTGACTCAGGTGTTCTGGACGACATCCTAACAATTTACCCAAAATTTGCTTGTCCATTTTAAAGAATGAAGAACAATTTTTATGTATATTACTTCTAAGCTGCATCACTTATGAACCCATCCCTGCCCTTGTGTGGCAGTGCACAGTAGAAACTTGTTTTCACATATCCATATATTAAAACATTGATTGTAACCATGATATATATGTGCTTCAGCCTACAGTTTAGACCTATTGTCTTATGTATGACCCTCTGTCCTGCGTGACAGTGAATACTAGCATTATCCTCACTTTAATCAGACTATCAAAATCCTCAGATTAGGCAAAATTGTAATTAATTTTGTCAATAAAGATGTTAATAATAATAATAGTGTAGTTACAGGATGAGAGCTACGCTCGTGGTGTCCCGTCTACCCAGCACTCTTTGCCATATTATACTTTGAAACTGCAAAATGTTCTGGTAACAGGAATAGGTTCTTAGGCTTTAGTGATAAACGTTCGTGTGTGTGTGTGCATGTGCGTGCCTGCTTGTGCATACGTGCGTGGTGCTCTTACAGTAGTGCTACATTAATATTACTCACATAAGTTGCGTAATCCAGGAATAGGTACCAGTGGGATGGCGTTCTCACTCTTATTCAAATTCAAATTTTTATTCAGGAAAAGTATATACATAGATGATTTATAAACATAATGTTGTATTTATAGATAGAGCTAGTACATACAATCATACAATACTTAAAGCCACATAGCGTTTCGGGCAAGTATATTCATCTTATATACATCAGTATCTCACAGCCTTCTCATTCATCAGGTTACCAAGACAACTTCCTCACTCAGGAATGATGGCGGTAAGTACTCACACGTGTAATTACCTAAGTGTGTGTGTACTCACCTAGTTGTACTCACCTAGTTGTGCTTGCGGGGGTTGAGCTCTGGCTCTTTGGTCCCGCCTCTCAACCGTCAATCAACAGGTGTACAGTTTCCTGAGCCTAATGGGCTCTATCATATCTACATTTGAAACTGTGTATGGAGTCAGCCTCCACCACATCGCTTCCTAATGCATTCCATTTGTCAACCACTCTGACACTAAAAAAGTTCTTTCTAATATCT
>WNGS01160430.1:5195765-5237397 GCA_020271785.1 Procambarus virginalis | reverse complement strand
TATTGGTTATCATTGAATCCTTCACAATTGGTGGAATTAGTTTATGCACATACAATATATAAACATAGAAAACTCTGTCATACCACATCACCACATGATATGCAGTTTAAAATAAAATTTAACAAAACTTGTGATGCGGATGAAGTGAGGCGGAATTTACTTTCAAATATTCCAAAGTTGGTTTCTAAATGGAAAGTACTAACGCATAAAATGGATGCACTGAGTAAAGTAATGAGATCAAATATAAAAACCACTTCATACATGAGCTCTGACATGGAGTAATAAAATAATATGTCTGAAGCAATATCTCTGCAAGGGCCACGAGCCTGGCTTCTGTAAAAGCTACAACACACGACTATACAACAGTACCGCCCATAAACACAACAAAATATTATTGCAACAAAGGCTATTATATCAAAAAAAACTTGTGTCATTACCATTTTTGCATAGCAAATATTTTTACTCTTAGACTTTAAAAGTCTTTCATTTTAAATCCAATACTGATCTACTGTAGGAAACACTTCCAAGGTTATCCAAATCAAATGGCATAAATAGATAGATCCATATACTGTCATTCTGTCATAGTAAGAAACGACGCTACATCATTGGTATCAAATCGATGTTACATATTGCTACTGACGAAACCACAGATCGGTCCTCAAAGCTATCATAAAAAACACTTACCCACGCAGTTCAGAGAACATTAACAGCTACATTGCACCTTAGGCCAGTGCACCCAAATTCAACAATCACAAATACATTTATACGTCCACAGACCATCTTTTGTGAACATCTGTGTTACCAACTACCGCACAGAACTCATCAAGCTGATTTGCCATCTCATCTTTATCAGCAAAGGTGATAGTTTGTGTCAACAATCTGTTGAAAGCTGTGTATCCTTTCATCAATAGCTACTCTCTCTGTTGGGTGCAGGGTCAGTGGCTTAGAATTTTGCTTTAAAAGACAGTTTCCAATTGACAGTTAACATTTATGTACCCAGATAAAAGATTTTACATTAAACGTAAGTAACTATTAATTTTAATATGACTTCATTCGCTTCAATTTTGTTTAAACATTAAATATTCTAGCATGGTGAGATATGATAATGCTAAACTCGGATAAAGAATTTCATCAATTTGAGTTATTGTTTATCAATTTGTATTATTGTGTTGAGAAGACACTGGGTTAAATTATTGAAAGGGGTAAATTACAAGGAAGGTGCCAAGTTTCTTCTTTTAAAATTTATATATTGTAATAATCAGTTTTGTCACTGAAAAATGTACAGTATTTATGAATTATAATAAAAATCCCATGTTACTGAAGGAAATTCATTGATATTTTAAGGTTTCACAAAATGGTTTCCAAAAATACAAATATTTTTAGAAAGGCCATGACAATAAGTTGAAATCTGGTAAGTTTTGTATAACAGCAAGAAAAGGGTGAGTTTTCAACTAAACATATAACTAAAAATGTGTATTTGGCTAATGTTACGAATTAAGTGTACATGATTTTAATGTACTTCCATCTTGATTAAATTTAAGACTTCGTAGCAGAAATTTTTGATTAAGTGACTGTTTCTTTATGTACATTTAATGGTACCTATTATTATTATCTTCCTCATGATAAAAGCGTTATACTAAACGAACGAGGGTATACTATGTGATACTAGGCAGTGAGGTTACCTTGAGGTTATCTTGTGGCGATTTCGGAGCTCAGCGACCCCGCGGCCCGGTCGTCGACCAGGCCTCCTGGTTGCTGGACTGGTCAACCAGGCTGTTAGACGCGGCTGCTCGCAGTCTGACGTATGCTCCATGGTTAGTGCTCCATCACTCGCGTGCAATACCCAGCTGCTGCCAGGGCTGAAGTCCTGTGTGTGGCACTTTACCTAGTCATGATGTTCGGTCACTCTTAAGTTTTTAGTGGCCATTGTTTGCTGTTCTAGATGGCTAATATGGTGACCACTTTCTAATTTCTAATGACCAGGCATTGAGTCTACTGTTCATACTACACACAGTAATGTATTTTATTGTACTGTAATATTTTTCTGGTATTGTAAATTCTCGAGAGACTCGTTTGTACTTTAGCTTCGCTTGGTTTAGTATGGAATATGTAACTTACATTGGATGCAAATATATTGAGATTTCAAGTGTAGTTTGAACGGGATATATTGCAATGTAATGGCCTCTTTTCTCAAGTATTTAACAAAATTTCTTCTTTTTGTATAAGATATAATAATAGATGGCTAGTTCTTGTTATCCAGCAAATTTTAAAAGCAAATACAGTAGCTGAGAATATTGGCCTTTCAAAAGACTAACGAATGTTGATTATGCTAATACTTTGTTTTCCCTCCGTATGATATAAATGATATATGATATAAACAGGCTTCTTATAAATTCTCCTTATGAGGGTTGCTGAGCAGGAGGTTTCGTATCGTATATCAAGTATTTTATTACCTCTCGTGTATTTGTTAATTGTTTAACACTTTTTGTCAGTTCAAAACTGAAATATTGAAAATGTTCCTTAATACCTCCACCTAATTCACAAAAAGACCTAATAGGTTTCATGTTAACAAAATGATCTTGCATATTCATTACTGAAATTACATTCTGAAAACTAGCTATAAGAGTTTGATCATAAAAAATTTAGTTTTCATTTTCTTTTCTGGTGTCAGTTGTGTTAATACAAAGAATAAATTACAGTGTGAGGAAAAAAATACATGGGGGAGGGAAGGAAATTTATCTCGGAGAATGGTTCACTCGGAAAAGGTTTCTCTCTCTGTGAAAGCGCATATGAAAGAAACATTTTCCTCTCGTTGCTATTCCCACGTGGTAGTTGTTTCAACATTGTCAGCAGGTATTGCGTACAATCATATGCATGTATGTTGCTCTTGGGTAATCATAAGCAATTATTATTGATTACCTTTGTGAAAATAATCTTTGCAGATTTATCAACAAATTGTGTGAGCATATACTATACTGTAGACAAGTTTTGGTAAATACTTGGAATTGAATAGTAGTAAAAGCAAAGTTTACTTAAAAAAAATTGTAATCAAAGCATAATATAATTTAAAAATGCAGTGCTTTGATAAAATTAAGGCAACTGAATTTTAAATTAAAATTTATTATGGTTTGTTATTAAATGTGACCTTTTAATATTAATACTAAATCTTTTGTAATATTTTTAAGCAAGCAGTATAACTGTAATTGTTGATCATGGATATTTGTACAGGCTGGAACGTTATATTTAATTCTTTTTAGTATAGTTGTTAAATACTGTATTTTGTTTGCGAGTTCTTGAGTTTGTGTGTGCTGTTCTTAGACACTTCAGATATCTCCTTAACCAGCATATGATTTTTTTTTATTTATACGCTTAATATGGTACTCACTTTGGTACTGACGAGAGGTAGCCAAGTGTGGACTCCTCCCCAAACACCTTAACTTGTTCCATTGACTTGAAGGTGCACATATATAATATCAAATAATTCCTCATGTTGGTTAGAGTACAAGGGTGGAAATGTGAGAAGAGAAAAGTACAATGGGTAAGTGAGGCCATGAGATGATGTAATAAAAGAATATATACAGTTTATCAAACTGCACTGAAGTACTCTCAAAGGGTAAATGGCACAAAGGGTTTACTTTTCCATGGAGGTATAGGCGACCCTCACTCTGTGCAGGGGGTTATGGTCTTTGAAAACTACACGCATTCAAAAGTTTATTTTCATCAATGCTTATTAATTTATTAATAAAAGATCTACCTGAACATAATTAGTTAATACTCTTGGCAAATTTCCATCAACGAATGCAGTACATAATGAAACAACAATACTTGGAAGGTGCCATAAGGCAAGAGTGTAATCATCCCCCCAAAAAGTTAATGAACACAAGGTAATTGTGAGAACCACAAAGTTAGAGCAAGATATAGAGGCAGTGCACTCCAAAAACATCATTTCGGTTGCACAACTCTTATGCTATATTTTTAGGCACAGTCGAACCTGCTCCCAAGTATTCTTTTAACAGCTCATATATGAACCTTTCCCCACCTTTTAATACTTTGGCCCCCCAAAAAAAATGTTTTGAACTTGTGAGCTCCAAACCTGCACAGAGTGGTGGAATACTGTCCTGTATTTCTTTTGGAAACAGGCCAACCAGTTTGTTTATATTTCTTAATTTATGGACATTACACATTTTCTCAAATAGCAGTAACTGTGGCATATGGTTAAGGTGTTGCTGTGGATGGTACTTTCGTCTCTGGTGGCATGCTCCTTCCATTGCTTTTGCTGTTGTTTTGACTGCGTAATTTCTTGAACATTCAGTCAGAGGCCCAGATCAGCATATCAGTAGTAGAGATCCAAAACTCTTGCTTACAATATATCCAAGTGCTATGACAACATTATTATGTAATGTTACCCCACAATCTGTATCAGTTTTACACGAGTTCTGGTCATTGTATTGTTAAGGTTAATTATTACAAAGGCACAACACTTGAACTCCAATTTGTGGTTTTTGGGACCTGGGGTAGAATTAGCACGTATAGAAAATAGTAACATCAGCTACAGTAATCTCATTATCTTCATTAAATACATTTACTTCTAAAAAGTACAGTAAAAATAAAATTGTCTATACTGTACTATATAGTGTACTGTGTGTGTTTCTCGGCTCCTTCCTTGTATGATGGTTTCTCTACTTTTCATCCTGGATAAGTTAGTTTTATAAATTAACATAAAAAATATTAATTTTAATGAAAACAGAAAAAGGTGGCATTTAAAAAATGTGCATAATTTTATTACATTGGTAAACTTGTAAGGTGTTGCCAATATACAAGCAATGTCGGGAGAGATTAAAAGTTTTGTTTATAGGCAGTAGGCTTGAGGGCATACTGCAGTTTCATCCCAAGGCAGAATTCAGTTTGACTAACATTATCTAGTTAACTTATTCCAGGTTTCCCCTTGCCTTTTATCTCTGAAGCCTTGTTGTTGTTGAATCACCACATTTGTTATCAAGTCTGCTATACAAGAGGTGTGTGTGGTTGCATGAGAGAGAGTACATGAATGTAGAATAGTTATCAAATAATGAATGCTATTTACCATATCTTGAATGCTCCAATTTTCATCTTTCATCTACAGTAATATTTTGTTTGTACTACAGATGGCCAGATTATTTATCTTCAATGTACATAAATGTTAAGGCAAGCATGATACTTCACCTTTTTCTCCTTAAATAATATGGTAACAAAGACTTGTTTAGTATATGGTTGTTTAATGGTATGAAGGCTGATCAAAGAATGCTAAATATCCAAGTACAGTGCATGTTTTATTCCTCACTTTTGTACCAAAACTTTAGTACAGTAATTCATTTTAAACATTAGGCAGAAGGATTCTGTGACCATCAATAGATTTGTAAAAGTTTCCAATGTTCTATACTTTAACCCCTTGTTTGAATGTATAATTGTCATGTGTATGTAGTAAGAACATGCCGACTGTGACTTATGTTTGTTTGGTATTTAGTCATTTTGGGAAGTCAAAAAAGAGATACGTGATAACTACTGTGTGCTTATCTTCCAAATTAATATTTAGTAATGTTTAAATGGTGACCAGAAATTGTATTCTATCAAATTTTACCATAATCATGAATTTTTGAGAGTTAGTGAGAGGACAAAGATTGTGGAAGTATATTGTGTCACGATACTAGTATAACTCCTCTCTCTTATGGGTGTAAGAACAGAATCATGAGAGTTGGTTGTATTTGTAGCTCTTCAAGTTTTACATGTTATTGTAGTTTTTTCTCTCATTCCTTGTACTGAATATTCTACCATTATTTGAAATTGAGAAAAAATTGCTAATTAAGTTTATCATTGATAATACAGCTATCCAAAGACTCCTTACAGATAAAAGTATTAAACTCATAGTATTAGAACAGGTCACAAGGACTTAGTAAAAATATAAAAAGTTTGGATACACACATTTATAATTTTGTTAAGTCAAATTAGTATGTGGGGGCAGATGTGAAACTATCCTTTTCTGCAATAGAAATGTAGGTGAAGTGTCGGCAAAGACATCGCTATTCAAATTTAAGTGACCACGTCATTATCATCCAACTCGCTTGCCACTCTTTTTTACCCATGGACTGTTTGCGAATGCATGAATTGAACTTCTCTGGCGCTTGTCATTAATGACTTAATTGGTTGTTTGTGGTTTTCGTCCTATTTCCCAACTTCCATGTAAACCCCCCATACAATTCAGACAAAGCTGAAAATAACCAATTTTGTCAGTTATGTTCTTATTGATGTATGGTTCAGTAAAGTCAAGATTTTCATTGAATTCTATAGGTGGACTTTGCTTTTCCTTTTATAAAAATACCACAATGCAGTAGCTTGCAAAACTTATTACAATTAATTCATCACCAACAAAGGAGTAATCGACTTGTTGACCAAACCACACACTAGAAGGTAAAGGGACGACGACGTTTCAGTCCGTCCTGGACCAACTCAAGTCGACAGTAATCGACTTCTTTGTGGTCTGTTACTTTGGACAAAAAAAAATCTGCTACCTTAAAATATGCATTGTTAGGAAGCAGAAAAAAAAGAATGCATTATGCTTGGCTTGATTTGTCTGGTAATGATTGTATCATTACCTCTGACATTCAAGTGTTGTGAGCAACTGGGTCTTGCCAAAAGATTAGATTGTATTGATAAGGTTTCACTAATTTGTCTTTGATTTGCTTCATTTCCTCTCAAGAGTTTCACCTTGTCATGGAGGGAGTCTCACATATGACACCCTGCAGTCAGTGTGAAGAGTTCCTGCTCGGGTCATCAGACCTCCCACTGGATGGGTCTTCCATAAGGGGCTGCCCTTGGAGGGTAATGGGTGTCCAGGCTAGGCCGAGAGGGAGAAAGTAAGTAATTACCAAAAAGAAGGCACCAAACCAGGAAGGCTATGTAGCACCATCAAATGTGTGGGATAATCGGGGGGAGCTAAATATCACCAAGGATGCCAATACGAGAACAAATGCATAAGGGGAACGATATCAAAAGTATCCGAGTCACCAAGAATAATATCGAGCGACAAGCAACCGCAGGGGACGGTCGGAAAACAAGACATGCTCGTCCCGGAAGTCAGGACATTCAACAAGGATATGCACGACCGTAAGAGGGACAATGCAATTAGGACAATAAGGAGCAGGGTGGCACTCCATCAAGTGACCATGAGTTAAGCGAGTATGGCCAATACACAACCTCGCCAGAGCCGTTTTCCCATCGCCGGTTACGGTGATAGGAGGATGGCCACGAGGACACAACTTTTAAGAGAACGTAGTTTGTTACCAGTAACAGACAACCAACAAGCCTGCTAACGGGTAAGGATGGAGGAATGGATAACCGGGTAAAAAGTCAGAATAAGGAATACCTTTAAAAAGAGATGGGACAAGAGCGGACAGCTTCCCTGGCGGCAGCCTCCACACGCTCATTTAAAGACATCAATATGGCTGGGAACCCAACAAAACTCAACCGACTTAAATTTACTGTGAACAAGGAACAGCCAACCGAGAGGGAGAAAGGCGTTTGAATGCGTGTAAGAGCATGTACGATGCAGTAGGATTCTTCTGTTAAAACAGGGTGCACTGCTTGGTACGATGCACCCCTTCCTGCATTAGCCACTAGCCTTCCCTTGCTACCCCTAATAAGTGGTATCTCTTGGCTCTGGAGCCCAAAGTTTTTGAAACTGCTGCATGGTAATTAAAAAAAACTTTTCAAACACAGGCTAATGGGTTGGGTGAATAGGCCCCAAAGTTGGACAGTAATGGAGATTAGGTTCTGTAGTCACAACTATGTTTGGCCCAGACCAAGCTTTGTCTTTGGTTACCCCAAATGATCCCCTCCTACTTCCTTGGCAGGGTTGAGCACCAAGCCCCGGTGATGACTACCTCATTTGTAGTGACTGTCTTTCGTTGCAAGAACTGGGCCTTGTACCTTTCCCCTTAATGGTGACAGCGCTGTCACTACATTTGTACTGTCGAGAAAAGATTCCTATAAACATTGCTACGTTCCATGATCCGTTTGATCCTGCTACATAGCCTAAGTACAGTATCTGTATATTTGTCACAATGAATGATACCCTGATGATTTACACATACATAGGCACCTTGTTGACACTAAATACCTATATTATGACCCCTTCTCAGGAGGCCACAACATGGTCTAAGGTGTGTGCATGAACACCTTAGCGAGTGAGAGGATGTTGTAGAGACCACTTAAGGTAGCGATGACAGTAATGATCACGACGATCTTTTAAGATATAGGATGCCAGTTTCAACATACAGGGTCAGGGTAGGGGAGGAACCCAGTATGGTGCAGAGCATCAAGACGACGAAGAGTTTGAGAGGCACACGAGTAAGCGGGACAGCCATAATCAAGTTTACACAGCACAAGAGAGGAATGTAAATAGAAGAGCGTGCACCTATTGGCTCCCCAGGAATTATGGGAGATGACCTTAAGTAAGTTAAGGGCCTTAGTGTGTTCAACTCTGAGGCAAGAGATATGGGGCAACCAAGACAATGGAGTGTCAAAGATTAACCTCAAAAGTTTAGCAGAATATACAAAAAGAGGACTACCAAAGAACAACGAAGAACGATCTGCATTTGAGTAAAAGTCATAGCACAAATCTTTGCTGTAGAGAACTTGAAGCTATGATTGGTGGCTCAGGGCAACACGGCATCAGTTGCAAGTTGAAGCCGCTGTTGGAGGAAATGCGAGTCATCACTGCAACAGCAAAGAGTAAGATCAACAACATAGCTGAGAAAATTCCAGAGGGAAGATCATTGACATAACCAGGAAAAACAAAAGTAGTGCTCAGAACACTACCTTGGGGTACAATTTTATATTGCCAAAAAGAGGCAGAAAGAGTGGTACCAAGCCTCACTCGAAAGAAACGACTAAAGAGTAAGCTTAGAAGGAAGATAAGGAGATTGTCATGAAGAACAAAAAATGGAGTTGAGACAATATGGTATCTCCAGGTGGTGTCATACACCCTTTCCAGGTCAAAATGGACAGCAAGAATGGAGGTCTTTGAAGCAAAGTCAGTGTGAATATAGACCAGACATAAATCATGCTACGACACTTGTGAAAGTCAAATTGAGGAGAGGTGGCATTAATGTTCTAAGAACCACATCAGATGGACATTGCCCATATGTTCAAAAAGTTTGAATAAAAGTAACAAAGCAACTTGTTAGGGCAATGGGGGGGAGGGAGTAAAGTCCTTAGAAGACATTCGTAAGAGAACCTGGTTTCTAAATAAGAATAATAACCAAATCAAGCTAATCCTTGGGGACTGACAACAACTTATATATATATAGTTATATTTAATAAATACTGAAATGTGCATGGAGGGAAATGGGGAAGCATCTTGTAATGAATGTCATCTGAGCTTGCTGCTGCAGAACTGCAGAGGGTCAGGGCAGACTGGAGTTTTGAGAGAGAAAGGATCATTATTGAGGAACTGGAGATGTGTGCGAAAATCTAAGGGACAAGATTCAAGAAGGGGTTTACAAGTAAGGAAAGAGGAAGGAAGATGAGAACCAGAACTATCTCAAAAAGTGTGAACCCAGTTCGGATGCGACCGACACCGGATCTGCCACAACAAAACCACGGAGGGCAAGGACTGGCGAGACATCTGGAACAAACTTGCCGGCGATCTTATGGATTGTCTTCCAGATCTGGGGAAGAAGAGTCAACTGTAATGGTGTATTTCCAACTCTAACGCTTAACCATACAGATGGGTCTACAGGCCACCGCACTCGCCTTCTGAAACTAAGTAGCTGTACTGTATAAGAATCGGTCATCTATCAGTGCCTGTGTTTCAAACGGGCTGCACGATTACAGTGGACAGACCTGAACAGTCTGAATTTCACTAGGGAATGCACTTCCATGTGCCATGGGAGGTAGAATAAAGAACAGTGTAGGGCAGCATTGAATACAGTGTAATGAAAAAGGAGGAGGGTTAGAGGAAGAGGCAGATCAGAGAGGTGGGAAACAGTAGTGTGGAGGGTGGAACGAATGACTGGGTGAAATCTGAATAGGAAATGCCTTTATGAGAAATATGACCAGTGCAGATAGCCTCCTTAGTGGCGATGATCATTTAAGGGTAATACTGTACCGATATGGCTGGGAATGCAGCAAAACTCAACCATCTTAAATCTGCTAGATAAGAAACAGCCAATGTTGGATTTTGACCACCACAGGCTGCAAAGGGTTAAACAACTCTAAAGCCATGAGGGCACCGCTTAGTCAACCACTCATGGTTTAGTTATGGATGTAAGGTGGCAAAGCAACTAAGCACAAGGGCAAAGAGAAACAACAGAAATAATGACACCAGAGAGCAGAGCTAAGAGTGAATACCCCAGGGTGAGAAGAGAAGCAGAAAGACATTATGAAAATGACATAGCAAATAAAGAAAAAGCCTAACCCAAATTGCTGCACAGACATCATAAGGAACAGTAATGAAACTGAGGATAGGGGCGGACAGGTTCACTAAAAATGACAAGGTGGTGTGGGAAATATTCAGTAAGATTTTTCCAGGTAGTCTTCACAATAGAGCAAGAAGTTCCTGAATTAAGATTGGATGTGGCAAAGGCTGTTGGGCCCATATGAAATCTCACCATGAAAAAAAAAAAGGGCAGAAGCATTATGCCTACCACTCTCAATGGTGCATAACAAATTGCTGGAAACAGGGAAACTGCCTAAAAATTAAAAAAAACTGCTAATGTAGTTGTGATATACAAGAAGGAAGACAGACAGGAAGCACTGAACAACACGCAAGTGTCCCTGACTTGCATACTATGCAAGGTGATCGAGAAGATTGAGAGCAAAAATTTTAAAAACATCTGGAGAGAAAATTTTGTAACATATCACCAGCATTTATTCAGGAATGGCAAATCTTGTCTCACAGGCTTAATAGAATTCTATGATAAGGTGACAAAAATTAGGCAAGAGAAGGGTGGGCAGACTGCATATTTTTTATTGCCGGAAACCCTTCGACACAATAGGAGATGCAGGTAGGAGTAAAAGGGAAGGTCTCCAATGGATAAGGGAGTACAGTACCTAAGCAACAAATGACCGAGTCATTGTGAGGGGTGGGGGGATCTCAAGAATGACAAGACGTCACTAGTCTTCCTTCTTCCCACAGGGTTAAGTCCTCGAAGCTATCCTGTTTCCAATACATGTAAACGATCTTCCATAGGAAATAGACTCGTTCCTATCTGTTTGGTAGAAAACTACCTGAGGATCACATAAAGAACATTGTGTGAGAAGCCTATTCTACACTTTCCAATTTCAGAATTGAACACATAAACAAAGGTTTTTGGTTTTTGTGTCCGCCACGGAACACAAAACAAGACTGGATTAATGGAGCAAGCGCAGAGGTCGCACCACGGCAACTTGATGGCCGGCTGCCAAACAACATAAGCCTCTCATGGGTGGTGGTACCTGGGGTCAGACTAGCAAACGAATAGATGGAATAGTCATATGATTGAGGGGTCGGAAGAAGGGTCAAGTAGTGTACATACTCTTCAGTGAAACCCATCCCCCCATGGCCTTCTTCTGACTTGCACTAGACTGCACATCGTCCACATGCATTAAACTCATGGGCCAATAATGGAACAATGCCCTGCTCCTTATTGTCCGAGCTGCCCTGTCCCACTTACAGTCTTGTACCTCTTTATAAAATATCCCGATTTTCAGGACGATCACACGTCTTTCTTTCCCAATGTCACTCACTTGTACCTAGTTAGACTCCTTGGTGAATCCATATATCATGCATGTTAATAATATTCCACATAAATTAAGATAATTTATTTACCTGTGAGATCCATGATATAAACATAATAATCTATGTATAAGTGGTGATGATGAATCGATCTGTGATATTGACACTGCCATGATAAACAATGAACTCAGACATTGAAAAAGATCAATGTGACCCAAATGTCACTTATAATAAAACGTTGATTCAACTGACAAAGTTGCACCAATGCCATCATGTATGAACAACTTAATAACCCTATACCAAAATTAAATCACTTGGTAAAATATTACCAATTTGAAACATTGAAAACACACACTTTTGTTAAAAAGAAACGTCAAGGTCCTTTAACATGAAAATCCCAAAGTTCCTTTCCATAAAAAAAAAAAAATCTTATCCGTTTTGGAACATATCTTTACTAATCTTTTTTAGATGAAAGTAATATGACAACACTATATTATCTCTTATACAGTAGTATGAACTACTATCATTTTTCACTTTGAAAGATTTAAATGATCTTCCATTCAAATATATAATACCCAAACCAAATGAGCTTATCACAAAATGCATTGTACATTGCTAACATTTTATAATTACTTGTACATTGTTAGCAATTTAATGAATTATCCTGTAACAAGTTTGTGAACATCATGATGTGTGCTGGCATTTAACCGGATGTTATGACCAGTCACCATGGTGGGATTTGACCGGGAGTTATGACCAGTCGCCATGGTGAGATTTTAAATGCATTATAAAATTTAACTGCTTGGGTTTGAGCATAATTGCAAGTAAACATGTTATAATGTATTTTAAATACTGTACATGTGAAATCTGGTCATGATCAGAGGCAAATGTTTCTATAATGAAAAATTATGAAAAAAAACAAAACATGCCAGTTACAGACATCACAATACTGTACAGTATACCAAAGCCCAAATAAATTGCTACACACACACACACACACACACACACACACACACATACTGGTCTTTATCAAATAAATCAGTCTTCCATTTTCTGGTTTTTCATTTAAAGTACATACATCAATAAACTAAGGTAACCTGTAGGAAAGCAATGATGGATATTAGTCACTCAAGTTTCAGGCTATGATGTCTATACAATAAATAGTTTTGTACTCCCAAAGTTCAAAATCCACCTATACTGTATTTCCAAATGTTCATGTAATATAACAACCTAATTTAATCACATGCTGTATACTGCTTAAAAGTAATTTTTTGCTTTAAATTCATAAATGAACACTTATTCCATGTTTTATATCTATAGTCACCTTGTTCATATAAAACTCCTCTCCTGAAAGTGATTGATTAGCCATTTCATGCACTCTGGTTGATACCTGGTTGGTATCAACTCTGCACCGATACTCTTGGTATCACTCTGCACCGATCAATGAGTTACGATTGTCATCTCGCAACCAAAGGGTCTGAAGTTCAATTTCTGTACAGTAAATATGTACTGTACCTGGGACTTAGGTAACTTATGGCTTCATCCTGGAAAAGGTCAGTCGGTGACCGAGGGGAGACCTCGATAAGCTTACCAGGCTTCTGGTTCCCCAACAATGGAAAATCATGTACAGAACAACAGTGAAATTTCTAATCAGTGGCAATTTACTTTATTCCTAAGGTTTATTTAAACCTACAGTGCTGTATTGTAAAATGTACATATTTACTTATAAAGTAAAAATTATTAAAAAATTAGTAAATCTTCCTATGTATATATGGCCGGACAAATTTAGCCAACATACTTTATGTATTTATGCATTGAACTTGCCATTGAAAGACTATGGATTGGCAAATCCATACAGTATTTAAATTTTGGAACATACTAACCCACTTAGAGGAAAGGTGTAAATTAATTACAGTATTGGAGTTTTATACACAAGTGTGTAAACAAATATGACCAGTAATTTAGCAGCTGCTAATAAGCACAATAATGGTGCTAATAAGCTTACTTTCACAATCATGTACTGTTGTGTGTTCTATTCACTCATTTGGATTCATCCAATTTTTACAGGTATTGACAACATAATAACAGTATTACATATAAAAAAGCAGATATGCAACGAATTGAAAATATACAACCAAAGCCTTTCCCGAGACCACCGGATAGACTAAAATAGGAATGAACAGTTAAATATCTTGAGCCGTAAGGCAGCATGATAATGGACGACCAATTGTATTAGCTTGGAAAAATACACGAATCCTTCTGTTGTGACTGAATTAGACTTCTTTAGCACCTAAAGTCCAACAGATACCAGGTCTTCACATTAGCTTTGTTACATCTTTATAACTAGTATTTATGTGACAATTTCCTTATCTATTCTATCTATACTTATGAAAATTTTAGTTTTCCCTGTGAAGGTCTCATTCTTGATGGGCGATCTCCTGTAAAATCTTCTCCAGATATTAATGATGTTAAATATTAAAGACCCTAGAGGACCCACCCCGAACCTTTGCCTAAGTTTTTATACTAAGTTTTATACAAACTTGACTATCTTAGGAGAACAGCCACCACTTAACACAAAAATATTGGTTTACGAAAAGAGGACTGTCTCAGAAGTCGATAAATACAGACAGCCATAAATATGAAAAATCAATGAAGTCAAGGAATGGGAAGAGGGAGACGAAAAGCACTTGGTAACAGTGCAAAAGTAACAGAAGGGAGACACAAGAGACAACCAAGTAGCAATGTGGAAAGTAGCCAGAGAAAGGAACCTTCACTGGGTTGCACCAATACTTTCTCAACTTCCTCCAGTAGCAGGACTCCCATGGGTTTTCAGATTAAAATATAATTAGAACCTGCTATGGCAATTTCTTTTTAAGGAATATGGCAAATAGTTGCTGTAATAGTGATATAACAAGTCATAAAATCCAAAGAAAAAATTAGTTTCACAATAGTTGACTTACTGTGATATTATCAGTCTCAACCATCATTTCTCACTCTAAGACATTAATAAAATATTTTTAGCTGGTCAAATTTATATACTGTATTGCATTTGAATGAGTAAATAAAAAAAGTAGCAATGGGAATGTTCAAGAATTATACAATTACAGTGGAACCTCGAATAACAAATTTAATCCGTTCTGGCACCGTGATCGTCATGTGAAACAGACGTCATACAAAACGAATGTCCCCATTGACAATAATGGAAATCAAAATAATCTATTCAACCACCAAAAAACATCAATATGATATTTGATGTTTTAAATAATGGAGCAGCCTACCTGACATACACTGAACAAACCTTTATGACATTTTCTTTCTTTAAATTTGTTCAATATTTTTTTCATTTATCTTATAGCAAAAGGTTCCTTCGGTGTTTGGCAGGTAGGCTGCTCCATGTTTCTTAAATAAAAAAAATTAAAATAAAAAAATGAAAAAATTTGAAAAACAGAAATGTCAAAAAGGTTCGATTGGTGTTCGGCAGGTAGGCTGAACCATGTTTCTTAAATAAAAAAAAAAGGAAAAAAAAACAGTTGAAACAATTTGAAAAATGGACAAATGCCATAAAGGTTCATTCAGTGTTTGTCGGGTAGGCTGCTCCATTATGACAATCTTTCTTTGTTTCAAATGCGTTCCATTTATTTTGGATTTTTCATTTACGTCTCAATAATGGAGCAGCCTACCCGACAAACACTGAACGAACCTTTATGGCATTTGTCCATTTTTCAAATTGTTTCAGCTGTTTTTTTTTATTTAAGAAACATGGAGCAGCCTACCTGCTGAATACTGAATGAACCTTTTTAACATTTGTTGTATTTCAAAACATTTCATTTCCTTTTTCCAAACAAAAATGTCATTGCTTTGCAACATCTCAGCAGTCTCCCCTTTATATCCTAGCATCATTAGCATCTTTAAACAAAAACAACATAATTTATTTGCATCGTCGGAGGCATCCGAGAATGTGCGAGAAGCAGCGCGATCCCATCATGTGGTCTTCTCGTCATTCAAACGAGCGGTTGCCATACAAGACGAATTGTCGACGATCTGGGCAATCGTTGCCCAAAATGCTCGCCATTTGAAGTGATCGTCACTCGAGGTTCTACTGTAGTATAATCATGTCAAAGAAATTTTAGAACAAAACTGGAATCATGCACACTAAGTATTTAGTCTGATATCAGACATCAGTGAAACCATAATTAAATTGCTTAATACAGTATATTGGATTTATACAAACTATTACATCTGCAGGTGGGTATATTTAACACCACAAGATGACGTATTATCATTACTAATACTGTCCAGGTATTATTAATCACTGAATTATTATTTATTACAATACCACAGATTTTCATGCAAAGTTTTAGAAAACAACCAAATGCGTTCTCCAAGGATGCAGCTCGTACACAGTGATGGAGGTGCATTTTGGGAGTTTCTTGGAATCCACCATGACACAAACACCCGCACCACTTTCAACCTTGTTGATCTTCTGTTCTGTTTTGTTATATTCAAAGTCACTATCTCATCACTGATGACTGTCTCCTAGTTCATAAATATTAATGAGTATTTTGGTCGTAACAATAGTGAGGTCAGCAATGTCGGGTTAGGGAATATAAGGACACACAAGATTTTGTTCAACAAAAGCAGGCCATCAGCAGTTGTCTAGTGAGTTTACAAGTTGCCAAATATTTGTTAACTCCTCATAAGTCAAGAAAAGGTAATATGATGTGCAAAGCACCTCCTCAGGTATACGAGAATAAATGAACATAAATACAGTGTGAGTATGTGTGTGTGTTATTGTATTTAGTATATATATACATATAATATAATTCTGGTCCAAAAAGAGTAAAATTTGAATTTTCCACTAAATTACATCTCATTCATAGCAAATCTCATAAAATCCTCTATCACACTGTATTACAAAGATGAAGATGAAAACTTATATGTCAATCCTGGGTCGGTAGCAGAGCTTGAGAGGAGGACTACGAAACCGCCAGCGAGTTACCTGGACAAACTTAAGCGTGTGATCCTTCCCCAACATCTCGTCATTACACATGATGTCAATCTGAAAAAAACAGCGTTGAATGTAATGAAATGCCATTTTCTGGGCGAGTCCCAGAGGCTCCCCGGAGCTATCCAGGCTGATGTGCTAATGTCCGACTTTGCGCAGTGGGGGTCTGGGGCTCTCTCTTCCCCCTCCCAGGGAAGGGGGAGCTGACGCTTACCTTTCTGGGTGCCTAGCCCGGTCGATGGCAGACATAGAATGCTTCCACCACACGGGGGTTTCTATAGGCCATTGCTCCTCATGCCTCTGTGAGGGGGCCAGGCTCTGGCTTGTGGCCCCCGGTAGGCCCACAAAACTCCATACACATGACTGATGCCAACGTCTTACATTAGCATATCAGCCTGGATAGCTCTGGGGAGCCGACGGGGCTCCCCCCAGAAAAAAAAAAAAATCAGCCTTGAATGTAATGCAATGCCTCTTTGTGACAGGGGTGCTAACTAAATTCTATATTTTTTCTTTAATCCCTACACTGCACATCAGTTTTTGACAAAAACTTCAAAGTGCAATTGTTGAGGACATATTTTTGTTGTTTTTATAAATGTTCAGGTAAAGTTAAGGTCAAAATGTTTCCAAACTAAACTATTCTCATTTCAAAACACTAAGAGTAATGAAAACATTAAAAAACCTTAAAATATGGCCTAATTAAACAAAAAATGGACAACTCTCAAAACAACATTTATTGGCCGGCACAGTTGAGGGGTTAAACAAATTAGTTTACATTAACACACATGATGATAATTAATAATAATTCATTGTGTTGGGGACAAGCAGCCAGTGTATATATATATATACACACATTAAACATATTTCCAGATCCTCCCCCTCATGAGGTCGAATTAATTACTGACCTGCTCCAGGATGCAACCCCACAACAAGCTAACTCCTGGGTAGCTATTTACTGCTAGGTGAACAGGGCAGTAGATGTCACGCCCCAACCATTTTTGTTCCACCCGGGATTCGAACCCAGAATGCCTGATTGTGAATTGAGAACAAACCCAACTGTACTACCAGGACCCCGGGATTATT
The DNA here is from genome assembly GCA_020271785.1 of Procambarus virginalis. NCBI lineage: Eukaryota > Metazoa > Arthropoda > Malacostraca > Decapoda > Cambaridae > Procambarus > Procambarus virginalis. Next base: position 5,219,560 of record WNGS01160430.1, on the reverse strand, counting down.
TTTAATATTTGTTATTGTTGTTCTCTCGGTACACTGCATTATAGTGAGCAGTTATGTTTAAGTGAATTGAACTTTATCTTCCTCCTTTTTCCCCCTCCCCAACTAGGTGGTGCAACCATTTAATAACCTCCTTGTTGACCAGACTACACACTAGAAGGTGAAGGGACGACAACGTTTCAGTCCGTCCTGGACCATTCTCAAGTTGAGAATGGTCCAGGACGGACCAAAACGTCGTCGTCCTTTCACCTTCTAGTGTGTGGTCTGGTCAACATACTTTATCCACGTTATTGTGACTCATCACCTGAATAAGCTCCTTGTCAGTGTGAGCAGAATTCAGCAAGATCCTAACAAGATTCCAACAAGAAGGTTGTGTCGTGTCCTGGAAGGACCCAGGAACAAGCTCACACAATGACAGAAGGACTGCTCAGCAAGGACCACAGTTTTTCCATATTGCTCAACACTTTAGGTGAAACTTCTTCCCCCCCCCCCTCCTGCATTCTACCCTTTGGGGAAAGCACACATTCCAGGGGTACTGTACCATATCTAAAGGCTTAAACCGGCATCTTTTACAGCTTCCATCATAAAAGAATATGAGAGGGCAAGGAGGTTTCAGGGATGTAGGGCCTAGTGAGACTTGCATCAAATATTGAAGGCACAATTCTGCAGAGGATGCAATATGGTTGCAACCCCTAGTACAGCATCTTTTTTACATGAAGAAGGTGCATTGCTAGCAATTTCATAATCACATATAACTTCCTTAGTATCTTTTCTAAATAAGTTTTCCATGTAATTCCATACAATTAGTGTCCATCTGTTTAGGATATTCAAAAAACTAGAAATCCAAAACAAGCCTTAAAAGATCACACAGAAAACATTCCATTAATGAATTACTGTACAATGTACAATAATAATGATGCACAGAAAATGTTATACTACAGTGCATTGGATTAAACTTGTAATCTTCCTTACCTCTCTATACTTTTGTGGACCCCAAGTACTTTAAGTGCCAGGAACTTTTTAAGGTGAGTAATAGTAGCTTGCGCAGAGCACCGTATAAATCTTCGTTTAAGAGGAGCCAATGTGGGATATTTACATTCCAAACAAATGTTAACCTGAAAATGATAAGCACACTTAGCATGGGATGACTCGTGAAATCAAATAGTGTTGATGCAGTAATTAATGTGGGTACCCTATAGCACACAATTTAAAATAAATTATGAACTTAGCAGGAAGCTACAGAGCTACCAAATAATAGTATATTGTACAAAGGGTAATAATATTTTACATTTCTAGTGATACAGGTGTATCCACAAATAAATATAGGTTTGGGTGTAGATATAAAAAAAATGTATCAGAGCAAATCACTTGTTGCTTCACTTAGGCACTGTCCCATTCCAGCAAAGCCAGTGTGACTTCATCTTCGACACAGCCATAATTGAAGAAAGGAAGACACTGGAGAATTCCTAATCCAGTCTGGAATGGCCCCCAGAAAGTTCATTCATCTGCACTCAAAATAACTCTTCAAAGCAGTATTTAGTGATGGAAAAACTGCTTTATACTATGATGCTCTGCAGACTAATAGTTGTCAGCCAGGCCACTATGCCAAACCCACCACCAGGAGTAACCAAATGGCTAGCTTAAAGAGGAGCTTTTCCTCTAGAATTTAAACCTAATTTTTTGAGTGAACTGCTTGAGTGCTTTCTTTTGGGAAGACTTCCAACCACCATAGTCAAAATGAGAATAGAAAAGAACAAGATACAGTAGTACAGAGCATCTTCAATAAACCAGTTGTCATTATGCAAGATACTCAGAATGACTGGCTAACATCCATGGGCTTATGATCCAATACTGACAGGTTGTATTTACTCAAGGTGAGCACCACCAACACAACACCCTATACCTTATACCTTGATGTGATTCTGAGAGTTCTTATACTCCCCAAGCCTGGCAAGGCTTGACTTGTGTGAGCTTGGTCCAACAGGCTGTTGCTTGGAGCCCACAGGCCCATGTATCCACTACAGCCCAGTTGTTTTTTTGAAGAAAACTATCCAGTTTTCTCTTGAAGACATCCACTTTTGTTCCAGCAATATTTCTTATACTCGCGGGAGGATGATGAACAACTGTGTCGTCTTCAAAAGCTCAGTGTGTTGTTTTGGCCTGTATTCTCTTCATTTGTGGCTTCTAGCTGCACCTCATAAATAATGAAGACTGCACAGTTTGGAAATTGGTATCCTCAGTCACTTCTCTCACAAATGAGAGAAGTGACTGATGATATGGAATACTGGCAGAAAATGTAAAAAGTAGCTGGAAGTGTTGGAGTACTGAAGATATATTTGGAAAGTGGCTGTGGGATGTATAGTACTGGCAATGAATGTAATTACCTAAATATAGTTACAGGATGAGAGCTAGGCTCGTGGTGTCCCGTCTTTCCAGTACTCTTTGTTGTATAACGCTTTGAAACTACCGACGGTTTTGTGTGAAGTGGATCTTAACGATCTCTTTGATGCCAAATTACACCTGGAAAGGCTTTAGATTTTAAGTGAGTGCATCTTGTGTACATTTTGGGATGGATTAAATCTTTTCCAGTACTTCCCCGGCATCAGTAAGACCCAGTGGGAACAGTTTAAAATGTTCTCCACTACACTGCACAGAATATCAACTTGTAATTACCTAAGTGTAATTACCTAAGTGTAGTTACAGGATGAGAGCTACGCTCGTGGTGTCCCGTCTTCCCAGCACTCTTTGTCATATAACGCTTTGAAACTACTGACGGTCTTGGCCTCCACCACCTTCTCCCCCAACTTGTTCCAACCGTCTACCACTCTGTTTGCGAAAGTGAATTTTCTTATATTTCTTCGGCATCTGTGTTTAGCCATTTTATATCTATGACCTCTTGTTCTTGAAGCTCCAGGTCTCAGGAAATCTTTCCTGTCGATTTTATCAATTCCTGTTACTATTTTGTATGTAGTGATCATATCACCTCTTTTTCTTCTGTCTTCTAGTTTTGGCATATTTAATGCTTCTAACTTTTCCTCGTAGCTCTTACCCTTCAGTTCTGGGAGCCACTTAGTAGCATGTCTTTGCACCTTTTCCAGTTTGTTGATGTGCTTCTTAAGATATGGGCACCAAACAACAGCTGCATATTCTAGCTTTGGCCTAACAAAAGTCATGAACAATTTCTTTAGTATATCCCCATCCATGTATTTAAAAGCAATTCTGAAGTTAGAAAGCATAGCATAGGCTCCTTGCACAATATTCTTTATGTGGTCTTCAGGTGATAGTTTTCTATCTAGAACCACCCCTAGATCTCTTTCTTTATCAGAGTTCTTTAAAGATTTCTCACATAATATATAGGTTGTGTGGGGTCTATGTTCTCCTATTCCACATTCCATAACATGACATTATTAACATTAAATTCCATTTGCCAAGTGGTGCTCCATATACTTATTTTATCCAGGTCTTCTTGAAGGGCATGACAATCATCTAAATTTCTTATCCTTCCTATTATCTTAGCATCATCAGCAAACATGTTCATATAATTCTGTATACCAACTGGTAGATCATTTATGTAGACAATAAACATCACTGGTGCAAGAACTGAACCCTGTGGTACTCCACTTGTGACATTTCTCCAGTCCGATACATTGCCTCTGATCACAGCCCTCATTTTCTATCAGTCAGAAAGTTTTTCATCCATGTTAGAAGCGTACCTGTCACTCCTCCAATATTTTCCAGTTTCCAGAACAACCTCTTATGTGGAACTCTGTCGAAAGCCTTTTTTAGGTCCAGATAGATGCAGTCAGCCCAACCATCTCTTTCCTGTAATATCTCTGTTGCTCGATCATAAAAACTGAGTAAATTCGATACACAGGATCTACCAGATCGAAAACCATACTGTCTGTCTGATATTATATCATTTCTCTCCAGGTGTGCTACCCATTTAGTTTTAATTATTTTTTCCAATATTTTGACTATTACACTTGTCAATGATACTGGTCTATAATTAAGGGGGTCTTCCCTGCTTCCACTCTTGTAAATTGGAACTATGTTAGCCTTTTTCCACACATCAGCTACAACTCCTGTAAACAGGGATGCCTGAAAGATCAGTTGAAGAGGATGCTGAGCTCAGGTGCACATTCTCTCAGAACCCATGGTGAAACTCCATCTGGACCAACTGCTTTGTTCTTATTTAGCTCTTTGAGCATTTTTTCCACTTCGTCTCTAGACACCTCTATGTGCTCTATGTTGTTCTCTGGAATTCTTATTGTATCTGGTTCCCTGAAGATTTCATTTTGTACAAACACACTTTGGAACTTTTCGTTTAATGTTTCACACATTTCCTTTTCATTTTCCGTGAATCTATTTCCCATTTTCAACCTCTGAATATTATCCTTTACCTGCAACTACTAAAGATCTTAATTTAGGGAGAAGCTCAAAATAATGCTCAAAAGTTCTTACATAAATACTTACTTACAGCCAGAATTATTAACTTGCTTAGCTTTCACAATTTCTAACCACATTTTTAACCTATCAATTCAACGTCAGGGAGAGCTGTTACAACTAAAAATTTACAATTACAATTAGGTACAATTAACAATTAACAGTTGTAGTACAATTAACCCTAAACTGCTAAGCTAGTTAAAAGTGCTACATCCAGGGTGCATATGGAGAAAAGTATTGAAAACCCACAGGGATCACACACATATGGGACTTTCAGATGGGAGGAAATGGCAGACAGTGCGTTTAGCAGTATAGGGTTAACAACATGACCATAACTGACCTGTTCATCTAGTCTGTGGTAGTCAGTATCATTAACTGCCTTGTCATCCTGTTGAAGTTCCTCCTCATTAGCCTGGGGAAGATCTTTTGGACACTCCCCTCTTGCTCTGTAAAACTCTCGCTCTCTTTTTAACTCATCTGAAACATTAATATGTAAATTTTTATCTCAAAGGCCTAAAATAGCTTCTCTCTCTCAAATCCTGGGTCCAACCACTTGGGCTGGACAGTAAAGTGACTGTCTTACTTCAAGCAGGTCAGAGTTCAATCCCTGACCATCCAAGTGGTTTGACACCATTCTTTTCCTCCCCCCCCCATCCCATCACAAATCCTTATCCTGACCCTTTCCCAAGTGCTATATAGTCATAATAGCTTGGTGATTTCCCTGATAATAACATCCCCTCAAATCCTGGGTAATAATCAACAAAAGTAGACTAATAGAAATATGAGGCAATAAGACCTAGAAGGAAGAAGCATGTACCCAACTCTCCATCACACTAGAAAAGCGAGTAGCAAAAGTCTAATGCCAAGAACCTCAACAACCGGCCCCCCGAGGAGAGGACCACCTCAAGTGTATAGCTTTAGGGAGTCACAAGGGGTCCCCCCCCCCAAACAGACAGATATCAACAAAGCAATTTTGAAATTGCAAATATAAATTACAAAAAAGATCTGAAATTATGATTGTTATGGAACTAGTTATCAATGCATAGAATTAAATATTCAAGGCCCAATAGAGTAGAAGAATTCATATCTAGGAGCATTAGTAATAAAAGCCCTTATGTCACGATTCTGTTTTTTCTTTTCCTTGAGAGACTCAATTAGATTATGCATTGCTGTACAGTTTTTAGGCACTTTACTATAGAATGAATGCAAATTATCTTGAAAGTAAACAAAGATAACTGAGCTGAACCTGGATACTGTATTAGGAACCTGCCCTTATGGTTAAACATTCATTAACATTTCCTAAAAAGCCTAAAATAAAGGGGGTTCATTATTCTAATAAAGTAATTAAAAAATTGTGATATGAACAGATTACCTATCAACCCAAATGACATCATGAAACAATAGGATCACAATAGATAAGTTTAAAATTAACAAATAAGTAGGTAAATAATGGTTCAGAAATACTGTAGTGTCGCAAATCTATGGAACACTTAAGGAAACACCACAGTATACTTGGTGGAAAGACTGGACAAGTTCGTGAGTGAGAGTGGTTGAATACTGTTTATTGTTAGAAGCTGCCTCACATGGGTCAATAAACTTTCTGTGGATTAATACATTTTCTAACAAACTTCTGTTACCAACAGATAAACACAATAATACTCCTGTAAACATACAATATGTACAAAAATACAAACCAGATATAGGCTCATATAAAAGATGAACAACTTGTCACCATCACAAATGTTTACACAGTCACAAAGCTGAAGCCAGAGGCAAAAGCAGAAAATACTAAGCAACACACAAAATCACACAATTTAGATAGCACACAAATTTTTTGATATAATGACAAAACAAGTGAACTACTGTAGTTTCTAGACAACATAATACAGCGTACACTTAATGTACATACACTGTACTGTGCATTTCGATCTTGGCACTAACCTTCCTGTAGCATGGGTACAAGCTTGCACACAATATCTTGCATAGTTCGGTCAAATGAAATGTAATTTAGTGGGTGCGATTGATGAATGACAATGTCGCACGTGGGACAGGTATTGCGCTCCTCTAGGTGTTTGACGAGACATGATTTGCAAACTGTGAAGAAAAAACCAGTGTTGAATGTAAAGAAATGCCATTTTCTGGGTGACACCCAGAGGCTCCTCAGAGCCTCTGGGTGACACCCAGAGGCTCCTCGGAGCCTCTGGGGTATCCCCCCAGAAAACAATAACAATCTATACCCCCCAATATTTTGAAATTAGCTAATCATGCAAGAAATAAGGTATGAATCATCACATCAATACACTAACATCACAATAGTACAAAAGACAATTTAATATATTATACATTGCAGGCATACCCCAATTAGCATGTACAGCACAGATTTGTTATATTGCATAGAAATTCTGTTCTCATAAATTAAAACAAAATTACAATTCTGTACGATATAGTAAAGATAATTTCTATATTTTTCTCAAACTCTTAGCCAATGACCAATAAAAATTGGTAAAGCATATTGCATTATAAATTCTTTGGCCCCAAATGCTGCATATAATTAGTGGCCATGTAAAAAATATTTCAATATTACACATGGTAGATAAACTTACTTTTGTACTTTAGAAGACCACATTCATCCTTGTTAACTTTATGATCTGACTCAGAAATTTGAGCCAAACTACTCTTGTTGGCAATATTTTTTACTCAAATAATTTAAAACAGCAATAAATCAAGTGTTAAATGAAACAAAATGCTGATTTATACATGACCCTCAGTAGCTCCCCAAGGAAAACATATGGTACTGTCAAACATTAGTGAATTGCATCAGGCCTTTGAGACACGCCATTGCCTTCTGGAACCCAGAATCAGAATCTGAAGACTCACCCCTGTGAGTCTTGAGTCACCCTTGTGGCTCACTCCACAAGGCAAGACGACCCTCAGGATCAGATTTCAACCTAAAAATCAAGGAAAACCAACTAGGGAGAATAGATGCAACAAAGAACATAGTGACTGCTTGAAGCAAATTTGGCACTCCATGGTAAACAAGGCAAATGTTTGTTACAACAGGATATACTGTATATTGTAACAATGTATATACTACCAAACAAGATATACTTTATATCCTAACAATGGCCTATTCGTTATTTGTTTTGGATGCAGAATATAATTTCCATTTGCAATGCTATTTAGAGATTCATTTATGATAGTGCCTTAGTTCTCAATGTTGAATCAAAGGGGTAGGCACTGACAAACAGGAAGGAGGCCTTAAGAGGAATATAGAGCTGCTCTAGAAAATCAGTTAATGGTGAAAAGTTTTCTATATTTAGTAAATATTTACTAAAGTAGTTGATTATGAGGAAAATCAAGCCTTCTCCAGCTAACAACCGGTCAAGGCCAAAGGATTAATTTTTCAGGCAGAGTTGTGTATATGGATGTTGCTATGTAACTGAATTTTGTTTTCAAAACATTAATAAATTTTATTTATGTACAGTATGTTCCTCACAATGATGGGCCCCGACCGCTATCAGGACAGCACCCCAATGAAAAATGCTGGTTTTTCTGGAAAGGAAAAAAGAATTAGCAGAACAAAAAAATAGTGGACATGGTTTACCAGTAGAAAAAGACAACAGGAGAGGGCCTTGGGTAGAAGAATATATGTTGTTCACCAACTACCAATGTACAACGCATGCTGGTCAAGATCATAAACATCCATTAAGTAACAAAAGGACAATATCCTGTTGGACCTCAAAAAGCCCTAAGGCTCAGGCATTAGTTGTGGACATACTGGTAAAGAAAGGTGTTAAAGAAATTTCTGCACATCAATGAAGGATTTAACAGCCAGCTGGCTGAACCAATTCCCTTGTGGATGACCTGGAAGAGGCAAGCCTTGGAACATGTGGTATCAGACACAGAATGGACAAACAAAGCCACAAACCGAACAATGCAATTGAAGAATTAATAACACCACACAATGGCCACAAGGTAGAGTCCCCCCCCCCCCCCCCAAGCTGGACAAACCAAGTGTCAATGACTAAGGACCCTCCAGAAGGCAAGTCTCATTGTTAGCCAAAATCAAAGGAAAAGTTTTCAAGCAAAGGAGACTATTACTAGGCCCATAGGAATAAAAATCATGCTTCCAGCACGGAGCTTCGCCAACCGAAAATGTTGAAGCAAGGCCTGGGAGAAGAGCATTATTCTGGAATTGACTTCCAGATGACAAGGGTGAATCTTCGAGGCCTGTTACATTTGGTTAAGGTTGGCAATACCAGTGCTTATGCTCAGGGAGCTACTAAGGGACTCTTCCAGAACAATTCATAAACATTCTTGAAAAACAGTAGGTAACACTAAACAGTAAGTAAACATTATTAGAAAGCCTGTAATTTCCTACCATCACATTCCTCAGACCACCACCTTACTCATAAGTAATGATTTTTCTTGAAAGCAGGCATCTTTCTACTCATAAATGAAGACGTATGCAAAGAAAAATTAATGAAAATCCCGAGAGTATCAAGGTTTTCAGAAGCAGCACAGATGAAAATACATATGGCCAGGACAGGCTGCACTCTTTGCTATGACTTAACCAGCCACAGGAAAAGACCACACTGTTTGGTAGGAATGAGTCAGCCACAGAAAAAAGGTCACATTTTACTATCTGCATTGTAGAATTTTAAATACAATCTAAGAATAGTAAATAATTTATAAAAAAAAAAAGAAGTAGGTAGAGTTGCACGTTGTTACTTTTGTGGTCTGCGGTTTGAGGTTCTGATGGTCCAGGTGAATGAAATGAAACAATGTGAACTTTTTTTTTAATATATACTACTCCGGGCAAAAGAATAGTAAAAAATTTTAAAATATGGTTGGTGAGTGCTAAAGATGGAGCTTAGTCATGATTTTCCACACATGCTGAGAACTTATGAACATTGATGTTCCTCTTCCAGATTTTGTTCTATTTTTTTCTCCAAGAACCAAAATTCTTACAGGTGTCTGTTATACTGAACGAGATTTTTTAGGTTACATTGCCCTAATTTCCATTATTTAATGAACCATATTAAATTTACACCTTTTTTGGAGGACTTGTAAGCTATACAAAGTGGGAGTCCGATAGTCCACAGCACCTTAGCCCATTTACAATGCCATGAAAAAGTATATTAACTCTATACTATTGTAACAATAATGTAACGTTGAATTAAACTTTGTAAGTTTAGGAAACTTACAAGTGTGAAGACATTCAGTGACTGTAGTGGCATCAACCAGGTAGCCAGAGCAAATAGCACACACAATGTGCTCATTTAAAGTCCTTAGCTTGATTCTTCTCTCCATTCCCTTATTGCCTCTCACAAGGAATGTGCGTTGCTGAAAAAATACATCACATATTATGTATTTATAAAGTTGAAAATTTAATTTCATACAGAGAAGCTAAATACAGCAGCCTCTTACTGTTCATGGGGAAATAAATCAGCAAGACACGCAAGAATGGCAAAACTGTGTGTTAGCAGTTGTATTAGCATTCTGGCATTTATATAATTACTATATATACTAATTAATGCAATTAATATACTGTATACAGTACTAACACATATAATTACTGTATATAACACTGTAATTACTGTATAGCTGCATTTGGATATCTTCACCCTTCTTTCTACCCTTTCCTCCTCTTATCCCACTCTTCACCCCATCTTCACCTTGAACCCCACCTGACACCCCATTCCCTTGATCCCTCTCCTTTGTCCTTCCCCTCGTCCTCCACCTGCTCCCGTTCTCTCCGTAAATGTATTACCCTGTATTAAGAATCTGTCCAAAGCGCTGTGTGTGCTAGTAGTTTTACAAAAATGTAAGAACTCTTGTATACATCAATACGAAAAACTGAAACAATTATTTTATGCATTACTGTATATATATTATTGTATGGGTCTCTCAATAAATATATTATTAGCACTAAAATGTCCAGGGGAAAATTACACCATATATTTCACACTTTATTGCATGAAAATCACATGGGGAGTGTCAATAAATGTTATATTGCTTAAAACATTGAACTTAGGCTAACCCTCCCAACCAGCCTATGTCCAGCCTGTACCACAGACCATTCCTCTTGTAAAGTTGAGTGAGGCTGGTGCCAAGTGACTGGCCTCCATCTTTGGACAGACAGACACTCTCTCTTTTGCTGACCAATGGTTTGGTCAACATACTTCAGCCACATTATTGTGACTCATCGCCTGCATTCTTTCTTTTAGTATAGAATAGAGGGGGGGGGGTGCCTTGTGGTGCCCGGAATAGTTTGTCTCTTCACCACAACCCCCACCCCTCTACTTTCCAACTCTCTCCATGTGGTCCTCTACACTTCCACCCCTTCCCTTTCCTCTCCCCCTCCCATCTCCCTTATTTCCTCATTCTCCTCACCCCTTCCTTTCCTCTCCCCTCCCATCTCCCTTATTTCCCCATTCTCCTCACACCTCCCCTCCATTTCCCTATCCTCCCCCACTCCCATTTCTTCAGCCCTCTTTCCTGTCTGGCCTCCAACTTTGAACAGACAGATATTTTCATTTCAGTTGTTCGTATATATATACATTTATATATAGAGGTGAACCTGGCAGTGCCTGGGTCTAAGCCTGCCTCTTCTCCCACCTGGCAGAAGATTCTCCTACTCTGCTCTCCCTTCTATTCTTTCACCCTCCTCCCCTCTCCCCTTCTCTTCCCCCATTTCACCTACCAATGCCCTCCTCTTCCTCCATTTCACCCCCCCCTCTCTCCCCTCTTCTTGCCCTCATCCTGCCCTCCCACATCTTCCATGCATTTTACCCCCTTCTTCCCCCATTTCATCCCACTTCTTCATCATCTACCTTGTCCTGCTTTTCCCCTCTTCTTTCCCCATACCCTCATCACCGTAACCATCTTCCCTACTCACTATTTCCATCACGAACCCAAATTAATTCAGTTCTTCATTTTTTAGTAAATCATGAAAATGTGCAGTAAACTCAATGGAAACCACATATAACATGTATAGCATTTCATTTCAAACTCCATGAAAATCACACGGGGTTTGGGTTACAAGCTGATATTTCTTAGAGCAGTTAACTGAATCCTACCACTATCAACCTATGTCCGTCCCATACCCCAGACCATTATCCCTGCGACTTTTCGTGAGATTAGCTCAAGAATTTGGCCTCTAACTTTGAACAGACATTCTCCTTTATATAGATTAGTAATACGGCAAGGTATAGATTGAGCAGTACGTATCTCTCTACGTGAGGATCCTCAAGAGAATCCCTAGTAGTGATAAATATGCTAAATCTAATCATATGCAAATACAACTTTGAGTCATTTTTATGTTTAATTATTCTAATTTAACCAATATCAAGAGCAAAGCCAGTAATCATCTCTTTTCAGTTGACAATGAAATCTGTGTGTTTATCTAACATATGACCCAGAGTTATTTCAAGGGTACAAAGGTTGAGAATTGCAGCATTAGAGCGAGTTCCACTTATTGAGATCCTATATTTGCATGATGTTTGCACCGATTTAGTTGGATTCTGGGAATAAAAAAAAAAGAGAGATATTAGATATTTCTGGTGTGATGTTCGTGGGTTTTATTTTACTGTATGCCTATAGGAAATTTCAAATCAGAATTAATATTGAAAAACAAGGCTTTATAAATGTAAACAGCACAAGATAAAGTGTAGTGTGTGTGAAGCATGTTTATGGATTTGAACAGGGGGACTACAGTATATGTAGGGTTTTCATAGTTGATGAAAAACCTATCTTATCTTGAGATTATCTTGAGATGATTTCGGAGCTTAGCGTCCCCGCGGCCCGGTCCTCGACCAGGCTGCCTTTTTGTTACACACCCCCAGGAAGCAGCCCGTAGCAGCTGTCTAACTCCCAGGTACCTATTTACTGCTAGGTAACAGGGACATCAGGGTGAAAGAAACATTTTGCCCATTTGTCTCCGCCTCCACCGGGGATCGAACCCGGGACCTCAGGACTATGAATCCGAGGCCCTGTCCACTCAACTGTCAGGCGCCCTACATACAGGCTATTTCACAGTCTGTTAGGTTTATTGAGGTTCCCCTAGGCAAATGACTGACCTTCCCCAAGATGCAACCCATACCAGTTGCCTAACTCCCTAGTATCTATTTATTGCAAGGTAAACGGAGGCATTAGGTGAAATGAAGTATGCCCAAACGTCTCCATCCTGCCAATAGAAATTGAACTCGGAATAGAATAGAATAACTAATTTTTGCTAGGTGATGATGAGTTTGAGCCCCATGCACAGATACTGTAAGTTAAATAGGGATAAATGAACCCTCACAACCTTAGAGGAGAGAACAAACAAAATAAATATAAATAAATAAATAAATAAATAAATAAATAAATAAATAAAGGGATATGAGCATAACATACAAGATTCTGATGGGAATAGACAATGTGGACAAAGGAAGCCTATTTAAATTAAAATGAGGTATGACAAGGGGACATCAGTGGAAGCTGGAGATACAATAAGGTCATATAGACAATTCTCATACCCTGAACAGATAATCAATACATGGAATAAATTGAAAGAGATTGTCAAAGTACACTTCATCCATTACTTAACGGGTAAATATGATGGAAATTTTAATGTTGAGACAGGTAATTAGCATACCAGATACAGATGGTCTAATCCAACATTACAACCCCCCCCCCTGCCCCATCCCCTCTCCTCAATACCATGCTTCTCTACTTTTCTAATCAATCTTTAAGATGGTACAGTATTAAAGGTTTGCAAAAGTCAAGATATATAATCTCACAATCTTTTCCATTAACAATTAGTAAACAGAAAAGTTATAAGTACCTCAAAAAGCTTGCACCATCTGCTGAGGTAAATGTGGGCAGATGTAAGCCTTGTTAGCAAAACTATTCATATATTGTTTATCACCTATAATTGCATGCAAATCCTACAAACTTATAACTATCATTAATGGTTTCTCAAAGTCAAGACAGGATCCTGTTTGGCTTATCATGGCCAGGGGGGAAGAGGGTGACCGTGATAAGTGCACTATCACTGATAGACCATGGCCTATCCCCCTCCCCTAGCATAAGCCCCAGGGTGCAGCCCACGATAGTTATCTATTTCCATGTCTATGTCTATTTTCGTAGTATATCTATTTCCTGCTAGTTGAACCGAGGTATCAAGTGAAAGAAAAGAGCCCAAGTGATTCTGTTCTGCAGTGGCAATTTAACCTGAAACCTTTCACCCGAGACTCAACCGCACTTACCACTGCACCAAAGGATCCTGCTCAAGAGATCTCCAGGAACCGTATATGGTCAAATACGACACATTAAGCAAAATCCTAGCCTAACATCCTGAAATGTACCCCAAATTTTTCACACTGTAAGCTTGTAAGTTCCTTATTACTTTATCTATGATTAAGCCACAGAAACATTAGCCTAACTACAGTACTGAAATTAAACTCAACTTAAAACATTATCACAATTTTGAGGCACATGAAAGCTGTATGTAACTAGTTAACCATTAACATATATTATTTATGTTAAACAACACGATCTGCCTAAAATGGTGTTTGTGTGGGTGTTAAAGGGCTTTGCACGAATGTAAAAACACATGTATTCTCACGAACTTGATACATCTTCTGGTGTATAAATAAATAAACATTGTGTTCCTGTGCCCATTGAGACAAATAAGATCTCTGCCACACCTCCCAAATGATAGGGGTATAATATACCTGAATTGACCTAAACTATAATTCTGCTCATTCTCACCAAAAGTCACTTTTTCTTTGTCTTTCTTGGTCAGCTCTTATATCCGAAAGCAGTGATACAAAGCAAAAGGGAAAACTATAGTAAGAAAGAGCTAGGAGCGGGGCGACTCGTCCAAACACCACCACAACACGCTAGATACGTCTTCGCCCTCGGATATAACACCTGCCAAATCGCTTTAGAAATCGTCTTCAGCGGCTTAAAAGTCGCCTCCTTATCGCTTAAAAGCACTAGGGGAAAAAGTACATGCTGCTACTGCGACGACCCCGTGACTGACCCCGGCAGCTGTTGTGACCTCGACGGCCCTTTGTCAACAAACAACCACGATGCTCACTTGTTCCTTAGAGGGACCCTACCTCCAATAACTTCAAGTTTATTGCGATAATTGTATTATTATTAACTTTATCATTATATATATATATATATATATATATATATATATATATATATATACTTATCTCTGTATAAGTATACATATTCAATAAATATACATATAAGTATCTGTATTCACTTTTCAAGTAGAATAAAGTTAAAACAGAATGTCATAATGAGGGTAGAAATAGCCTAAGCTACTCTATCCCTTTCATATGTATTTTTTTTTCTTGTCTCAATAAACATACTTTAACTTGAACTTGAAATGTCATAAGTATACACAGTATACAGAGATAAGTGTATATAATAGCATTATGTATATAATGCTATTAATAGCTAAATTCTTCAACTTCTATCCCTATCTACTTGTATCCCTAGCTAATCTATCCCTATCTTACATATAGGAATATGTAAGTATGTATACAGGAATATGTATACAGGAATATGCAAATATGGAAAATTAGGAACAAAATGCCATTTTCTGCATCCTCGAAAATGCAGGAACATGTTGGCGAGGGGTACATGCCGTTTTGGAACAGGGTGTAGATACTTCCACCCCAAATTATGTCAATTTTCAATTAGGGACAAAAAATGCTACAATCTTCAGTGTCCGGAATTCCACGTGAGAGGTACACAACGTTATAGACGGGAAAATCAGTATGACACTACTGGCAATTTTTTAGAGGAAGGCAGAAACAGAGCAGAAAATATAAGAGAGAGGAACAGTCAGATGGAACCACCACAGGATTACAGAGGGGAAGGGAGATACCCACAAGTCTGGAATACACATTACCAACAAACACACAGGTACTACACCACACAACACTCGCCCCACTACCGAAACTGGACGAATCACTTCGAAAACAACACACCCTGGACGCAAACACAGTGGCCCCCTTACCAGAGCCTCAGATATTAACACCAAGTAAGGCATCCAGCACTTCCACTACCACGATAACATCATTTATATTTGCCAACATTCAAGGTATAAAAACACGCAAATCCAACAAAGTTCACTTTATAGATGGTCTCCTTCATGAGGCAAATGCAGTGTTTGCAGCCCTAACAGAAACCCACACAAAGGACTACCATGATGGTGAAATATGGATCTCAGAGTACAATCTTTTCAGATGTGATAGGAAACACCGGCTTCAGGGTGGGGTCAGCCTATACATCAAAGACACACTCATCTGTACTGAGCTGCTAAACACCTCGAATGATATGGTGGAAGTGCTGATAATCAAAATAGAGATTATAAATGTAGTTATTGTCCTTGTATATAAGTCACCGGAGGCAAACCCTCAGCAGTTTAAAGACCAACTAATGAAAGTAGAACACTGCTTGGAAAACCTCACAAATCCAGCTCCGAACATCATTCTGCTTGGGGACTTCAACCTACGGCACCTGAAATGGAAGCACCTGGCTAATACAGTAATATCAGAAAGAATACCAGGAAGTAGCCTTAATGAACAGGCACATGCAAATGACCTGCTACGGATGTGCGACAGGTTTGCCTTAAACCAGCAAATAGTAGAACCAACCAGGAAGGAGAACACGCTGGACCTCATTTTCACTAATAATGATGAATTGATCAGGAACATAATGATTACAAATACCTGTTACTCAGATCACAACTTAATTGAAGTTATGACAACCATGGGGAATAGACCTTCAAAACCAGTCCAGATTCCCGGTGGAGGAGATTTCAGCAAATTCAACTTCAATAATAAACAGATAAACTGGGAGCAAATAAACCAGGACTTCACAGAAATAAACTGGGAAGAACAGCTAGGAAATGCGAACCTGAACCAGTGCCTGGAAAAAATAAGCTCAGTAGCACTAGAAATATGTACAAACCGCATCCCCCTAAGAAAAAAGAGGAAGAGATGCAGATTGGAACGAGAACGTCGTTCCCTATATAGGCGAAGAAAACGAATCGCGGTACAACTTGAGAGTCGCACCCTATCTCAGGAACGGCGAAGAAGGTTAGGTAGCGAAATAGGAAAAATTGAACTCAAGCTACAAGAATCATACAAAACGCAGGAGAGGGAAAGAGAGCAAAAGGCCATCAGTGAAATAGAGAGAAACCCGAAATATTTTTTCTCCTATGCAAAATCAAGATCAAAAACCACATCTAGTATCGGGCCCCTGCGAAAGGAAGATGGAACTTTCACCGATGACAACAAAGAAATGAGCGAGCTACTGAGGAAGCAATACGACTCTGTCTTCAGCGAGCCATTAAACGCACTAAAGATCGATAACCCAAATGAATTTTTCATGGATATGATACCAACATCAAATCATATATCAGACGTCACCCTATCCCCACTGGATTTTGAAGAAGCCATAAACAGTATGCCTATGCACTCCGCACCAGGCCCGGATTCTTGGAACTCCATATTCATCAAGAACTGTAAAAAACCACTATCGCAGGCCCTTCACATTCTGTGGAGACAAAGCCTAGATACTGGCGTTATTCCTGATATACTAAAAACAGCAGAGATAGCACCACTTCATAAAGGAGGAAATAAGGCAGAGGCAAAAAATTACAGACCGATAGCACTAACATCGCACATCATAAAAATTTTTGAGAGAGTGCTAAGAAGTAAGATCACAAAATACATGGAATCACAGCATCTCCATAACCCCGGACAACATGGTTTCAGAACAGGGCGCTCTTGCCTGTCGCAGTTGCTGGACCACTATGATATGGCATTAGATGCTATGGAAGACAAACAAAACGCTGATGTAATTTACACAGATTTCGCAAAAGCTTTTGATAAATGTGACCATGGTGTTATTGCCCATAAAATGCGCTCAAAAGGAATTACCGGAAAAGTAGGCAGATGGATCTACAATTTCCTGACCAACAGAACCCAATGTGTAATAGTCAACAAAATAAAATCCAACCCGTCAACCGTTAAGAGCTCAGTCCCCCAGGGTACTGTGCTTGCTCCAGTACTTTTTCTCATCCTCATATCGGACATAGACAAGAACACAACCTATAGCACTGTATCATCCTTTGCAGATGACACTAGGATCTTCATGAGAGTAGGCAACATAGAGGACACGGCGAACCTCCAGTCAGATGTAGATCAGGTCTTTCTATGGGCTACAGAAAATAATATGGTGTTTAACGAAGACAAGTTCCAGCTCATGCGCTATGGAAAAAATGAAAATATAAAAACGGAAACCACGTACAAAACTCAGGCAAATCATAACATAGAACGAAAAGGCAATGTAAAGGATCTGGGTGTACTCATGTCGGAAGACCTTACCTTTAAAGAACACAATAAAGTAGCCGTCACAACTGCAAGAAAAATGACAGGTTGGATAACAAGAACTTTTCACACTAGAGATGCTATACCGATGATGACACTTTTCAAAACGCTTGTGCTCTCTAGAGTGGAGTACTGCTGCACAATGACAGCCCCTTTCACTGCGGGTGAAATTGCTGACCTGGAGAGCGTGCAGAGATCCTTTACTGCTAGAATCCACTCGGTAAAACATCTAAACTATTGGGACCGACTAAAGAGCCTAAATCTGTATTCCCTTGAGCGCAGGCGGGAGAGATACATAATAATTTACACGTGGAAAATATTAGAGGGGCTGGTCCCAAACCTGCACACAGAAATAACATCACATGAGACCAGAAGACATGGCAGGATGTGCAGAATACCCCCGTTGAAAAGCAGAGGTGCAACTGGTACTCTGAGAGAGAACTCTATCAACATCAGAGGCCCGAGACTGTTCAACACGCTTCCACTACACATAAGGGACATAACTGGCAAACCCCACAGTGTTCAAGAGAGAACTGGATAAGCACCTCCAAAGGATACCTGATCAACCAGGCTGTGACTCATACGTCAGGCTGCGAGCAGCCGCGTCCAACAGCCTGGTTGATCAGTCCAGCAACCAGGAGGCCTGGTCGATGACCGGGCCGCGGGGACGATAAGCCCCGGAAGCACCTCAAGGTATCCTCAAGGTATAGTAGCTGAGCATGGCGTGTTCACCCACTGCAAATTACTTGAGCCTATCATCNCCAGAAAAGGATAAGGAAATTCATGCACTTCAAAAAGCAGTAACACTTTAAACAATTGCCTGCTTTATCAAGAACCAAAAGTCTTGCAAGCATTATATTTACACTGATGGTTCATTTCAACTGTCAACAGGATACACTGGAAGGAAAAAGTTTGACACGGAACAACAAAATTCATCCTTGAACTCAGTCGCTCACATGCCAGGAAAGGTAAGGGCCTCAGGATTAACAGAACTACAAACTAGACATGACAGAGCTAATCTCAGAGACAATTAAATTATAGAACAAATTTAAAGATATTAATCCAGAACACTTAAAATAGTCTAATGTAGCTTCCACATGGGGCAACAGTTTCAAGCTCAACAAGCCACAATGTAGGACAGTAAATAGAGGATGGATTTCACCTATAGGGTAATAATAAACCCATGGACTTACCTACCCACTCAAGCCACAAATGCCATGAGAGTACAACAGTTCAAAATTTGGCTGGAAAATCTTCATTAATAATGGAAAGATCTTTTGACAATCCACTGGCTTCCTCTGTGTGTCAAGGCCACTAGAAATAGTAACCCTCAAGTATATTAAGAACTAGCAGCACTATAATTAGCTACTAGTACACTAAAAAGTGAACAAAGAGTAATTTTTTGCAATTTAAAGTCAGCTTGAAAACATTTGTGAAGTTCTGTACAGTATACAGCAAGAATCCCATAATAGTAAATATTAAACAAAAAAACTGGCTTGTTCCTCAGAATCTCTCTCTCAGCTATCAGGGCCTGACAGCTAAGTGGACAGCGCTCCGGATTTGTAGTCCTGAGGTTCCGGGTTCAATCTCCAGTGGAGGTGGAAACAAATGAGTAGAGTCTCTTTCAGTCTGATGCGCCTGTTCACCTAGCAGTAAATAGGTACCTGGGAGTCAGACAGCTGCTACGGGCTGCTTCCCGGGGGTTGTGTAACAAAAAGGAGGCCTGGTCGAGGACCGGGCCACAGGGACGCTAAGCCCCGAAATTATCTCAAGATAACCTCTTTCTCGCTTTTTTTTTTTATATCCACACACAGAAGAATCTCTCTTGAGTGGATATCAATACACACAAATATAATATAACATCATGATGACAGACATAGCAGCCAAAAGAGAAGTTGAA
This sequence comes from Procambarus virginalis, assembly GCA_020271785.1. Taxonomy (NCBI): domain Eukaryota; kingdom Metazoa; phylum Arthropoda; class Malacostraca; order Decapoda; family Cambaridae; genus Procambarus; species Procambarus virginalis. Next base: position 5,199,814 of record WNGS01160430.1, on the reverse strand, counting down.
AGTTGTACCAGATGAAGTTGAAAAAGACCTGGATACAGTATACCCATCTTTGTTATTAAACTATTGTATATTGCTCAAAAGATTTGGGTCTGATTGGAGAGAAATCTCACTCTTGAAGGTCAGAAACCATTGGCATACAAAATTCAAATGTTTAAAGTTGACACTTTTATATATGGGTAGCAGAAGAATGTACACAAGTTATGAGACATGCTTACCCCAGTGTTTTTTTTTTTTTTTTTTTTTTTTTTTTGTACTGTGTTCACTAACATAAATATTGTACATATAATTGGATACATTTGAGGTACAGTACCATGTATGTTACAGCAAAAATGTGTACTCGAAGTATTTGTCGAGTAAGGTTTGCCTATACTCGGTACTGTATGTACATTTCATGAGTATTTTCTTTGGGTAAATAGCCTTTTATCATGGGAAAATGTCTAAAATTGTCTGATTTGTGATATGTACTTGGATAAGGGACATTTATCTCCTTGAGCTGACCTTATGTGATCAATGCAGCGACTTCTTTTCAGCCTGTTGACTTTTCATAATCTTAGCCCTGTTCCTGTATTACAGTACTGTACGGTCAATCTTGCCTTTGTGTTTAATGTTTGAGCATGCTTCTTATATTAAAATGTTTAAATGCTTGCTCATGAAGAATCTACAAACTTGAGACTGGAAGTAAATTTGCTTGTATTTTTTTTTCTAATTACATTTTTCTTTCAGAGTTCATTCAGGGAATGTCTCAATTCAGCGTGAAGGGTGACAAGGAAAGCAAGATGCGATTTGCTTTTCGCATCTATGACATGGACAACGATGGTTACATCTCAAATGGAGAGCTGTTTCAGGTAAAATTGTCTGAAGCTAAATGTTGGGTTTACTGTACAGCATCCTTATTAAAACTATGGTTACACTAGGCTTGTGCTTTAGCAAGAAGGCAAGTAGGCTTTACTCCAAGCACGGTCTGGCACGGAGAAGGGAAATGGGTCAAAACATCTTTGTTTCGTTTCTAAGTTGTTAAATTATTATTCCAATATGATACTGTACATAACATTCATCATTCAAAATACTGTATTATCATTCTATCAGAAATTAGACCACTCTTAACTTTTTTTACCTTCTAATGAAACAATATTGAAATCCTGTTTCATTGGTGTATTTAATTGTTGCACTTACCTGTTGTGTATGCTGTAATATGTGTAGAGGAAACAGTTGGAATAAGGTACAAAGGTCATGTTTACTCTAGGCACCTTTATGGCTAGGAACAGCTCTGTTCAGCCCTTCAGTAACTAGAGAAATTGCACAAGATGTAAAGAATGTTGGATTTTTTTAAACCCAGACACATGAGCGAAGAATGTTAGAGAGAATTGCAAGGCAACTTTGTAAGTCTGAGATAGTATCGATGAAAACAAATTAAACCTGCAGAGAATACATAGATCAATATCTTGAATCTAGCTTATACAATATAGCATTACTTGTCGAATACCTGTTGATGATTCAGAGGTTCAATGTCCTTATATTACATGTGCCTTCAGAATCGAGCTGTTAGCTCTTGGACCCCACCTTTCTAACCATCGGTTGCCTAATATATTGACTCGCGGCCTATTGTGGCCCCAGTCTTTGACCAGGTCTTCTGGTTGGTGGTCAGGTTAACTATACTGTTCGATGCGGCTGCTCGCAGCCTGGTTGATCAGGTAACCGTTCAAGATGTTTATCAAGTTATCTTTTGAACACTAGTCAGCAAGGTGGACAGCCTGCCTGCTATCATAACTTGTACAGTGGAATCTCGATTTCAACGAACCTCGATCAATGAATCTCCAGTTGGAACACACACACACACACTTTCCATGCTGGATTCACTCGCTCGATTCAACGAACAAGAAGAATAGGATGTGTGGATTTGCTTACGATGTTGGGATTCAGCTTACAAATGAAGGCAACATTACGAGAAGTAGTTGGGGGCCTTGGGAAAGCCACTTAGCACATTTAAAACCAAATTCTATGTTTCTTTTTCATTTCCAGTTGCAAATGTTTTTCTTGCAAAAAATATGGCCCCTGTTTCCTTTGGAAATGAGATTTTAAGGCTTGGGCGTGGGAAAATATGCTAGACAGGGTTAACTTCCTTTACAGATGGGTTATCTTTGTTGTTGCCCTTCAAATGACAGGTTGAAATTATAATTTCACTGTGAAATCAGCCTATAATGTGTTGCATCTCCAGGTACAACGAATCCTTAACCACAATGAACTGGTAAAAATTTTTTAGGCAGTCCCAATAATTTAGATAATTTATTGAGTGGATTCTAACAGTAAAGGACTTTTGCACACTCTCCAGATCAGCAATTTCTCCAGCTTTGAATGGGGCTGTTAGTGTGCAACAATGTTCTACTTCAGAGAGCACTGATGTCTTAAAATGCATCATCATGGGGCATGATATTTCTTGATTGAACGGTTCTTGTTATCCAAGCTGCAATTTTTCTTGCTGATGTGATGGCTATTTTGTTGTTCTTTATAAATAGCCTTCCAACATGATTACTCCTAAATCTTTTACATGCTTTCTCTTTCAGTAGTGTTTTCCGACTGTTTTATATGTGATTTCTGCTTTGATTTTTTTTTCACAGTGCAGTAATTGGAACTTATCCTCATTAAGCATCATGTTATTTTCTATGGCCTATTGAAAGAATTGATTAACATCAGATTGAAGGTTTGCTGTGTCCTCTATGTTGTCTACTCTCATGAAAATTCTAGTGTCATCTGCATAGGATGATACAGTACTCTAGTTTATAGCCTTGTCTATGTCTGATATGAGGAGGAGGAAAAATACCAGAGCAAGCACAGTACCCTGGGGGACTGAGCTTTTCACAGTGGATGGTTCAGATTTTACTTTGTTGGCTAATACACTCTGTGTTTTGTTTATTAAGAAGTTAATAATCCATCTCCTTACTTTGCCAGTAATTCCTTTTGTGCACATTTTGAGCGCAATAACACCATAGTCACGTCTTGAGGTTATCTTGAGATGATTTCGGGGCTTAGCGTTCCTGCGGCGCGGTCCTCGACCAGGCCTCTCTTTTTTTTTTTGCTAAACCCCCCCCCAGGAAACAGCCCGTAGCAGCTGTCTAACTCCCAGGTATCTATTTACTGCTAGGTGAACAGGATCATCAGGGTGAAAAAACTGCCCATTTGTTTCTGCCTCCACTGGGGATCGAACCCAAAACCTCAGGACTACGAATCCTAAGCTCTGTCCATTCTGCCGTCAGGCCCCACATTGTCAACGGCTTTTGCGAAATCTGTGTATATTTCATCAGCGTTTTGTTTATCTTCCATGACATTTAGGGCCATGTCATAGTGGTCTAGCAATTGTAAGAGGTAGGAGCATCCTGTTCTGAATTAATGTTGCCCAAGGTTATTTAGACACCGATTTCATGTGTTTTGTGATCTTGGCACTTTTTCAAAGATTTTTATGATATGCGATGTCAGAGCTATTGGTCTATAATTTTTTGCATCAGCTTTACTACCTCCTTTGTGCAGTATTGCAATCTCTGCTATTTGAAGTACATATGTCCGGGATAACACCAGTATCTAGGCTCTGTCTCCGAAAGATGTTTAGGGCCTGTGATAGTGTTTTTTTGCAATTCTTGGTGACTATAGAATTCTGGGAGTCTGGGCCTGGAATCTTTTTTTTCTTCTTTCAGTTTTTTAAAGACATGTTTTTAATACCTGTACATCCCTATTGTCAATATATCAAGAGAAGGGGGATTTATATTTTATAGTACAGTACGTACTGTATATTTTATAATATTTACTCGTTTATCTATACTGTGCTTCTGATGTCTCGTTTGTTCATGTATTGAATGTTCTATATGCACAGTTTGTGTACATGGTAATGTGTATTTTTGCCCATTCATATATTTGGGTCAAATTTAATATAAATCTACATGTATTTTTGTGAACTGTACATTGTTGTACTCAACAGGTACTGAAGATGATGGTGGGAAACAATTTAAAGGATACACAGCTTCAACAGATTGTTGACAAACTATCCTCTTTGCTGATAA
>WNGS01160430.1:5141733-5163936 GCA_020271785.1 Procambarus virginalis | reverse complement strand
TTAGATAATGTTCCAGTGGTCTGTTGGTTGTAACTGTGCACTGTGTTAGATAATGTTCCAGTGGTCTGTTGTGGTTGTAACTGTCACTGTGTTAGATAATGTTCCAGTGGTCTGTTGTGGTTGTAACTGAGCACTGTGTTAGATAATGTTCCAGTGGTCTGTTGTGGTTGTAACTGTGCACTGTGTTAGATAATGTTCAAGTGTCTGTTGTGGTTGTAACTGTGCACTGTGTTTAGATAATGTTCCAGTGGTCTGTGGGCATTTCTCCAGTGTTGACATTTCCTCTCATCTTCCGGACCTGTAAGCCTATTTCCCATGCACATGGGTATCCAAGCCTGATGCGATGTAAGTGTACTTCTGTTGCTCTACTGTTCCCTTCATCAAACTAAGTGGTTCGTAGTTGGTTGAATTCTTGTACCAACCCGCAGATCCTGATGTTGCAACTGCTGTGTTGTGGTCACTGTACATCACCTTGCATTGCTCTGTTTCTAATTACTTCTTAATCTGTGATAGACTCTGTGGTATGTAAATGTCTACATTTCTTCTCTTAGTTGCAAGTTTTGCAGCTTCGTCTGCAATGTCATTTCCTATTATTCCCACATGACTTGGCACCCAGTTGATAAGTACCCGTCGGCCTTGTCGTTTGAGTGTTTGCATTAATGATATGACATTTGTGATCAGATGTATTGATCACATATGTGTTCTTGTTGCAAGGTTTCAATGGCAGTTCTCGAATCTGTATGTATGATAACATGTTGTCGGTGTTGAGCAGAGCATGTTCCAAAGCCTTTTGAATGGCTAGCATCTCTGTTTGTAAAGTCGAACACCCATTTGAGAGCCTCCAACTATTTACAAGTTTCCTGCTTTAACTGCAGCTCCGTTTCTTGTCCCTGCTGTCTACTGATCCATCTGTGACGTAATGTAATTACCAAGTGTAGTTACAGGATGAGAGCTACGCTCGTGGTGTCCCGTCTTCCCAGCACTCTTTGTCATATAACGCTTTGAAACTACTGACGGTCTTGGCCTCCACCACCTTCTCACCTAACTTGTTCAACCGTCTACCACTCTGTTTGCGAAAGTGAATTTTCTTATATTTCTTCGGCATCTGTGTTTAGCTAGTTTAAGTCTATGACCTCTTGTGTCTTAAAGTTCCAGGTCTCAGGAAATCTTCCCTATCGATTTTATCAATCCTGCTACTATTTTGTATGTAGTGATCATATCACCTCTTTTTCTTGTCTTCTAGTTTGGCATATTAATGCCTCTAACCTATCCTCGTAGCTCTTGCCCTTCAGTTCTGGGAGCCATTTAGTAGCATGTCTTTGCACCTTTTCCAGTTGTTGATGTGCTTCTTAATTTAAGATATGGATATTCTTCTTAAGATATTCTTAAGATATGTGAAGCTGTCAGATGCCAAGTTTTCTTCTATAAGCATCTGTGCAATGTTACGTAGCAGATGAGGATTTGTCTGAGTCTTTTTTCCTTCAATAACCATAATCTTAAAGTCTGCTGGCGGAGATTCCCAAGGGGCTGCATAACAAGTCTGCATGTATTTCGTCGGCACCTTCTCAGTGACTGGGTTGGTTATATCGCATGTATTGATGGTGTTTATCGCAGAATGGACCTATGACCTATCTGTATCTGTTGACCTACCTTGCAACTGGCAGGAGATGTTGTGGTGTCGGAGGTAAGGGTAAGGGAAATAGCAGCACACAGGAGCCCAGATGAGGGACAACCTTCACCTTCGGGGCACCAAAGCCAACTGCCGCCTCCAGCCACCCATACCCCATGACGTAACCTCTTATGCCACCTCCCACGCGACCCCATACATGCCTACCACAACACCGCTAACCTTAGCGACCTTAGCGAACTGAGCGAACTTAGCGAACTGAGCGAACTTAGCGAAACGTTTCGGACGTTTTGTTGCCCGAAACGCTATGCGTACTAGTGGCTTTAGGTGTGTATGTACTAGCTCTATCTATAAATCCAACATTATGTTTGTAAATCAACTATGTATGTACTTTCCTGAATAAAATTTACTTACTGATGGCTTTTTTTTCTAGGCTGCTCCCGTTTTCTGTTTATTTGGTGTAACTGATGTAATAATATCTTGATGGGTTAGTGTGTGGGTTGGTATATATAGGTGTTTGTTATATGTGGGGATGTTATATCTGAGGAGTGCTGGTGCGTCAGAGGGATGGTAACAGCGCCAAGATTGTACATATGTATATATATATATATATATATATATAAATATATGAATGTATTGTCAATCCTTTTTTTGCAGGTCCTGTTCTCCCCCCCCCCATCCCCTGAATGTGACACACACACAGGCACGTATGGGGTTAGGGGAGCCGGTGGCCTAGCGGACAGCACGCTGGGCACATGATCCTGTGGTCCCGGTTCGATCCCGGGCGCCGGCGAGAAACGTACGATGGGCAGAGTTTCTTTCATCCTATGCCCCTGTTACCTAGCAGTAAATAGGTACCTGGGAGTTAGTCAGCTGTCACGGGCTGCTTCCTGGTGTGTGTGTGTGTGTGCGTGGTGTGGTGTGTGTGTGTGTGTGTGTGTGTGTGTGTGTGTGTGTGTGTGTGTGTGTGTGTGTGTGTGTGTGTGTGTGGTGTGTGTGTGTGTGTGTGTGTGTGTGTGTGTGTGTGTGTGTGTGTGCTTCTGTGCGTGTGTGCGTCACACAAACACACACACACACACACACACACGGGGACACGACCCAATATACATATGTCATGTCTAGCCACGTGTAAGCCAGTGACGTCACACATTGTTCCCTCTGCTCGGGCCAAAGCTGTGTGTGCAGGTGTGTGGCCAGGTGTAGGCTTTTCTGGTGTGTTTTCTTACACAATAGATCTTTGATGTATGTTTGTGTGTGTGCGTGTGTGTATGTTTGTTTATTTATACATATGTATTTCTGTACTCACCTAGTTGTGCTTGCTGGGGTCGAGCTCTGGCTCTTTGGACAGCAGAAGCAGCCTCCAGTCCCATCACCCTCACAGCAGAAGCAGTCTCCAGCCCCACCTCCCTCACAGCAGAAGCAGTCTCCAGCCCCACCACCCTCACAGCAGAAGCAGTCTCCAGCCCCCCACCCTCACAGCAGAAGCAGCCTCCAGCCCCACCACCCTCACAGCAGAAGCAGCCTCCAGCACCACCACCTTCACAGCAGAAGCAGCCTCCAGCACCACCACCCTCACAGCAGAAGCAGCCTCCAGCCCCACCACCTTCACAGCAGAAGCAGCCTCCAGTCCCACCTCCCTCACAGCAGAAGCAGCCTCCAGCCCCACCACCCTCACAGCAGAAGCAGCCTCCAGCCCCACCACCCTCACAGCAGAAGCAGTCTCCAGCCCCACCACCCTCACAGCAGAAGTCTCCAGCACCACCACCCTCACAGCAGAAGCAGTCTCCAGCCCCACCACCCTCACAGCAGAAATCTCCAGCACCACCACCCTCACAGCAGAAGCAGTCTCCAGCCCCACCACCCTCACAGCAGAAGCAGTCTCCAGCACCACCACCCTCACAGCAGAAGTCTCCAGCACCACCACCCTCACAGCAGAAGCAGTCTCCAGCCCCACCACCCTCACAGCAGAAGCAGTCTCCAGCCCCACCACCCTCACAGCAGAAGCAGCCTCCAGCCCCACCACCTTCACAGCAGAAGCAGTCTCCAGCTCCACCACCCTCACAGCAGAAGCAGCCTCCAGCCCCACCACCCTCACAGCAGAAGCAACCTCCAGCCCCCCACCCTCACAGCAGAAGCAGCCTCCAGCCCCACCACCCTCACAGCAGAAGCAGCCTCCAGCCCCCCCACCCTCACAGCAGAAGCAGCCTCCAGCTCCACCACCCTCACAGCAGAAGCAGCCTCCAGCCCCATCTCCCAGAATCTCCATGATATTATTAATAACAACCAACTCTGACAACGCTCTCAAGTGGTGAGGTTGGTGGTGGTGAGTGTGGTGATGGTTGGTGGTGGTGAGTGTGGTGATGGTTGGTGGTGGTGAGTGTGGTGATGGTTGGTGGTGGTGAGTGTGGTTGATGGTGGTGGTGGTGAGTGTGGTGATGGTTGGTGGTGGTGAGTGTGGTGATGGTTGGTGGTGGTGAGTGTGGTGATGGTGGTGATATGATGGTGAAATAGTGGCGGCGGTGACAGGGTGAGGGACAGTATCAGTGCAGGGGATGGAAGATAAACACAGGGGTAGAGGCAGAGTGGAGAACAGGGTGCTTGAGAACGGTGCGTGTTGATCAAGGTGTTACACATGCACCAGCAACACACTCAAGGGGTCACATATGTAAGGCAACACAAGTGATGAAAACACGTGATGATTGAGATGAATGTGATGATGAAACACATTCTCGACTTGTAGATGGTCCAGGACGAACCGAAACGTCGTCGTCCTTCAATTTCTAGTGTGTGGTCTGGTCAACGTGATGAATGAGGTGATGGGAAGATGTTATTTATCAAACACAAAAATATTCATGAAGAGCCTGTTCATGGCGGTGTATAAGAACCAGCGACTATTACTCAATGGTCAATATGAACAAGAAAATATTGTACACTTACAAAATGATGGGTATATTGATCAAGAGACACATGCGTAGGGGGTATTTTGATCAATGGGTACGCAGTTATGGGCAATGGGTACACGGGGAGCTGTTCGGTGGAGTGCGGGGGGGTGGGGTGGGGGGTGGGAGGGAGGGAATTATCAGGATAAAGCACCAAGCCATTACGACTATATAGCACAGGGAAGGGGTCAGGATAGGATTTGGGATGGGACGGAGGGAAAGGAATGGTGCCCAACCACTTAGAAAGTCGGGGATTGAACGCCGACCTGCATGAAGGGAGACCGTCGCTCTACCGTCCAGCCCAAGTAGTTGGGTGTAATATATTAATCATGGGTAGAAAGGAGGAGATAGGCTACAAAGGTAGAAAGCGCGGTGAGCTTTTCTCGTTAATATATGGTATATTGACAACGAGTATACCGAGAGTATATTTACAGTTGGTTGGGTATCGGAAGAGGTACACAGGGAAGGGTATTAAGGCAATGGGTAGGTTGTTGTTGTTATAGATTCAGTTACTCGGAACAAGTTCCAAGCAGCACGGGCTATGGTGAGCCCGTAGTGGACTTACAGGAGCGGTGCTGTATTATTGGCGATGGGTACTCATAGGTGAATATATATTGGCGATGGGTACATGGGTACGGTGTACTAGGGGAGCTGTATATGATGTATATACATGTGTGGGGGGGGGAGGGGAGGGGGAGGTGAGTATATTAATAAAGGTACATGGGGTGGTAATGGACCGGTTCTACCTAGGTGACACCTACTTGGCACCGCCTGGCCTGGGTGCTACCAACTGGCACTCTCCTCACTTCTTGATGCTGTGTGTGTGTGTACTCACCTAGTTGTGCTTGCGGGGGTTGAGCTCTGGCTCTTTGGTCCCGCCTCTCAACTGTCAATCAACTGGTGTACAAATTCCTGAGCCTACTGGGCTCTATCATATCTACATTTGAAACTGTGTATGGAGTATATGTAATATATGTATATATATATATATGTATATATATATATATATATATATATATATATATATATATAATATATATATATATATATATAACTTGTGACAAGCAGCCGATATATGTCGATACTTAAACTAATGGTCACAAGACTGGCAAATGCTTTTTTGATATTGAAAACCCCAAGAGCTTTCATGTAGAGCATAACAATGCACGTCACAACTATCATATCAACGAGACAACTATACAGCAGATTGTTGAAGAAAAGGACCCAGGAGTTAGGCTCCACCAGTCTTTGAAAGTCAGCTGAAAGGAAAAGAAGTTGTTTATTCAACAGCTGTGAAAGGTCTCAGGCGCGCCCCAATCTGGACCACTGTACGTGCCGAAGCATGGAGACCTCACCTTCAAAAGGACTTGCCTCCATTGGCGAAGGTTCAACATAGAACGACAAAATTCGATCTAGATCTAGGTCAAGTCTTGATTCCAAGAACGGTTGAGGGGCCACAGGACTAACCAAAATGCAATTAATTAATTATCACGGTGAAAGCGCCAAGCCATTACGACTATATAGCACTGGGAAGGGGTCAGGATAAGGATTTGGGATGGGACGGGGGGAAGGAATGGTGCCCAACCACTTGTGGACGGTCGATGATTGAAAGTTCAATCCTGATAGTTCAATTCAATTAAGTTCTTCCTCTCTATGTCTATTACACGACTCTGAAACATCGTCGTTTCTTAATTTTCCGATGTGTGGTTGAGAATATTAATGCACACCACGTCTTTAAATTGTTAAATGCTTACACGACCAACAGCTTTAAGCTCAGGAAGCCACAACATAATTTAATAAGACAGAGAACAGGAGTTACTGTACTTTTCATCCATATTGTTCCGGGGCAGTGACCTATGGAACCGATGATAGTTGTAAATACTACAAGAATATGGGGCGGAGGAATTTTTTTTGCATGAAAAATGACTACTATGCTTTTCTTATTATAGCATTTGTGAAATTATACAATTTTATAATGTAATAACGACATAATCCAACAACTATTATATTTCGTTATGTGTCGATGTATTGTACGTCATCTGGTATCAATATTAAAGGTGCTGATACACAGCCCTCTCAGTTTTTTTTTCAACTATGATATATAACTGTTTGTCCTAAAATCATTACATTTTCTTTTATAGGGAAGGCGACCATTTTCTTTTGTTTACAATCAACTGACATAAGGGATGGTAGTAATGGATTGTTTATTTAAGAAGAGAATAAGCTATTAAGGCTTTTTAATGTAATAATGGCTTAAGACAACAATCCTGAATTCATGACGAGCCAAAATAAGTGTTATATATTACAAAATGGGCGTCATTGTTGCTGATATCATTTGTATCAAATATTATAAATATTTCCATCGCTTTGCATTATTAGCATCAAGTATACATAAATTCGATCGCTGATAATGATGCCATGTGGGTGGAGTAAACTGTTGTGACCCCAGTAGAGCACGAGGGGGTCAGCTGAGCCCACCCGGCGCAAAGCGACCTACACTTGTTCATTGTTTACAAATTGTGCACAAAGGTCACCAGAGGCCTGTGGTGTGTGAGGCGGCTGCTATAACATGAACATGACCTCCTCGGGCGTCCACACCGAGGCGTTCCCCGTAGCAGGTGAGTCTGTCTGAACGATTGACTGGGTGCATGCCGCGGCTGGAGGCCGAGAAGATGGTTATTAGAGCCGTGTAGTGGGGGAAGAGGCGAGGGATGGTACTGGTGGTGGCCCCCGGGGCAGTGGCATTGACCTGGCGTGGCACTCTCCTCCTCCTCCTCCTGCCCTCGCTCACCCCGCACATCTGCTCACTCTCCTTGTACAGCCTACTAGGTCTTCTAATTTAATTTAGGCAGCGGCACCTGTCTTGAACCTGTTATTGGAAAGTGAGGCTGTTTAGATTATGAACTGTCACTTCAGTGTTTGGGACTAAGTGGTAAATTAGATGGGTTTTTGCCACTGGTTGTTGCTCGTGTAAAGTGTCGTGAATTATGTTGCAAAGTTCAATTTTTGGTGTTGAACTGATTCATATTTTGTTTCATCCAAATTCAAGCTGTTAAAGCATATTTATTTATTGTTTGGTTGATTATATTGGTGTCACAGTTGTATTCCTTGGGCAAAATTCTTCATTCAGTACCTTGTTTGCCTACAAGGAAAGGCCTTGTTTAGAAACATAAAATCTTATTTTCTGTTAAGAGAAAAATGGATTGGCAAGCCAACCATTTGGTCACCGACAAGCCTAATACTGCCTCGTTTAGCCATGAGGTGATAAGCCTAAAAATAAATACAAAAATGGTGCTTTTTTCATTCTAGATTTATACATTACACTTTTTGTTTAATATAAAAAAATTTACTTGATAACGCAAAGAGAGTGGGTTTTTATATATTTTTTTAAATCGCTTGATGCTCGAGTTTTTGTTGTATTTGCTCATGAATGTTTTATTAGAGTTGCCTTGCAAAACTTCGTTTAATTCATTTCACTTCTCAGTGTATGCCAATTACATGGCACAATGAATGATGTGTTCACCACACAGTTGAGAAACTGCATGAACAGCATTGTCCTCGGCCATGTAGACCTCGATGAGCTTATCAGGCTTCTTGTTCCTGATTGGTATGCCATATATTTGGGGCATTTTTGGCATACCAATATATTATATATACCAATATATTATTATATACCAATATAATACATACCATATATTTGGGCATACCAATATATATTGGTATGCATATTAGGGGCCTGATAGCCGAGTGGACAGCACTCTGGACTCGTAATCCTAGGGTCTGGGTTTAATCCCGGCTGATGGCAGAAACAAATGGGCAGAGTTTCTTTCACCCTGATGCCCCTGTTACCTAGCAGTAAATAGGTACCTGGGAGTTAGACAGCTGTTATGGGGTGCTTCCTGGGGGGGGGGGGAATTAGTAGTTAGTAACAGTTGATTGATTGACAGTTGAGAGGTGGGCCGAAAGAGCAGAGCTCAACCTCCACAAGCACAACTAGGTGAATACTGGAGGTGTGGTAGTTACATTTTGTGCCGTTTTTCCAGTTTTCAAGATAATTAAGGTTAGTCATTAACATGCAGTACAGTTTATAATTGCACTATTTTTGTTAAATGGTCTGATGGAATGGCTCATGGGAATTTGTAGAAGATAATTCGTCCAGCAGCACGTGGAAGTATCCATTTAGATAGCGCAGCATCGTGTAAACTTAGTAAGGCTTAATTAATTAAAAATAAAAAAAATGCACATACACGTGGTTTGTATATTAATACAGTACTGTTATTCCATTGTTTAATAAATGTCAATGAAGATTAAATAATTTTGAAACATGGCAACAGTTAGGCTAAGATGAATTATAAAATGTCTTAACTGAAGAACAAAATTACAAGTTTAATGAAAAGAAGACAAGCAAATTTACTATAAGCTCACCACATTGAATCAAATTTGAACCACTGTTATTGACGTCATTCTGATGTTAAATCAATGTTACAGACATTGGACTGATTAAATTCCAACTGATCATATACTTTGACTATATTTTTACTACAGTACTGTGCTTTAAGTAGGAAATACATTATTATTTAATCATTTTGCAGTTCATGAATTGAGCTTGTACTGTTGTATGAATTGTACAGTTAGCATGCAGTACAGCATGTTCCTTTTTCTTTTTGGTGGCACACTGCTGTCTGCACTGGAGACTTTTTGACAATGTTATCTCTTCCTGTTTCCTCTTCCTTCCTGCCTGAAACGATATGTGTGCTAGTGGCTGTACGAAAGTTTAAGAACTCTTGAATATATAAATAAAAATCAATAAAAACTTTGTTCTGGTGTGGTGTTAACTCTGTTATTTAAGAAGTTTCTATGCATCTTTTGTTTGAGATTAGGTTATTTGTGACCTGAAAACATGTCTGCCTTCAAGGGCTTTTGCCTTCAATTTAAACCAGATAGGGGGAAGACGAGAATGTGTGTTAGAAAATCATGGTGTGTATTCGGGGCCAGAGTTACCATTAGACCAACTAGGCAGCTGCCTTGGGTACAGACCTCGGAGTGGTGTAGTACTGGCCTTTGAGGGTCACACTTTTATACAAATTTGTTGTTTTAAGAAAAATCTTAATAAAAGGAAAACATAGTAAATGGAAAAGTATAATTAAATAGCTCAAAATTGACCTTGAACTTTCAAGAAATGCATTATGTAATAAAAGAAAACCTGTAAATGGATACACTTAAGACAAATCCAATATAGACAAAATAATTAAAATATATCACATTAATTTAACACTTTCGTCCGGGCATGACGCAATGCTGCGTCATCCGTTTACTGTCGGTAGTCTCGGGGATGACGCAATGCTGCGTCGTCCACTAAAATAATCGCCAAAAATCAGGTTTTTATCCGATTTTTTTGGGACTGGTTTTAAAATGCACGCCTATCGTGATGGAACAACCTCAGTGCAACAGGTAACTGTCAACAAGCCGAATGCAATCTGTGACTACTATATAAACATGAAAAGTGTTGATCACTTTGACCAAATGATCTAATATTATCACTTCACAAGGAAAACTCACAAATGGACGAAGAAAATGACCTTCTATTTTGTGCAAATGGCTATCTACAATGCTTATGTGATGTACAACTACTACACAACAGATAGAAGGACTCCACTAAACATTTGTGGGCAGGAATTGGGAGTGCAGCTGGAAGGCGTCTGGGCGCTCACTCGCGGCTAACGCATGGCCCGTCTTCAACTCGTCGGCGGTTAGAGCGTGACCAGGTTTTTTATTTTATATGCTAATATTCCTCTAGAGAATTCTATTGTAAACCCATTGATACCAAAATGAAAGACCTAGGACGAAAATTGAGGTGACCAGAGTGAAAAGAGTGAACACATTTTATCGCTTTTGCGCGCTCCTGGGTAACTCGTTCACACTTTCTCTGTTTGCTGCGGGTAATTAGCTGGGCTTTTGGAGTTTATATGTATTTAGTGCTATAGAGAATTCTATTGCGAACACAATGATACCAAATTGAATCTCGTAGGACGAGAATTGAGGTGACAAAGTTGAAGAGAGTATACACTTTTCAGAAATACCGCGCACTCCCGTGAAACGCTGGGACCCACGTCACATACAGTAGTTGAGGTGTGGTGTGGCGGGTGTGCCAAAGTGTTAATTACTGCAACCTTCTTAACAAACATGACTTGACTTAAGCTTACCCCCTGTTCTAATTCTTGCCGTCCTCTTATTATTATACTCATCCCATTTGTACCTTTCATCATATTCTTACCTTTCACCTTACTCATACTTTCTTCTCTTACCTGCTCCTCACCTCACTCTTTCCTTATTTACTGGCCCGTTCCTTCCTCTCTTCAAAGTTACAGCCCCGTTCCTGTCCTAGGTAAGTCCACTATGGGCTCACCATAGCCTGTGCTACTTGGTACTTTTTGTTCAGAGTAACTGAATCTAAAACAACAACATCCTCTCTTCCTCACAAACAACTTGATAATGGTTCAAGACAGACCAAAATATTGTCATTTCACCATTTTCTGACGTGTGGTTTGGTCATCATTAAATAATACAAATAACTAACTTACTATGAGAGGAATATTATTCGCCGTAAAGGCTTCAAATTGTTTGTTACAGAACTTGGATTTAAAATATAGTACATACTGTATTGTAATTTTTTGGTTAAAGTTTTAGCAAATAAGATTTTTAGAATGTCCATAGTGCATGCATATTTTGAAGATTTGAAAATATTGGATAAAAAGGCCATTGAGCCTGTTGATTTTCCTACTGTATCATAGCAACGCTAAAATATACATAGTCTAGGCAGATGAAACTTAACAGGCTTAATGTTTTGTAAAGTAAGATTTATTCGTCAAAATTTGAATGAGAAATTCAAGGTATGCGGATTTTATGAACAATTTCACAGGCTTTCAATGTGCGAACTGCTAGTGAGACAGCCCACGTCAAGTCGGTACAAGTTCAATTTCACGTATGTTTATTGAGTGAAGAAAAAAATACATCTCAAAGGGATAGAGTAGCTTAGGCTATTTCAAGTCGGTAGTCCAGCTCCTGCCAAACACCCTGCGGCATGTCTTGGGTAACAGTCTCCAGTGCGGCAGTGATTCTCTGCTAGAGTTCCTCTAGGCTTGTAGGGAGAGGGGGGGGGGGTTGGGAGGGGGTACATAGACCAGTCCCTTCATATAGCCCCAGATAAAAAAAAAATGCAAGGTGTCAGGTCAGGTTGAACATGGTGGCCATTTCAACATCACATTGTCTTTATCACCAGCATGCCCAATCCATCGTCCTGGCAGATTCTTATTGAGATAAGCCCGCACAGTGAGCCTCCAATGAGGTGGAGATCCATCCTGTTGAAAAATGAAGTGTTCATATCAGTTGAAATGAGCCAGTTCTGAAGAATGTGCAGATAAGCATCGCCAGTCACATTTCCTTAAAAAAAAATGGGGGGGGGGAAGATGTTTTTTGAAGATGGTGCAGTATACATTCACTTTTGGGGAGTCCCTCAAGTACTTGACTGTGGCACTGGGATTTTCTTTGCCCCAAATGCAAACATTATGCTTGTTGACTTTGCCATTCGTGTGAAATGTGGCCTAATCACTAAAAACAAGACATTGTTCAAACTCATCATCTTCACGTTTTTCATGCATATCGCCAAGCGCTGCTTGTACTTTTGCTTGTTATCTATCTTTAAGGCCTGAATGAGCTGGAGCTTGTAGGGTGTCATTAGCAAGCGCTTCCTTGCGACATGCCAAACTGTCATTGGAGGAATCTGAGTTTCCAGACTTGCTGTTTTTATGCACTTCTTGGGGGCTTCGCAAAAATATTTCCTGAACTCGCTCGACCATCTTCTTTCTGATACTGTTGGTCATCCAGATCGTTTTGCCCTGCACAGCCTTCCCTCCTCTTTGAATTTTGTTGTGCCATGTCCAAATCTGCATTGCAGTTGGTGCATTTTTAGCAAATTCTCTCACAAATGCATGCTGCACAGTCTCATTCGACTGTGTTCAAGCATTCCCTAAGGGACAGTCGAGAGGCGGGACCAAAGAGCTAAAGCTCAACTCCCGCAAGCACAACTAGGCGAGTACACAAAATGCCTTTTCTTTTCCAGTGAATGGCATTTCTATACCTGAAAAGATAAAACATTAAGCATAAAAGAGTCGTTTCTACACACACACACACACACACACACCAGACATTGTTGCACTCACGGAGACAAAACTTGAAGATGTTATTTTAAATGAGGTCATATTCCCAAGGGGCTACTCAATTTGGAGACGGGACAGAAAAATTAGGAAAGGCGGTGGCGTTGCTGTGCTGGTGAAAGAACACCTAAAGGTGAACGAAATAATGACTACCAATCCACAAGAAGTTGACATAATAGCACTAGAGATCTGCCATGAGGATGATAAACTAGTGATCATAAATGCATATAGTCCACCGCTAAGCAGCACATGGTCAAAGGAGGAGCTAGATAGTAAACGAGAAGGTCTTATAACGATAATGAGAGAGATCATAGCGAGAGCGGATAACGATAGTTCACAACTGTTGATAGTCGGCGACTTCAACTTGAAATCCATAGACTGGGAAGCATATGAAGCTAAAACAGAAGATTTCTGGACCTGTAAATTTGTAGACCTCATCCTGGAAACATTCTTGTATCAACATGTTAAACAAGCTACGAGGATGAGGGAAGGTGACGTTCCCTCCATGCTAGATTTGATATTTACCAGGAAGGAGGAAGAAATATTTGACATTCAGTACCTTCCTCCCTTGGGTAAAAGTGACCATGTCTTTTTGGGGATAAAGTATGCAATGCGTTATAATCTGGAAGAAAATATGATGGTCGATGCAATTGAAAAACCTGACTTTAGGAGAGGACATTATGGCAACCTTAGAAAATTTTTAGGGAGTATAATTGGACAGACTTGTTGCTAGGCAAGGAAGTGAATGAGATGTATGTCAAGTTTTGTGAAATATATGATAAAGGCACAAAAAAATTTATACCAAAACAGAGAAGCAGAACTAGGAAACAGGATTGGTTCGACAGAAAGTGCGAGAGGGCCAGAGACCAAAAGACACAAAAATGGAATCAATACAGGAAGAGGCCAAACCCCCAATCATACCAGCGATACAAAGATGCGAGAAACAACTACACGGCAGTGAGGAGAGAGGCAGAAAGAAATTTTGAAAAAGGGATTGCAGACAAATGTAAAACAGAACCAGGTCTATTCTATAAATTCATAAACAACAAATTGCAGGTAAAGGATAATATTCAGAGGTTGAAAATGGGAAATAGATTCACGGAAAATGAAAAGGAAATGTGTGAAACATTAAACGAAAAGTTCCAAAGTGTGTTTGTACAAAATGAAATCTTCAGGGAACCAGATACAATAAGAATTCCAGAGAACAACATAGAGCACATAGAGGTGTCTAGAGACGAAGTGGAAAAAATGCTCAAAGAGCTAAATAAGAACAAAGCAGTTGGTCCAGATGGAGTTTCACCATGGGTTCTGAGAGAATGTGCACCTGAGCTCAGCATCCTCTTCAACTGATCTTTCAGGCATCCCTGTTTACAGGAGTTGTAGCTGATGTGTGGAAAAAGGCTAACATAGTTCCAATTTACAAGAGTGGAAGCAGGGAAGACCCCTTAATTATAGACCGGTATCATTGACAAGTGTAATAGTCAAAATATTGGAAAAAATAATTAAAACTAAATGGGTAGCACACCTGGAGAGAAATGATATAATATCAGACAGACAGTATGGTTTTCGATCTGGTAGATCCTGTGTATCGAATTTACTCAGTTTTTATGATCGAGCAACAGAGATATTACAGGAAAGAGATGGTTGGGCTGACTGCATCTATCTGGACCTAAAAAAGGCTTTCGACAGAGTTCCACATAAGAGGTTGTTCTGGAAACTGGAAAATATTGGAGGAGTGACAGGTACGCTTCTAACATGGATGAAAAACTTTCTGACTGATAGAAAAATGAGGGCTGTGATCAGAGGCAATGTATCGGACTGGAGAAATGTCACAAGTGGAGTACCACAGGGGTTCAGCATTCTGCACCATGATGTTTATTGTCTACATAAATGATCTACCAGTTGGTATACAGAATTATATGAACATGTTTGCTGATGATGCTAAGATAATAGGAAGGATAAGAAATTTAGATGATTGTCATGCCCTTCAAGAAGACCTGGACAAAATAAGTATATGGAGCACCACTTGGCAAATGGAATTTAATGTTAATAAATGTCATGTTATGGAATGTGGAATAGGAGAACATAGACCCCACACAACCTATATATTATGTGAGAAATCTTTAAGAACTCTGATAAAGAAAGAGATCTAGGGGTGGTTCTAGATAGAAAACTATCACCTGAGACCACATAAAGAATATTGTGCAAGGAGCCTATGCTATGCTTTCTAACTTCAGAATTGCTTTTAATACATGGATGGGATATACTAAGAAATTGTTCATGACTTTTGTTAGGCCAAAGCTAGAATATGCAGCTGTTGTTTGGTGCCCATATCTTAAGAAGCACATCAACAAACTGGAAAAGGTGCAAGACATGCTACTAAGTGGCTCCCAGAACTGAAGGGAAGAGCTACGAGGAAAGGTTAGAGCATTAAATATGCCAAAACTAGAAGACAGAAGAAAAAGAGGTGATATGATCACTACATACAAAATAGTAACAGGAATTGATAAAATCGACAGGAAAGATTTCCTGAGACCTGGAGCTTCAAGAACAAGAGGTCATAGATATAACTGGCTAAACACAGATGCCGAAGAAATATAAGAAAATTCACTTTCGCAAAACAGAGGGTAGACGTTGGGAACAAAGGGGTGAGAAGGTGGTGGAGGCCAAGACCGTCAGTAGTTCAAAGCGTTATATGACCNAAAACTATCTTATCTTTGTTTAGGCTCGCTTAAACCTTGGGTCACCTTTCATCTCCTTAAGTGCCGACTAATTCTCTCTTCTTTTTTTACATATCAACGGAGCGTGTGTCAACAGATTACCCGTTAAGACTGTTACGTGTTCAAATTCAAATTTCAAAATTCAATGTTATTCAGGTAAAAGTACATACTATGATGATTACAAACATAATGTTGGATTTTAGATAGAGCTAGTACATGCAATACCTAAAGCCACTAGTACGCATAGCATTTCGGACAAACACCCGAACCTTGGGCCAAATTCAGGAAGCATTACGCAAGCACTTTCGAACCTGTACATCTTTTCTCAATCTATGGCGGCTTTGTTTACAATTATTAAATAGTTAATGAGCTCCGAAGCACCAGGAGGCTGTTTACAACAATAACAACAGTTGATTGGCAGGTTTCATGCTTGTAAACTGTTTAATAATGTAACCAAAGCCGTCAAAGATTTAGGAAAGATGTACACGTTCGTAAGTACTTGTGTAACTGCTTCGTGAATCTGGGTCCTTGTTCCGTATGTAACACGCATCGCTGTTAATATGTGTGTGCTTTGTATATAATGACCTGAACGGGTGGGGAGGACACTGAAAAATTACTCACCGAAAGTTAATTTTAGCGTGAGTGGCGTCTGGGTCTCATAAGCTGTCGTATCAAGGGGCTTCAAGTATGTGTCCCAGGCAGGGACCATTGCTATAATGTAATGTTATCATGCAGTGTGATCTATATTGTTTCTGCTTGACCTACACTGTATCAGTGTGAAGCACACTGTTCCTTGTTGACTTAGCCTGTACTTGTTGACCTATCCTGTACCTTGTTGACCTATCCTGTACCTTGTTGACCTAGCCTGTACCTGTTGACCTCTCCTGTACCTTGTTGACCTATCCTGTACCTTGTTGACCTATCCTGTACCTTGTTGACCTATCCGTATCTTGTTGACCTATCCTGTAGCTTGTTGACCTCTCCTGTACCTTGTTGACCTCTCCTGTACCTTTTGACCTATCCTGTACCTTGTTGACCTATCCTGTACCTTGTTGACCTATCCTGTACCTTGTTGACCTATCCTGTACCTTGTTGACCTATCCTGTATCTTGTTGACCTCTCCTGTACCTTGTTGACCTCTCCTGTACCGTGTTGACCTAGCCTGTACCTTGTTGACCTATCCTTTACCTTGTTGACCTATCCTGTATCTTGTTGACCTCTCCTGTCCCCTTGTTGACCTCTCCTGTACGGTGTTGACCTAGCCTGTACCTTGTTGACCTCTCCGTACCTTGTTGACCTCTCCTGTACCTTGTTGACCTCTCCTGTACCTTGTTGACCTATCCTGCACCTTTTTTTTCAGGATATTCCTGCACGGGCCCTAAGCCTTGACTGGCCCACTAAGTTTTGCTTGTTTCTGTTTTACCTGGGCGGAGTATGGGTATTTATGACTCGTATGGTCGCTTCAGTAAGATTTTGCCATATGTGTTTAACAACTTCTTCTGCTCTGTTGAATCTAAGTTGAAATATTAATGGTTTTGTAACTGTGCACTGTGTTAGATAATGTTCCAGTGGTCTGTTGTGGTTTTAACTGTGCACTGTATTAGATAATGTTCCAGTGGTCTGTTGTGGTTGTAACTGTGCACTGTGTTAGATAATGTTCCAGTGGTCTGTTGTGGTTGTAACTGTGCACTGTGTTAGATAATTTTCCAGTGGTCTGTTGTGGTTGTAACTGTGCACTGTGTTAGATAATGTTCCAGTGGTCTGTTGTGGTTGTAACTGAGCACTGTGTTAGATAATGTTCCAGTGGTCTGTTGTGGTTGTAACTGTGCACTGTGTTAGATAATGTTCCAGTGGTCTGTTGTGGTTGTAACTGAGCACTGTATTAGATAATGTTCCAGTGGTCTGTCGGGCATTTCTCAGTGTTGAATTTCCTCTCATCTTCCGGAAACTGTAAGCCTATTTCCCATGCACATGGGTATCCAAGCCTGATGCGATGTAAGTGTACTTCTGTTGCTCTACTGCTCCCTTTCATCAAACTAAGTGGTTCGTAGTTGGTACAATTCTTGTACCAACCCGCAGATCCTGATGTTGCAACTGCTGTGATGTGGTCACTGTACATCTTTTGCATTGCTCTGTTTCTAATTACTTTCTTAATCTGTGATAGACTCTGTGGTAGGTAAATGTCTACATTTCTTCTCTTAGTTGCAAGTTTTGCAGCTTCGTCTGCAATGTCATTTCCTATTATTCCCACATGACTTGGCACCCAGTTGATAAGTACCCGTCGGCCTTGTCGTTTGAGTGTTTGCATTAATGATATGACATTTGTGATCAGATGTATGTTGTCACATATGTGTTCTTCTTGCAAGGTTTCAATGGCGGTTCTCGAATCTGTATGTATGATAACATGTTGTCGGTGTTCAGCAAGAGCATGTTCCAAAGCCTTTTGAATGGCTAGCATCTCTGTTTGTAAAGTCGAACACCCATTTGAGAGCCTCCAACTATTTACAGAGTTTCCTGCTTTAACTGCAGCTCCGTTTCTTGTCCCTGCTGGTCTACTGATCCATCTGTGACGTATGTAATTACCTAAGTGTAATACCTAAGTGTAGTTACAGGATGAGAGCTACGCTGGTGGTGTCCCGTCTTCCCAGCACTCTTTGTCATATAACGCTTTGAAACTACTGACGGTCTTGGCCTCCATCACCTTCTCACCTAACTTGTTTCAACCGTCTACCACTCTGTTTGCGAAAGTGAATTTTCTTATATTTCTTCGGCATCTGTGTTTAGCTAGTTTAAATCTATGACCTCTTGTTCTTAAAGTTCCAGGTCTCAGGAAATCTTCCCTATCGATTTTATCAATTCCTGCTACTATTTTGTATGTAGTGATCATATCACCTCTTTTTCTTGTCTTCTAGTTTGGCATATTTAATGCCTCTAACCTATCCTCGTAGCTCTTGCCCTTCAGTTCTGGGAGCCATTTAGTAGCATGTCTTTGCACCTTTTCCAGTTTGTTGATGTGCTTCTTAATTTAAGATATGGATATTCTTCTTAAGATATTCTTAAGATATGTGAAGCTGTCAGATGCCAAGTTTGCTTCTATAAGCATCTGTGCAATGTTACGTAGCAGATGAGGATTTGTCTGAGTCTTTTTTCCTTCAATAACCATAATCTTAAAGTCTGCTGGCGGAGATTCCCAAGGGGCTGCATAACAAAGTCTGCATGTATTTCGTCGACACCCTTCTCAGTGACTGTGTTGGTTATATCGCATGTATTGATGGTGTTTATCGCAGAATGGGTCCACCTGTTGCTATTGTACCTTGTGGACCTATCCTGTATCTTGTTGACCTATCCTGTATCTTGTTGGCCTATCCTGTATCTTGTTGACCTAGCCTGTACCGTGTTGACCTAGCCTGTATCTTGTTGACCTATCCTGTATCTTGTTGACCTATCCTGTATCTGGTTGACCTATCCTGTATCTGGTTGACCTACCTTGCACTGGCAGGAGATGTGTGGTGTCGGAGGTAAGGGTAAGGGAAATAGCAGCACACAGGAGCCCAGATGAGGGACAACCTTCACCTTCGGGGCACCAAAGCCAACTGCCGCCTCCAGCCACCCATACCCCCATGACGTAACCTCTTATGCCACCTCCCACGCGACCCCATACATGCCTACCACAACACCGCTAACCTTAGCGACCTTAGCGAACTGAGCGAACTTAGCGAACTGAGCGAACTTAGCGAAACGTTTCGGACGTTTTGTTGCCCGAAACGCTATGCGTACTAGTGGCTTTAGGTATTGTATGTACTAGCTCTATCTATAAATCCAACATTATGTTTGTAAATCAACTATGTATGTACTTTCCTGAATAAAATTTACTTTACTGATGGTTTTTTTTTCTAGGCTGCTCCCGTTTTCTGTTTATTTGGTGTAACTGATGTAATAATATCTTGATGGGTTAGTGTGTGGGTTGGTATATATAGGTGTTTGTTATATGTGGGGATGTTATATGTGAGGAGTGGTGGTGCGTCAGAGGGATGGTAACAGCGCCAAGATTGTACATATGTATATATATATATATATATATATATATAATATATATGAATGTATTGTCAATCCTTTTTTTGCAGGTCCTGTTCTCCCCCCCCCATCCCCTGAATTGTGACACACACACAGGCACGTATGGGGTTAGGGGAGCCGGTGGCCTAGCGGACAGCACGCTGGGCACATGATCCTGTGGTCCCGGGTTCGATCCCGGGCGCCGGCGAGAAACGTACGATGGGCAGAGTTTCTTTCATCCTATGCCCCCTGTTACCTAGCAGTAAATAGGTACCTGGGAGTTAGTCAGCTGTCACGGGCTGCTTCCTGGTGTGTGTGTGTGTGTGTGTGTTTGTGTGTGTGTGTTTGTGTGTGTGTGTGTGTGTGTGTGTGTGTGTGTGTGTGTGTGTGTGTGTGTGTGTGTGTTTGTGTGTGTGTGTTTGTGTGTGTGTGTGTGTGTGTGTGTGTTTGTGTGTGTGTGTGTGTGTGTGTGTGTGTGTGTGTGTGTGTGTGTGTGTGTGTGTGTGTGTGTGTGTGTGTTTGTGTGTGTGTGTGTGTGTGTGTTTTGTGTGTGTGTGTGTGTGTGTGTGCTTCTGCGCGTGTGTGCGTCACACAAACACACACACACACACACACACACACACACACACACGGGGACACGACCCAATATATATATGTCATGTCTAGCCACGTGTAAGCCAGTGACGTCACACATTGTTCCCTCTGCTCGGGCCAAATCTGTGTGTGCAGGTGTGTGGCCAGGTGTAGGCTTTTCTGGTGTGTTTTCTTACACAATAGATCTTTGATGTATGTTTGTGTGTGTGCGTGTGTGTATGTTTGTTTATTTATACATATGTATTTCTGTACTCACCTAGTTGTGCTTGCTGGGGTCGAGCTCTGGCTCTTTGGACAGCAGAAGCAGCCTCCAGTCCCACCTCCCTCACAGCAGAAGCAGCCCCCAGCCCCACCACCCTCACAGCAGAAGCAGCCTCCAGCCCCACCACCCTCACAGCAGAAGCAGCCTCCAGCCCCACCACCCTCACAGCAGAAGTCTCCAGCCCCACCACCCTCACAGCAGAAGCAGCCTCCAGCCCCACCACCCTCACAGCAGAAGTCTCCAGCCCCACCACCCTCACAGCAGAAGCAGCCTCCAGCCCCACCACCCTCACAGCAGAAGCAGCCTCCAGCCCCACCTCCCTCACAGCAGAAGCAGCCTCCA
This sequence comes from Procambarus virginalis, assembly GCA_020271785.1. NCBI lineage: Eukaryota > Metazoa > Arthropoda > Malacostraca > Decapoda > Cambaridae > Procambarus > Procambarus virginalis. The sequence goes on along the minus strand of WNGS01160430.1, from coordinate 5,143,186 downwards.
GCCCACCACCCTCACAGCAGAAGCAGCCTCCAGCCCCACCTCCCTCACAGCAGAAGCAGCCTCCAGCCCCACCACCCTCACAGCAGAAGCAGCCTCCAGCCCCACCACCCTCACAGCAGAAGTCTCCAGCCCCACCACCCTCACAGCAGAAGCAGCCTCCAGCCCCACCTCCCTCACAGCAGAAGTCTCCAGCCCCACCACCCTCACAGCAGAAGCAGCCCCCAGCCCCACCTCCCTCACAGCAGAAGCAGCCTCCAGCCCCACCTCCCTCACAGCAGAAGCAGCCTCCAGCCCCACCACCCTCACAGCAGAAGCAGCCTCCAGCCCCACCACCCTCACAGCAGAAGTCTCCAGCCCCACCACCCTCACAGCAGAAGCAGCCTCCAGCCCCACCACCCTCACAGCAGAAGTCTCCAGCCCCACCACCCTCACAGCAGAAGCAGCCTCCAGCCCCACCACCCTCACAGCAGAAGCAGCCTCCAGCCCACCACCCTCACAGCAGAAGTCTCCAGCCCCACCACCCTCACAGCAGAAGCAGCCTCCAGCCCCACCACCCTCACAGCAGAAGCAGCCTCCAGCCCCACCTCCCTCACAGCAGAAGCAGCCTCCAGCCCCACCTCCCTCACAGCAGAAGTCTCCAGCCCCACCACCCTCACAGCAGAAGCAGCCCCCAGCCCCACCTCCCTCACAGCAGAAGCAGCCTCCAGCCCCACCTCCCTCACAGCAGAAGCAGCCTCCAGCCCCACCACCCTCACAGCAGAAGCAGCCTCCAGCCCCACCACCCTCACAGCAGAAGTCTCCAGCCCCACCACCCTCACAGCAGAAGCAGCCTCCAGCCCCACCACCCTCACAGCAGAAGTCTCCAGCCCCACCACCCTCACAGCAGAAGCAGCCTCCAGCCCCACCACCCTCACAGCAGAAGCAGCCTCCAGCCCCACCACCCTCACAGCAGAAGTCTCCAGCCCCACCACCCTCACAGCAGAAGCAGCCTCCAGCCCCACCACCCTCACAGCAGAAGCAGCCTCCAGCCCCACCTCCCTCACAGCAGAAGCAGCCTCCAGCCCCACCTCCCTCACAGCAGAAGCAGCCCCACCACCCTCACAGCAGAAGCAGCCTCCAGCCCCACCTCCCTCACAGCAGAAGCAGCCTCCAGCCCCACCTCCCTCACAGCAGAAGCAGCCTCCAGCCCCACCACCCTCACAGCAGAAGCAGCCTCCAGCCCCACCACCCTCACAGCAGAAGTCTCCAGCCCCACCACCCTCACAGCAGAAGCAGCCTCCAGCCCCACCACCCTCACAGCAGAAGTCTCCAGCCCCACCTCCCTCACAGCAGAAGCAGCCTCCAGTCCCACCTCCCTCACAGCAGAAGTCTCCAGCCCCACCACCCTCACAGCAGAAGTCTCCAGCCCCACCACCCTCACAGCAGAAGTCTCCAGCCCCACCACCCTCACAGC
>WNGS01160430.1:5071708-5139144 GCA_020271785.1 Procambarus virginalis | reverse complement strand
AATCACACCCACACTACTACTACTACTCAACAGTTCAACCCGAGTAAATTAAGGTAATAAAACTAAGGCAGTGGAAACAGGCCACAAACAGGATACAGAATGGGACATGAAGTACTTAATGATACGAACAGAGAGAAAAGATCAGGTTTGATGTCATACCAAACCTGTCTCCTGAAGCTCCCTCTACTATAGCTATCAAAAAGAATACATCTGCGGCGTTATGACGAGGCTGGCTAACATAAGGAATACATTCAGGAACCTGTGTAAGGAATTCATCAGAAACCTTGTATACCACATTTGTAAGACAAAATCCTGGAGTATGGCGCCCCGCTATGAAGTCCGTACACGTCAAAGCTGCAAGACGAAGCTGGAAATAAGTTCAGAGATATGCCCTAGGCTAGTCCCAGAACAAATAGGCATGAGTTACGAGGAAAAATTGCGCGAAATGCACCTCACGACACTAAGAAGAAGAAGCGTAAGGGTGAGATATGACTACTACTAAGGAATTCCTCAGAGGAATGACAGGGTAGAGAAAGATAAACTATTTAACCCGGTATGGTACTCGCACAAGAGTCACAGGTGGAAACGTTGTACCCAAATAAGCCACATTGGGGACGTTAGAAAGATTCTTTTTCAGTGTCAGAGTAGTTTACAGCTGGAATGATGCATTAGGCAGTGATGTGTGGAGTGCTGACTCCATTACTAACAGTTTCAAGTGATAGAGCGCAGTAGGCTCGAATTCCTTGTACACCAGTTGATTGACAGTTAGAAGGAAGAGGTGGACACAAAGTAGCTCGAGCTCAAACTCGCCGCGCCAAGCACAACTTCGGTGAGTATACCACACTAACACTAAGACTAAACCACATCATTGGTGATGTACCCAACCTGATCGGTTTGTCTGCAGCAACGTATCAATGTGGAGGTCGCCATTGTGAGGCCATCACGGGGTTGTAGGGGGGGAATGTGAGCAATAAGGAATCCGTACAAACCTGATCCACATTGTGTGGAGGCACTCGTACCTCGTCGGCAATAATGTGTACAGTTGGGTGAGACTAGCAACATAACCTTTGTGCACCACAAACTTAGTCGATAAACATTATGTTTAACTGATATGCTGAGGTTATCTTGAGAGCTGAATCGGGGCTTAGTGTCCCCGTCGGCCCGGTCCTCGACCACGGCCTTCCACCCCCGGGAAGCAGCCGTAGACAGCTGTCTAATCCCAGGTACCTATTTACTGATAGTAACAGGGGCATCAGAGTGAGAACATTTGCCCATTTGTCTCCGCCTCCACCGGGGTCGAACTCGTAGAACCTCAGCACAGAATCCGACCGCTGTCCACCCAGCTTCTGTCGAAGGGAGGGGGTCCCTACAGATACAGGGTGTTGTAATAGTCCGTGGTGCCATTTTAATAATCACTTATAATTTGTTGAAGCTTCACATAATAGAATTAATTTCAAAAAAAAATTATACTGCCGGAGTGTTAACTTTTTGTCTCACTGCGAAATTGTTTTATTAAGGTTAATGTCTGTTGCATTAGGAAATAATCGAATCATAGGAGCCCTCTTATTTGCGACATGTTGTAAATGGTGATAGCTATTCATAAATGATGCAGCTTTTCTTTATTCCCTGACAGTTAATCCTTAGAACTGATAAGGGGCACAGTGTTTCAACAAGAGGTTCTTCTTTGCTGCGTGCTCTGAGAAACACTCTTCAAATGAAAAGTCCTACACGTAGATAGGTGGATCTTATCTAGGTCTTAGGACTTTATCTTTATCCACGATGGCCAGATTTGACTCCATTGGATTTCTTTTTGTGAGTGCATATGAAAACTAATTGTTTATTTAACCAAACCTCGTTCTTTACGGAATAATTCTATCATATATAGTTCTATAAACAATAAATATATAAATGCACACTGACATTTTAAACACCCTGAATATAATAAAATGTATGTAAAATTTGTTAAGCTCGTTTATGAAGCAACCCACACGAACCCTGTGTAAATATGATGAAATTAGTCAATAAAATTTGTTGGGGAGGAGCCGGTCCGCGTGACACACGTCGAGACACGATACCGCAGTTCTGCAGCGGAACCTCCTCGTCCATCCTGGCCAATGTACAACCCGCCAGCGTATCCTCAAGTATCTGAAGAAGCTACTAAACATCTCAACCACCTCGGGAGTCAATAGTGGCGTTTATTATATTGTTTACACGCTAATGATATTTCAGTTGGGTTGTGTATAATATTATCTTTGCCTATAAGATTTAAATTCCGAGGATTCATTCTAAACTACTGAAAGGGTGCATGATTGGAATAGTTGTTGTGTTTCTGGTCGAAGGATGAGTTAGTTTAAAGTGGTGTAATCGTCTTTGTTTGTGTATGGTCTTTGTAACATCTCCTTAGTTAGGGTTATATCAGGACTTGAGACGTTTTGGGGTCAATTTCCGGATTTTTTTCCCCCAAAAATAAAATGACGAGGCAGCCGAAGTTATAACTAAAGTGATTGCAGACATTTATCTGGCAGAGTTTGTGCTAGTGGCAGCTGAATTATGAAATTAGATGTGGCACTCCATTTGAGGTTTACGTAAAACAACAAATGTATGGTTCGGTATTTCTGAATGTTGGCAGTTGGAAGGTTCATAAATTCATAGTGACAGTTAGTGGTCACTTCAATGTCTGGTCCGTGAAATTTATTTAGGTGTTGAAACATCGATGATAAATACATAGCGAAATCACAGTACATGATATATATAACGGGCTTCACCATACCCGTTGCTACATGGAACGTTTGTTCCGAGTAGCTGAATCTTAAACAACAACAAAACAACGTGATATATATCAATGATAAAGTCACTCGGCAACTGAGGTGTCTCGAACCCGCAACTGAGAACTCCCAGTGCCGCCACACCGCCGCTGCAGCTAACCACTGGAACACCCTGACTTGGAGAAATTATACAACTGGATTTTTATCGAAATCCGGTTGCATAACTCATCCTGTGAGGGAACATACTACCATAGCAGCATGTACAACACTCCCCAATAGGAAGAAAACCCGCTGGATTGTTCACTTGTACCCAGATGCAGGTGGGACTTCCTTAACTGTCTCAAGTGGAGACCACATCTTCAGAAAGAAATATCTGCTTTGGAGAAGGTACAACATCGGGTGACAAAAATCATCCCAGAACTAAGTCGACACTCATACCAGGAAGGGTTGATGGCCACAGGGATAACAACACAGCAAACCAGACGGATATTAGTTTATACGATTTTCAGGAACATGTTCCCACTCCCTTTGTCCTTTGCTCACCCTTCTTCTAATGATTTTATTGGGTTGCTTTTATGTTCATTTAACAGATTTTCTGATACCTATCACTTTGTAGACGTATTTCTTTTATTTTTGTTATTTCTTCTCATTCGTACCTTCATTTGCACATTTTTCTTCGGCAAGGTTCAGTTAAACTTCTCTGTCATCCTTCAAAATATCTCGTCTTAATAACCATATTTTCCCTTTCTCATCATTTTTTAATTTCTTGGCATTCCTAAGTACTTCTGTAATTTGTTTCACTCTCTCCATTAAATATCACCTTTAAGAGGCGATTCTTGTATTTCTGATATTTACCTATCCTTCTAAAATCACTGAGATCTTCCTTTGTTATGATGCCTTCTTCTACACATACTATTTTCTCAATTATGTTTTCTCTGTTCTGCGGCTCTGTCTGTCCTAGATGGAATTTTCTTTTCCAACACTCATAAAACGCTGCCCGAAACGCATTGCGTAATAGTGGCTTTAGGCATTGTATGTACTAGCTCTATCTATAAACCGATCCATTAATGTAACATCACTTGTATGTATGTACCTTACCTGAATAAACATATTTATTTATTTATTTATTTATAAATTATTATAGATTTGCTTCTCTACAGTTTTGTACTAATATACTGCTTGTGACAAGTTATTTCCTAATTGCTTGCCTAATGTCTCTTTCTTGCTGCTCAGTTCTGATTTTGACTTACAAACATGCTTCTTTGATCGTTCTTTTTTCTCTTTTACAACTTTTTCATGTTTCTTTCATTTCCTTTTTTATGCTTTTCCAATCCTTTGGTGACTTCTTTGACTTGATCTGTCCATGAAGTTTCCTTTAGATTGTCCATACAAGGGAATATGTTTTCCATAATGTGGAAAACATGTTCATTAACATCTCCATTATTGTCAATAATTCCATAAGCCACTCAAGAAAGGTATTGGTAAAGGTTTTTTGAAAACCTTTTAGTCATTAGTTTTGATTTAAGAATAAATTTCCTCGAAGACAAGGCGTCGTCAAAATGCTCAATGCTCAGGAGACACCAAATAATCCTCAACTTTACACACAGAAATCACAATAGCGTGATGCATCAAATGATTAAGGCAGCGTCTGGGATGCTCTCGGACGTAGGTTCGAATCCTCGTCACGGCCCTTGTGGATTTGTGCAATCCTCAACTTCGATACAAACGACAAGTAAATAGGATTTTCCGGTTAGCAAGGTCATCAGTGGCTGTTTGTCAGCACACCTGTTGCTTCCCTCCAGGAACAGACAGCCGCCACTGCCAGCACTTGGGAGGCTGGATAGCACTGGGAAGGGGTCAGGATAAGGATTTGGGATGGGACGGGGGGGGGGGGAGGAATGGCGCTCAACCACTTGGACGACCGGGGATTGAACACCGACCTGAATGAAACGAGACCATCCAGCCCAAGTGGTTGGGCTGGCGCCCTTCTGGTCTCCCTTTGACAACAAATGTTACTTGTAAACAACAAGGATCATTTACAAGGACAGAAATTCTGTAGAATCTGCCTTTATCCAAGCAAAACATTTGGCTTCTTAATATCTGCTTCAGAAGCATCGCCTGAAGAAGCATCTTGTCTACCTTGGCGATATTGAAGATCTATAGCGACACCTTGCATCATTTTAAGCTCTTGAAGGTCATCTGGTGCCATCTTTATATTCCTTGGCATCATCCCGTCTCTCTCTGAATTTATTACGTTTGATATTATTTAAGAGTCCGTGGGATCACGTGATCTATGTATTGGTGCTCTGACATGACCTGATATTCAGGCTCCGGGAGGTCACCTATTCTTTCTTCAGGCTCCGTGAGGTCACCTATTCTTTCTTCAGGCTCCGTGAGGTCACCTATTCTTTCTTCAGGCTCCGTGAGGTCACCTATTCTTTCTTCAGCCTCCGTGAGGTCACCTATTCTTTCTTCAGCCTCTGTGAGGTCACCTATTCTTTCTTCAGCCTCCGTGAGGTCACCTATTCTTTCTTCAGCCTCCGTGAGGTCATCTTGCCTATTCTCTTGGCTCACTAGCATCATCTGGTCGCTGTAAACATCTTCACATAATAAAGTGTGTCCTTAAACCCCTCAATGTCATCGTGTGTTGAACTAAGATCTTAAAAACTATCTTATCTTTGTTTAGGCTCGCTTAAACCTTGGGTCACCTTTCATCTCCTTAAGTGCCGACTAATTCTCTCTTCTTTTTTTTTACATATCAACGGAGCGTGTGTCAACAGATTACCCGTTAAGACTGTTACGTGTTCAAATTCAAATTTCAAAATTCAAATGTTATTCAGGTAAAAGTACATACATAGATGATGAGTTACAAACATAATGTTGGATTTATAGATAGAGCTAGTACATGCAATACCTAAAGCCACTAGTACGCATAGCGTTTCGGGCAAACACCCGAACCTTGGGCCAAATTCAGGAAGCAGTTACGCAAGCACTTTCGAACCTGTACATCTTTTCTCAATCAATGGCGGCTTTGTTTACAATTATTAAACAGTTAATGAGCTCCGAAGCACGAGGAGGCTGTTTACAACAATAACAACGTTGATTGNCACAGTGGCTAGTGCGAAAGTTGGAGATGCAGGCTGGAGTGAAAGGGAAGGTACTCCGGTGGATACAGGAGTACCTAAGCAAGAGGAGACAACGAGTCTGTGTGAGGGGTGAAGTCTCAGATTGGCGAGACGTTACAAGTGGAGTCCCGCAGGGGTCAGTCCTTGGACCTATACTGTTTCTGGTATATGTAAATGATCTCCCAGAGGGTATAGATTCGTTCCTCTCAATGTTTGCCGACGATGCAAAAATTATGAGGAGGATTGAAACAGAGGATGATAGTAGGAGGCTACAAGATGACCTAGATAGACTGAGTGAACGGTCCAACAAATGGCTGTTGAAGTTCAACCCAAGTAAATGCAAAGTAATGAAACTAGGCAGTGGAAAAAGGAGGCCAGACACAGGATACAGAATAGGTGATGAAGTACTTAATGAAACAGACAGAGAGAAAGATCTAGGAGTTGATATCACACCAAACCTGTCTCCTGAAGCCCACATAAAGAGAATAATGTCTGTGGCATATGCGAGGCTGGCTAACATCAGAACGGCGTTCAGGAACCTGTGTAAGGAATCATTCAGAATCTTGTACACCACATATGTAAGACCAATCCTGGAGTACGCGGCCCCAGCATGGAGCCCGTACCTTGTCAAGCACAAGACGAAGCTGGAAAAAGTCCAAAGGTATGCTACTAGACTAGTCCCAGAACTAAGAGGCATGAGTTATGAGGAAAGGCTGCGGGAAATGCAACTTACGACACTGGAAGACAGAAGAGTAAGGGGGGACATGATCACAACCTACAAAATCCTCAGGGGAATTGACCGGGTAAACAAGGATGAACTATTCAACACTGGAGGGGCGCGAACAAGGGGACACAGGTGGAAGCTGAGTACCCAAATGAGCCACAGAGACATTAGAAAGAACTTTTTCAGTGTCAGAGTAGTTAGTAAATGGAATGCACTAGGAAGTGATGTGGTGGAGGCTGACTCCATACACAGTTTCAAATGTAGATATGATAGAGCCCAGTAGGCTCAGGAATCTGTACACCAGTTGATTGACAGTTGAGAGGCGGGACCAAAGAGCCAAAGCTCAACCCCCGCAAGCACAATTAGGTGAGTACGCACGCACGCGCCCCCCCCACCCCCACCCACCCCCACACACACACACACACACACACACACACACACACACACACACACACACCTGTGACCTGCAAGTCTAACCTAGTGACCTGTAAGTCTAACCTAGAGACTGTAAGGGTGCTGCTCCTTGTTTTGGATGCCACAACTTCTGTGGTGGCCAAAAAAGCATTGTTCTCATTCCCTTCTGTCCCTACTCTATCTGTGCTTTATAATGGTTCTTGCCAGGCAGAATGTGAGATGAGAAAGATTCAGGGTACCTTTTTGACAAATAGGTGCCATCATCTCGAAGTGGTCGAGGACAGTTTCTGTGCGATTCAACCAGCAAACAGCAAAGCACTGTTTTGTTAGTCTGTCCAATGCCAACTAGTACTTGGAAGGGCTTTTAGTGTAGTGAATGAGCTTTCAAGATCATTCTAGGTTGGATTAATTAAGTATTCACCACTATGATCCAATAATGGATGTTTGAAAAAAATATAAAAATTGCACAATCCAATTGTGCTGATGAAAAATGTTAACCTTACCTGCAGATGGTTTCAAGGATCAATGCCCCAGCAACACCGTCTCTGACCAGGACTCCAGGTTGACTTACTGGTGAACCAGGCTGCTGGATGACACTGTACACAGTCTAATGTAGGAATTATGGTCTGGTTTATCAGGTACCCTTCAGAGAGGTTTATCAAGTTCCCTCTTGAATGCAGAAAGAGGTCAGCTAATTATGCACCTGATATTTAAAGTGAGGGTATCAAAACTCTTTGGGTCCTTAATATTTACAGAATTGTCTCTTCTGTACATAGAAGAATTATTCCTTCCCCATTTTTCAATGGCACCATTTTGCACATGCTCCCATGCCTCCTGGTCTCATAATATATTATTTGTCTGACTGCCATGTTTATGGTAACAAGGCAACAGAGTATTTTGCTCAGAAGGGAGCATTTTAACTTGCACAAAGCATTTTGTTTATACAGTATCAGTACAATTAATGGAACACTTTTGTGCATATTTTGATAAGCCAAACTCTGTTCTCCACTGAAGAAAAATGTTTCAACTTCAAAAATGAATACAGGTACTAATCAAATAAAAAAAATAAAAAGATAAAAATCATTAAATCTAAACTAATGCCCTTCTGTGGGAAGTCACTCAAGTTGCAAAGTACTTAAGGCTCTGGTGATCTAGTGCTGCAGAAATTTCCCACATGTTTCCAGGCCCCTGCACAAGCAAGCTTTACCAAGAACCACGATTACAATGTGGTTTGCTGAGGCAACCCGTGTTCAGACCAAGTTCGTTCCATCCAGCAGTCGACACCGAAGACGCATTCATAAATTTTAACATGCTGTTTAGTCAAATTAGGAATTTTCTCAAATGTAAATATTATAATATAATAATCATTAATATAATTACTATACCGTGCATAATTAGGCATTGGTTAAGTTAGGTTAGGTGTTTAGGTTCTGTTGGCAATTATTTGTATTTGCAGAATGTGGGTGAAGCATTTACAGCGTTGTGGTTTATACCAAAGTCGTCAGCGAAGCACTAGTTCCAGAAGTGTTTGGACGTCATCAGTTGTGAGTAGTACGTAAACCATTTTTCATTCATAAATAGGGGGTTTGGCGGGTGCATGGAATGGACTTTGGCGTTTGTTTCTGAGCACAGGTTGGCCGAGGTGATAGAGCATGGGGGGGGGGGGGATCAGAGATTCACCCAGGACAATCACCCAAGCCCACCTACGTTGATAACCCTGGCTAGACAGGGGGAGGAGGGGGGGAACACCATTGGACACCTAGAAATGGTCACTCTAGGCACAAGCAGTTTGACATGAACAGTTAATCAGAATTCAAAGGAAGCGAGGCATAAAGCACTCACATGAAGCAAATACAGAACAAATATACTGTACACGTAAATGGGCCCTACCAGAGACCAATGCCGAGGATGGCCAACACTTGTCTAAAGAGCGGAACTAAAAATAATGTGGCAAGAATGATGTGCATAACAGCAACATCTTATTGCATTGCAGCAAGAAGAATGACAGACTGTCTAGCTCAGGGGCACTACCTAAGAAAATGTTAGATGACAACAACATTGGACACCAAGCCTCAACACACACGCCAGTGCTATCTCTGATAATTTTGAGTGTATTGGTCAAGTACTGTATGCCATCATATTTATTTCATGGATTTTGGACATTACAGTACTTGTAAAAGAATGTGGCACACTGCACAAAGCACCACATACTTAAGGTGGGAAAAAATAGAATGGTGGGGTGTTGCGGGTGAAAGATTTTGGACAGCAGTATCTATATGCGACAGCTACATGATGTGTCAGCATCTGTTAGATACTGGCAGGTACTCCAGGCCAGGTGCCAGTTACCTCCAGGCTGTCATGATGAGTAGTTGCATGCTGCATCTTGCTCTGCCACCCCACCTTATTTTACTCACATTTTTGTGGTGCTTGTGGTTTTACATTGTTGTTATGGCACCCATCAAGGAACTAGACAACAAAACCATTGGTCAGATCACTGCTTTAAAGGATGCAGGCCACCAAACTAAGGAAATAAGTATGTTGGTCTGTGTGGCTAAGTCAATGGTGAGAACACATTGTGCATGGTTCAGGGGGAGAAAAACAGTGATGTGACACCCATCACAAAATTTTTGGGCTGGGCATCCCAGGAAGACCTTTTAAAGGTCCTTGGACATTCTAACATATTCATTGGAGAGTACACCTCGTGTGACAGCAAGGGTAATGAAAGAAAACATCTCTCAAGTGTTTGATGCAGTCTGCGCATGCCATATCTCGTCGCATTCACAAGTTGGGTCAGAAATATGGCAGAGTCTTCCACCATGACAGTGCATCTGCTCACACCACCACATCTCTCACCAAGTGACTTGATGATTGCATGGTACCCTTCATAAAGGATTGGCTGGGTATCAGCCCACATCTCAACCCAACCAAGAACCTCTGGCATATGGTTAAGAGGGATCTGTAGGACATGGATGTCGCCTCCATACCCAAGCTCGAGGGGGGCCGTCCATCAGTCCTGGGAAAACATCTCACTGGAAACTTACCCCAACATCTCCAAACCACGAAGAGAAAAGGCCACCCAACCAAGTATTACAGGTATTAAAAGGTAAGAGTACTTACCTTTTAAGTAAGATCACCACATACTTTTGACAATTACTGTACAATAATTTCAAGAAAACTAAATACAGCAAAGAAATGCATCCCCACATTATGCTACTGAAACTTTGGGAAAAGACTTTGATTTAGGTTTCTAACATAATTAAACTACAAGGGTTACAGTATATAGATTGTGTGTACCTATAACTATCGAATCTGCATAGTCAGATTCATTGTAATCAATTCAACAGCTTGAGTTATATATTCAACACCATTTTTATTACAAGTTTGTTGCAAATGCGTGTTCTATCCTTTGCACTAAAAATAAAACAGTTTAGTCTATAAACTACAAAAACTAATAACCAAATCATTTTGATCTTCAGATATAACGGACAGTTTGGTTCCAATAACTCGGAATAAATGGGAGATTATTAATGTCACACGTTTCTTTGCACTGTTGTTCATCTATCACCCTCCTGGTATGACTTTTCCAGCAGTTTATCGTGTTTTCAGAAAAATCTGAATACAATAAACAAGTTACTAAACTAAAAAAGAAATACGATATATATATATTCCTTAAGCCTGCCGATGCTGCCTTACCTTTGAAATCCACCTCCCCATTGCCATCTGCATCGAATATATCTATGACACGCTGAACTAGTGGGTTCTGCTGAAGTTCGGGAAGAGACATGAACTCTTCCACAGAAAGAGAACCAGAGTTGTCCAGATCCAATTTCCGGAACCTCTTACCAAGTCGGCGGATTTCATCGGCATCAACTGCAGGGGAATTTTTGTGCCAAGATTAGTGAGTAAGAGCCGTAGATGTAGGATCAATAAGTCTCAAACTCCAACTGAATAATGAAAGATGAGGCATAAATGAACTGGCCCTTTAAAATATTATTTAGGCATATTTTAAGAGGAGCTCAATAAACCAACTTTCTTACTCAATTCATATTACTACTACAAACTCATCCATTTTATAATACTCATCCAATTTATAATAGCAATGAGGTTGCAAAAGTGTTTCTTAATGGTACATGGTTTTGAGTGCACAAGGAGAACTTATTAACACACTAGTTATTTTACAAAATGCTAAACTGCTTTCCTTTCTGATAAATGTTCTATCACAAAAAGTAAAAGCAAGGCAGATTATTAATAATTATTTGCTAGATTACAGATGCCCACTAAATTAACATCCATTATAAATGGATTTTGTAATTTACACGATTTTTAATTTATTACAGTTAATAAAAAAGATGACTCGGAATATTGCATACACTTTTAAAAGAGCATACAATCAGTTTCACGTGCTGACCACTTGCAACTCAGAGGCATTTACGTAAGATCATGGTACAGCTACACCACAACACTTAAAAAGAAGCCTTCTGTAAGGAATACCTTTTACTGGGCTTCTATTAAATCATACATTACCATTCAATGAATGGCACATGATTTACTCATAACACTATTAATATAAAATATGTTTAGATTATTTCCTTTATTTCTTTGTAGATTACTAAATGACTTTTTAAAACAAGTACTGTATCAAGATTAAAATGATACTTTAATTTTAAACAAAGAACTAAAGTATTCAGCACTCTTAAGAGGTTCAGCACTAAGAAAATGTTTAACTAGACCTACATACGCTGTATATCCAGTAAGCCCATCATATGCAAATGATTCCTGTATCCTCATTTCTCCCATACAGTGCTCCAATACCATACAAGCTATACCATTACACACTTCTGCTGAAACAAGGAACAACTGCAAAGAAAATAATACAAGGAATCAACAATCTTAAAACATTACAGTACTTGAAAATCAATTGGACGAGTAAGTAGCAGTAATAGAGAAGATAACAGGAGACTTATTGCCGTGTCATCTAGGGCTCAACGGAATGCTTCTCAAGAAAGTATGAATCAAAATAAAATGCAACAAACTTCAAACTGTACTAGAGAAATATATTTACATAATGCAAATTTTTTTTTATAATAAAATTGAGAACTGCTTGTGTTGGATACGTAAATAAGATACCTAAATATTTATGAATTATTTAATTTATAAAAGCAAGGTACAGTATTAAAGTAGTAAATTACTGTCAAGGATAAAATATACATCAAAATTCTTATTTACTCTATGCAACACAATTAAGAAAGAGTTGGTAAACTCGACAGGAAACTTACTAATACCATAATCAAGAAGTTAATAAAAATGTTGTTTTTACTGGCAATTGAATTCAGTAACCAGTAAAAAGAGGAAAACCTGAATTAAATCATTCTTAGTTTGGAAATACAAGTTACAAAAGATATCAGTAAAACCCTTCAGCTAGTGATTACCGGAAAGTAGCTACATTTAACACATTCACCAAGATTCTTCTTCATTCTGTATGCCAAATTTACACAAGTAACTGTACTTTCAGAAATCTGAATCATGACAATGGCTATTTATTAATTGTTTCTGTTTTAAAAATTATTTATACCTTGCTCATTTAAAAAGGAAGCAGTCAAATGTTTTAAAAGCAGCACTAAGATTTTTTTTTATGAAGATGGTACTGTATTTCTTTGACATAAGTATGCAAGTGAAAGTGTTCATAAACACATTAAGTTGACCAACCGCACACTAGAAAAAGAAGGGACGACGACGTTTCGGTCCGTCCTGGACCATTCTCAAGTCGATCGTCAATCAACTTGAGAATGGTCCAGGATGGACAGAAACGTCATCGTCCCTTCATTTTCTAGTGTGTGGTTTGGTCAACATACTTCAGCCACGTTATTGTGACTCATCGTATGCAAACACATTAACTTGCTTCAGTAGTAACAGCCATGATGCTGGCGTGTTAATCTGAGGCTGCCTTAATGCAGTAAGTATTTACAGGTATAACAATGAATTATACAAATTAGCTAGCCAGAAGGTAACAATAACAACCAATCCAGGTTCTCCTCAACTTACACAAGAGGATTGAAAAAAGGTCTCTATCCTCCTACATAGAAGAATATTTACATCAGTTAGCCAATAATAAAAATGGTAACTTTAAGTTAATACTCTCTGTAGGAAATGAGCTTGTTGTTCATTATATGCAAAACCAATGCTCAGTGAAAGCAACATACTATCTTCATTCTGGTAAACAGCTAATTGTGTGGATCCATGTACATAGGAAAGAGACCCATGACAATCAATTTTAGGAAAAACAAAATATTGCAATAAATAAAAGCAGTAATCTAGCATGCATGTTAGTGGGTTAACTTTCCAGCTCAATGTGGATAATCCATAATATGGATGCAAGTCATCCATAAAGACCTGGGAGCTAAAGTAGCGAGTGTGCATTACTGTACAGAGAAATTATCCACAATTGATCATATTCATGATTCAACTAGCTATTAACAAATTAACAAAAAATCACATTAAAACCAGAAAAAACTTCTGTACAATTAGAAACCCTTACTGTATATTATTGTTGTATTTATTAGAGTCAAAATAATGATACCACTACAGAACACTTCAAAACTTGTATAGAGCTCAGTCAAGTAAATTTGTCCCACATAAGAATTAAGATGACTGCTTAGATTAAGCAATACAGTACCAGCAATTTAGAGCCCACACACTGTAGTTAAATTAGTAAGTGTACAATACTGTAATACAATACACAGCTTGTGAAGCTAAACTAAAACCCTCGAAATGCAGTATAGTACTCTATTATAATAATTTATTTTACTGTAAATCATGATTATGTCCAATTAACAAGAATTTTCCTTTAATGAATCTTAAAATTACTGTACAGTATTGTATAGCAGTTTCTTTCAAAGAACAAGAAAGAAAGAAAACAGATTTGTAATCTCACATAGGACAAAAATGTGTACAATAAATGAACCTGCATGCAAGGATGCTCAATTTCCCTTAAAAACTTGAGTCTTGAAGCAGGCACATCAATTGTTGATTAAAGCTGCTCTCATCGTGTACTGCGGACTACAATAGAGAAGTATTTCATGCAATAAGCAGCATCTAGCGCACTTAATCAATTGCATGCATTTCTCAAGCCTTTAATTATGCCTTAAGCAGCACAGAAGAGTACCTACGTTCATGTGAGCTGAGCCATCAGTCAGATTTTTAAAATATTCTTGAACAAAATGCATATTTATGCTCAATTAATAAGGTAAGCCTAAACTTTCACTGCTACTTCCTAAATTTACACACTACAGAGAAAACACAAATTTATAAAAATAAGTATGGAACAGACAGATATTAACTTTGAAAAATGGAATTGAAACAAAAGTTGCCTAGAAAATCAAAACATATTAAAGCATGCATTAAATTATTGAATAGTGATGCAAGGAGATACAGTACTACCATTTCACTAGACAAGAGGCATACCAAGTACAACTCTCTAAGAAAAATTTGTCATGAACGTAGCTACAATTCCGCAGAGATACATCATACAACGGCCAACTACTGGATGCATATGAACTCCTGGAAACTCCCAAGTCATAAGCCTCACAAGAAATTTGTGTGAAAGGGGGAAAAAGTGTCCCACATATACAATTGTACAAATCATTTCTTAAACCCACAGCTAACTGCTTTCCAATGTTATGTTTATTGTTCATGTGACTGTTACTTCTTCTAAAGCTAGAATATCAGACAATCCTTGTTAATTTGAATCTTCTACATTAAGATATTTTTTCTAATACCACAACAATCATTATAGGATAACACATCAAAAGAAACACACACAAATGAACAAGGATAGAAACCAAAACCAGGTCGAATAATATTTACCTGAGCATTAGAGAACACGTTAGAATATGAAATACATTAAGATAAGGAATCAATAGATGAGAGTAAGTATCAATATGGTAATCCCAATTGATGAAGATAACGCCTATTGAAATATGACTCGTTAATCTGCCAAATTCTTCTTGATGCATTCATAAACACTACCTATTAATACAATAAATATTATTTTTTATACCAACAAACCTAAAGTTATTATGATGTATCATTTATTAAATAATCATAATTAATTTAAAGGCCAAATACAAAAATTTAAAATATTATATGTTATACCTATTCACATTTTCCAATACATGTACTGTAGTTGTTTCAATGTCTAGCAAAATAAATATTTTGGATAGTAATACATTTTCACACGAATTGCAATAAACAGTAACTTCAGTCTAGCATGTTTTCTATACATTTAGGCTATGTAATGGCCGATAGTGCTGATAAACGTGACACTCACGATGTAGGTACAAGGATAAAAGAAACTTCCAATTGGCCCATACAAGGTGAATATTATTTATATCCAACTCCTTCATATATACTGCATGTCTAACCTATGTGTGAAATGATCCAGTATTCCCACATTTATGTTGCCCTGTAATTTGTTCCTAACTGCAAGGGGGCATAAGCCAATCTCTCACAGTGTTCAAAAGAGAACTTTTAAAATACTGTACCGCCAAAGGATACCTGATTAACCAGGCCGTGGCTGAGCAGCAGCAGCAGCATCTAATAGCCTGGTTGATCAGACCACTAATCAGGCCTGGTCACAGCTGGTTGGGGAAAGGCTATTCCAAGAACCCTCATGAGGTAGGTGGTCATGCTGCATTTCTCCATAAGCCATTACAATGTCAGTGAACACTTTGTTTTATTGCAAAACTGCACTGGTGGACTACAAAGTTGTAGGCTTTAAGTTAGGGTAGTAAACACCACCTTCAGAGAATTATTATTCACAGAAAAAAAAGGTATGCCTGGAACCGTGCGTCACTGAGGTAGATAGAAAATTCAAGTACAGTACTGGTACAACTAGAGCTGCACGTTGCTGAAATTGATAGAAAATTTTAGGACGTCTAGAACTGTGCATCCATATTGTTCACACACACAAAAAAAAGTACGCCCGGAACCGTGTGTCGGGAAAAGCTAAAATGCACTATTCCAGTTGTACATTATACAGTAAGTACTACCACTACTGAAACATTTACAGTTTCCTGGGATTCGCTCGAATATTATGGTACGGTATTTGCTACAATTTTCCATTTTAGGTGCCGTAAATTGAAGTCACCAAGCAAGATGACAATTGGAGCTGGATTTGTGAGGTTTCCTAAGCAGTATTCTATTTTCATTAGTTGGTCTTTAATTAAACTACAGTATTTAAGGGTTGCATTTGATGATTTTTCATACAAGGACAATCACCACTAGGATTTCTATTTTGATTATCAGCACTTTTACCATTACATTTGTGGTGTTTAGCAGCTCAGTACAGGCAAGTGTGCTTTGATGTACAGGCTGACCTCACGCTGTCGTCAAGTGTTTCCAATCACACATGAAAAAGATTGTGTGCTGGTATTCATATCTCCCCATCATAGTACTATTTTGTGTAAATTTCAGTTAAGGCTGTAAACACTGCATTCAGCTCATTTCAGAGGCCAGTTATATATTCACGGCAACTGATGTTTCTGGTATTCAGTTAGTTTTATTCACTTGATTTCTCCGATATGAAATTCTGGGCAGTATGTCATGGCATTTTTCTTGTTTAGCAAGCTTTTATACACATCGGGTGAAATAAATTGCAACTTTTATCATGACATTTATCTGTACTGAGAATATTTCCACATTTTGGTACTCATATTATATACAGTATTCAATTAGTTCTTCATGAAAGCCAGCACATGTTTGTACATACCACATGTATAATACCCCAGGTTTCCAGCTTGCAGTCTATTTGTTCTTCGTTGTCTTCACGTGCAACGTACTACATTGGCTCTTGACTGGTAATTATGGGTACAAGCTCTTCGTATGCCTGTTGCTGCTAGTTTTGTTGGATCTTGTTCAAATCTTGTTAATTTCTATCCTATACCAAAGTATTTTCTTTGGTACAGATTATCTGAGTATCTGGCCAGGGGAAGGGTTGATGAGGTGCCAGTCCTTAACTGTACGCCTCTGTTCACCCCAGCAGTGAATGGGTACCTGGGTGTTAAAACGATTTGGTGGGTAGCATTCCAGGGAAAATTAAGATCAAGGACCTGCCCAAAACGCTATGCATGCTAGTGAAGAATGTAAGAACTCTTGTATATGCATGTATTATATATATAATATATATATATAATATATATATATAATATATATATATATATATATATATATATATATATATATATATATATATATATATATATATATATATATATATATATATATATATGTCGTACCTAGTAGCCAGAACGCACTTCTCAGCCTACTATGCAAGCCCGATTTGCCTAATAGGCCAAGTTTTTATGAATAATTGTTTTTCGACTACCGAACCTACCTAACCTAACCTAACCTAACTTTTTCGGCTACCTAACCTAACCTAAGCAATAAAGATAGGTTAGGTTAGGTAGGGTTTGTTAGGTTCGGTCATATCTACGTTAATTTTAACTCCAATAAAAAAAAATGACCTTGTACATAATGAAATGGGTAGCTTTATCATTTCTTAAGAAAAAAATTAGAGAAAATATATTATTCAGGAAACTTGGCTTATTAGGCAAATCGGGCCTTGCATAGTAGGCCAAAAAGTGAGTTCTGGCTACTAGGTACGACATCTATATATAGATAATATATATATATATATATTATATATATATATAATATATATATATATATATAATATATAATATATATATATATATATATTATATATATATATATATATATAATATAACACATACAATGGGGCCTCGACTTACGATGCTAATCCGTTCCTAGAGACGGATCGTAAGTCGAAATACTGTACTGTATCGTAAGTCGAAGCGATTTTTTTCCATAAGAAATAAAGGGAATTGAATTATCCGTTTTCCACCTCCAAAATATTAACATACAAATACATTTTATACTGAATACAATGTTTTATTCTAACTACAATACAGTACCTAAGTTTATCTTACCTTTATGGAGGGCTCTTGATGGCGTATGGAAGATGGTGATGAGGGGGAGGAGGAGAGTTGTACTGTTTGGAAGGGGAGTCCCCTTCCATTATCACATCAGGCAGTGATGTTTTCTCTGGTTACTCTCTCTCCTACGTTTTGCCTGACACCACTAGGACCTGGTTGTGGTTCAGTGCTTGTTTGTCTCACTACAAATTTGTCAAGAGACATTTGTTTTTCCCTTTGTTTTAACATTTGTCTGTAATGATGCATCACAGTGTCATTGAATGGGTTAAGGCAACGGCCTACTGCAGCTTGATTTGGGCGAGTCGTTTCAGCAAACTTTGCAATTCTTCCCATGCTGCACACATTTTCTTAATTGTTGAGGAAGAGACATTCTGTACTCTTGTTTCATCTCTATGGTCATCCTTACATGGGTTTTCATATGTTGAGCCTTATCACTGACTTTTCTGGGACTCATTACGTGATATATAATAATTACTTTAATGTTCAAAATGCAAAAAATCACCACAAACGCGGAATTTCTTATAGGCGCGATCGTCACTAAGCGGGTAGCTGTAGTAAACTGAGGCAGGTCGGACTGCGTGACCGGGAACCATGCGCTCGGTCGACCCGAACGTGTACCAACAAATATAGGAAGTCGACGACACCACCGGATGTCAAGTCGCATTTTTCGATGAAATTTACATCGTAACTCGAAATTATCGAAAGTAGTGGCAATCGTAAGTCGAGGTGCCACTGTACTGCCTTTTGATGGCAACTAACAACTTATCAAGTTGTATTTTTGCTTTGCTGTTTATCAGAGTGTTGACTTACAAGACAGACAGGTACACGTGTTTGCAACCTTTCAAAGTTTTCGAGTAGACAGACAGGAGAGTTTCACCATCATTTGCAGGAATATTTTTCAGAATTTCAATTATCTTCAAGAAGATGAAATTATCCTGGTCGCAAAACCAGTATAGGGTGTGTTTGCCCATTCCACTTTTCTTAAATTATCTGGCATATTGACCTATTTACTGTGTGGCTGAAGAAGAGTGTTTGCATTCAATATAAAGTGGACAATCTACACTGTTAATGCATTTTTTAAGCAAGTCTATTGTTGCTTATCACTAACTATTTGAGATACTGTATTGCCTACTATGTGATGATAGTGAATAACACTATTTTTACTTTAATCAAATTTTGACCTATTGTTTTGTCTGACACTTTTTTCAAGACAGCAAACCATGCCATAAGTTTAATTTCTACAAATTTTCAAAATGCTACCATATGACTTGAAGATTGTAAGTGTAGACTTTTTACAAATAAAGACCCATAAAAAAAGGAGGGGGAAATACCTTTTCATTTACATTTACATCTGAACCCCAGCACTAAAAACCCAAAATTCTTTCCTCCACTTGAACACCAAAATTTTAACTAAAATTAGGCAAACTGTTAAGATATAACATGCCATGTTATTTTGAAAGGTGGGTTACAGTGTCACACAATGGGCCTATACCAGCTTTCATTACACCGTAAAGGCTATAACGCATTTTCTAACAAACCATTTTACTTACAGTTTATACACACACAAACCTAAAACAAGAAATTTAAGGCCTTACCAATTACAAATTTGGCTTTTAACATGATGTTGAACATATATTGGCTCAAGATGTGCGGATAAATTAAAAGGTTTAAGTACCGTATAACTTTCATTATAATTTTGACCAAACCCAAAACTGATATCAGATATAAGACTTCCTATTCACAAAGATGCTTTGCATTAAGCATCGACATCAGAAGCCACTTCAACTTTGTGACACAACATAAAGCTCATCAGTAGTCATCTAAGAAGTTCATCAATACTTCTTATCTTAAGATCACATTTTATACCCCTTATAACAAGATGTAATTTGTTTAAAAGCCACTGGAGTTTTTAATTAATATACAAGAAAATCTAAAAATAATACTCCTATGTACTGTATTACATATATATCAGACTTGTACAGTAACTATTTATTAGACTCGCATTTCAGTATACAGTACCCTATGCTTAAGTAATCTCTTCTGCAAAATCCTCAATTTAAAAAAGGCAATATTGCCAATCATTCTTCACAATTAGTTATCTTTAATGACTAACTGGATTTTCTTAACAGAATCGTAAAATAAGAAAAATATTTTATCTTGAAACATTCTTACAAGTGATGAAGCCAAGAATACAAATCAAACCCCACAAGATGTCTAATATACAGTGAACAATATTTTGCTAATTCAGTTTTGGTAAAGATTTGCAAATTTTAATACTCAAATTAATCATTTATATTTACTGACCTTCGTAGGTTTCATTTTAATACTGCACCATACTAAACGATTTGACTCTTGAATAACAAATTTAGGCTATCAATAAACATGACTAAAATTTCTCCGCCTGACACCATATACACCAATAAAATTGTTATCCTTCATCAATCGGGAAACGCAAGCTTGCTATTAAGTGGTGACATTCGGAAATAAAATTGTCTAATAAACAATTAAATATTTTCTAGTCATCTCTCTCTGCTCAAGTAATTCTTAACAGTTATTTTGGAAAAAAAAACTTAGAATTTTAAGAATAGTGTTGCTGATTACAAACTTATACTTCTTATTTCTTGTATAAAGTATAACCACTTCTGACAACACCTATGATATTGTGCAATCAGCAGTTTCCTCTACAAATTCTAAGCCTGCATTAAGTATATGGGGGCATAATTGAGCCAAATGTGGTTAATTTTCCCAATCATGAATAACCAGAAAAAAAAAAACTAGCCTTGGAAAATTTACCAATTTGGTACGTTCGTCTTATTACAATACAAGGAGATCGGTAATAAAAAAAAAAAGATCATTCAAAGAAAACGTAAAGAGAGAACACCAACATGGGGTAGCTTCTGGTCTATCTCAATAAACGAGAACAATACTGAATTAAAAACACAGCAATAACTTTAAAAAACGGTTCCAAATGACACACCATGCAAGGTAAGGTGCACAATACCACGTACAGTACATGCTGTAATAGAAACACAGAACTTGGATACTGAACTAGCCAAATCTGATTTAAAAACACCAATCACCACTGAAATTTGGTCAAAGAGGATGCATTCAAAGCATGCATTCAAGATCTGAACAATGTTGATATTCAATCAATGGGGTCCCAAGTTGTAATGTATGTTTAAATAGGAAACGGATGAATCTGACACTGCGAACTTGTGAACTCATGAAACATTAGCTATGAAATGCAACTCGAGACATAAGCACAACAACACCTGGCTTTCTTGGTGAAATTGATAATTACACCAAATGACAAATCTCTTTGTCCTTGTGAAATTATTTATATTAACTTTAAAATGGCATGACCAATATCAAATTAAAATATTATAACCTTTGAGTTCATTTAATTGATGACAATCTTGGCTCATAGAATAAAGTACAGTACAACCCTTGAAGCATGGTAATAGTGCAAAATCTTTGGCAGAATTAAACAGCAACTAGTGTACACAACCACAATATAATCGCCGCAGATATATGCTTAATATTTACTGAAGGTAAAAATGAGATATTTTTTCTATTCCACATGTCATTACCACATGTCAAAACCCCCAAAACTTTGTGTACTCTGCTGCGTAAACTATTAGTAAACGACAACAGGATCCTCTTTATCTAACAATTCATCTAGCTTGTGTTCCTCAGACCAAAGATTAACCCTTAAAGTGCAGCTCTTATAGAAATTGCCACCCCTGCCAGTGAGTACAAATTAAAGATAATTACTTTTTTCCCTATGAAGGGTAGATCTATATTCAATTGTACGGAAAATCACAGAAAAATCCCATCTACCCGTATTTTGACCTGGGCTGTGGTTAACATTCCTTCTGGCATTCGTCAGCATTACGTTGTAGTTAACTAAGTGTAATTACCTAAGTGTAGTTACAGGATGAGAGCTACGCTCGTGGTGTCCCGTCTTCCCAGCACTCTTTGTCATATAACGCTTTGAAATTACTGACAGTTTTGGCCTCCTCCACCTTCTTGCCTAACTTGTTCCAACCGTCTACCACTCTGTTTACAAAAGTGAATTTTCTTATATTTCTCTAGCAGCTTTGTTTTGTTAGTTTAAATCTATGACCTCTTGTTCTTAAAGTTCCGGGTCTCAGGAATTCCTCCCTATCAATTTTATCAATTCCTGTTACTATTTTGTACATAGTGATCATATCACCTCTTTTTCTTCTAACTTCTAATTTTTGCATATTTAATGCCTCTAACCTCTACTCGTAGCTCTTGGCCTTCAGGACTTTGAGCAACTTGGTGGCATATCTTTGCAACTTTTCCAGTTTGTTGGCACCATACAACCACTGCATATTCCATCTTTGGTCTAACAAAAATCATGAACAATTTCTTTAGTATTTCTCCATCTATGTATTTAAAAGCATTTCTGAAGTTAGAAAGTGTAGCATAGGCTCTTCGCACAATGTTCTTAATGTGATCCTCAGGTGACAGTTTTCTATCTAGAACCACCCCTAGCTCTCTCTCTCTGTCAGAATTCTTTAAAGATTTCTCACATAATTTATAGGTTGTGGGGGGTCTATGTTCTCCAATTCCACATTCTATAACATGGCATTTATTCACATTAAATTTCATTTGCCAAGTGGTGCTCCATATACTTATTTTGTCCACGTCTTCTTGAAGGGCATGACAATCACCTAGGTTTCTTATCTTCCCTGTTATCTTAGCATCATCAGCAAACATGTTCATATAATTCTATATTCCATCTGGTAGATTGTTTATGTAGACAATGAACATCACCGGTGCAAGAACTGAACTCTGTGGTACTCCACTTGTGACATTCCTCCAATCCGATACATTGCCTCTGATTATAGCCCTCATTTTTTATCAGTTAGGAAATTTTTCAGCCATGTTAGAAGCTTACGTGTCATCCCCTCCAATATGTTCAAGTTTCCAGAACAACCTCTTATGTGGAACTCTGACAAAAGCCTCTTTTAGGTCTAGATAGATGCAGTCAACCCAACCATCTCTTTCCTCAACCATCTCTTTCTCTTTCAACCATATCTCTGTGGCTCGATCATAGAAACCGAGTAAATTCATTACACAGGATCTTCCAGATCAAAAACCATACTGTCTGTCTGATATTATATAGTTTTTCTCCAGATGTTCTACTCATTTACAGTGGTACCTCAGTTTAAGAGTTTAATTCGTTCCTGGAGACAGCTCTTATTCCGAAAAACTCGTATTCTGAAGCTAATTTCCCCATAAGAAATAATGGGAAATGAATTAATCCGTTCCTGACTACCCCAAAAACCCCATATCAAACTAAATTTTTATACCTAATTCATCTAAATAAACCTACAAAACTATGTTCAAGTTATTACTTACCTTGCTCTTGAATGCTGTAGGCGTATGGAAGATGGTGAAGAGGGGGGAGGAGGAGAGGAGTTACTGTTTGGAAGGGGAGTCCCTTTCCATTATCACATCAGGCAGTGAGGACTTCACTGGTATGCACACACTGGCACATTTTGCCTGCATACCACTACAACTTGCTTGTCTTACTAAGAATTTCTCTAAAGACACTTGTTTTTCCCTACATTTTAACACTTGTCTGTAGTAAGACATCACATTATCATTTAAAAGGTCAATGCAACGGCCTGCTACAGCTTTATCTGGGTGAGTTTTTTCAATAAAACTTTGCAGTTCTTCCCATACTTCACACATTTTCTTAATCAAGGAGGGACATCCTCTACTGCCTCTACTCACAGCTATTTTCTTAGGTTGAACCTTATCAATGGCTTTCTTGAGACCCATGGTGAGATATATAATAACAAACTGTATAGTCAAATGACCAAAAATCCAACAAAACACTGAAAATCCAGGTGAAGAATTGATGTGGGATAGTCACTGGGCGCGAGACAATGGTAAACTGAGGGGCGGAGGGGCGACGATCGCCGATCGACCACGCGCTAGGTCGGCCTGTACGCGTATCAACAAACTCGCGTCCCGAGGTAACCCTCGCGTTCCGAGACATAATTTTCGAGGAAATCCTGCTCGTCTTCCAAAAAACTCGCATACAGGGACACTCGCATTCCGAGGTACCACTGTACTTTCAATTATTTTTTTCCAATATTTTGACTATTACACTTGTCAATGATACAGGTCTATAATTGAGGGGGATCTTCCCTGCTGCCACTTTTGTAGAGTGGAACTACAGTACAGTATGTTAGCCTTTTTCCACACATCAGCTATAACTCCTGTATACAGGGATGCCTGAAAAATCAGTTGAAGAGGAATGCTGAGCTCAGGTGCACATTCTCTCAGAACCCATGGTGAAACTCCATCTGGATCAACTGCTTTGTTCTTACTTAGCTCCTTGAGCATTTTTTCCACTTCGTCTCTAGACACCTCTATGTGCTCTATGTTGTTCTCTGGAATTCTTATTGTGTCTGGTTTCCTGAAGATTTTATTTTGTACAAACACACTTTGGAACTTTTCGTTTAGCGTTTCACACATTTCCTTTTCATTTTCCGTGAATCTATTTCCCATTTTCAACCTGTGAATATTATCTTTTACCTGCAATTTGTTGTTTATGATTTTATAGAATAGACCTGGCTCTGTTTTACATTCGTCCGCAATCCCTTTTTCAAAATTTCTTTCTGCCTCTCTCCTACTGCCGTGTAGTTGTTTCTCGCATCTTTGTGTCGCTGGTATGTTTTTTCTCTTCCTATACCGATTCCATTTTTGTGTCTTTTGGTCTCTGGCCCTCTCGCAATTTCTGTCGAACCAATCCTGTTTCCTAGTTCTGCATCTCTGCTTTAGTATAAATTTTTTGTGCCGTTATCATATATTTCACAAAACTTGACATACATCTTATTTATTTCAAGTCCTAAAAGCAAGTCTTTCCAGTCAAATTCCTTAAAGAAATGTCTGAGTTCCCCATAATGACCTCTCCTGAAATCAGGCTTTTCAACTGCTTCAACCTCATTTTCTTCCAGATTATAATGCATTGCATACTTTATTCCCAAAAAGTCATGGTCACTTTTACCCAAGAGAGGGAGGTACTGAATGTCAAATATCTCTTCTTCTTTCCTGGTAAATATCAAATCCAGCATGGAGGGAACATCCCCTTCCCTCATCCTCGTAGCTTGTTTAACATGTTGAAACATGAATGTTTTCAGGATTAGGTTTACGAATCTACAAGTCCAAAAATCCTGTTCTAGCTTCATATGCCTCACAGTCCATGTATTTCACGTTGAAGTCGCCAACTATCAACAGTCGTGATCCATCTATATCAGCTCTCACTATAATCTCTCTCATTATTGTTATAAAACCCTCTCGTTTATTATCCAGCTCCTCCTCTGACCATGTGTTTCATGGCGGTGGACTATATTCAGTTATGATCGTTAGTTTATCATCCTGATTGCAGATCTCTAGTGCTATTATGTCAACTTCTTATGGATTGGCAATCATTAATTCATTTACCTTTAGGTGTTCTTTCACCAGCACAGCAATACCACTGCCTTTCCTAATTTTTCTGTCCCGTCTCCAGACTGTGTAGCTCCTTGGGAATATGATCTCATTTAAAATATCTTCAAGTTTTGTCTCCATGAGTGCAACAATGTCTGGTGTCTGCAGCTGAATCACATCACTTAACTCCAGTATCTTTGATCTCACTCCATCTATGTTGGTGTATGCAATTTTCAGGAACATGTTCCCCTTCTCCTTATTCTTCACTCCCCCTCTCTCTAGTGATTTTGTTAGTTTGCCTTTTTGTACCATTTTACTGGCCTGCCTACCCCTATCACTTTGTAGAAAAAAGAATTTTGGGTACATGGGTACATCAGACAAGGGTAATAGGAACTTCCTTACTACAAATAAGAAGACATGGAGTTATTAGGGAAACATGGATGTGGCTGGCAATGACACTTTTACCAAAGTGTCATTGGTATATGGTAATAAAACCAAATGAAACCAATCATAATATGTGAATACAATGAAGAGAAGTAAGAGAAAGAAGTGACAGACACACTGAAACAATAACAAATTCTTGTACAAATGTACAAGAATTTGGAGAATGCTGTTTATCAATGACGTACACAGCAATGTGACCTGGGCCCGATTATTTGTGGTGAATAGCAACAGTTTATAGCCAAGTGCATTAACCATGGGCATAAAGAACATCACGATCATTTCAGGATGACTGCAGAAGTTGACGGACGGCACAACAGTACTCATAGTAAATGCAAAAGGCAGGATAAACCTGCTCTAAATCCCTGCTGATCTGGGTTTTATATTTATAGTTCATTTTCTACCTCACTTCTGGAGTGGGGGCTAAAACTTGCAGACTTAAGTGCCTCTGGAATCTTAAGTGGCTATAATGGTAAGTATTGTAGAAGTGGGATTGTTGAGTTTGGCGGTGGTTGTAGTGATTGTGAGAGTGGGTGTTAGGGATGGTTATGACAAGTGGGGTGTGTGGACGACATACAGGGTGAGCCGATGTACAATCAGGCTATGCAGTATCTAAGCTTTTCCTCCATATTATACAAAATACTGGTGCTACTGATACTTTACATTGTTTTATGAATAATGAGGTTTAGGAACAAATCCACAAGGGCTGTGACGAGGATTCGAACCTACGTCCGAGAGCATCCCATGCGCTCGAGCTATGTCAATAGGCCGTTCTACCTCTTTGCCCTTACTTCAAATGTAAGGGCTTACTTCAAATGAAGTAAGGGTGAAGAGGTAGAACTGCCTATTGACATAGCTCGAGTGCATGGGGGAGTTGTGTAAAACCCTGGTTTGTCTCGGAGAGGCTGCAGGATCCAAGTAAGTTCAGTAGAACTTCTGGTTTCAACTCTTTTGACCATGTCGTAGCTCAGTCGATTAAAGCAGCGCCTGGAATGCTCTCGGACGTAGGTTCGAATCCACATCATGGCCCTTGTGGATTTGTTCATTTGATGCATCATGCTATTGTGATTTCTGTGTGTAATGAGGTTTAGGAGTCACGATTAAGGGGTGAATACCAAGGTATGTTGTTGCTGTCTTTTTTACAGTCTACTATGTTTGGGTTACCATCAGTTATATTGTCCGAGTTATGAGTAGCGTTCATGAAGCTGTCAAGATCCCCAACTTGTGTGTTATTTACTGGGGGTGGAAAACATAGCTTCATATTGCTCTTTATTGTGTGTTAATATATTTGTAAGACTTCTATGAGTTTGAAATTTGAGTAATGTAGTGCCTGAGATGATGAGATCCCCAATTATTTCTTCAATGTTTGTGATAATTAAATCTAGTATACAGTATATATATATAGTAATTTGTATGTTATATCTATCTGGAAAATTTAGATAGGGCTCCATGACAAACTCCATGCCAATCCAGGGTATGCAATGGTTTTGAAACCAATTTGTCCAAAATTAGTAGCTACAGTGATGTGGGGTTTGTTGGGGGTGTAGTTACAGAATGAAAGCTATGCTTATAGTTTTCCCTCTTTTCAATCTTTTGTCATATAACACTTTGAAACTACAGATGTTTAGGCATCCACCACTTAATTTAAAATTATTCCAACCTTTTCCTACTTGCAAAAAAGAAGATTCATATATTTCTTCAGCATGTTTTTTTCCTTAGCTCGAATCTATGGCCTCTTGGTCTTGCAGTAACAGGTTTGAGAAATTCCTCCTTGTCCATTTTGTAGAGTATTATTACTATTTTGTACACAATTATATCACCTCCTTTCCTCCTGTCTTCCAGCCTTGGCATGTTTAATGCCTCCAACCTCTCTCCTCACAGCTCAAGTTCTTACAACTCTCCCCCGAAGCCTGTGGTTCCGGAAGAAGTCACGTTCTCGGGAGGTAGAGTGGTAGGTGGAGCTGCCTCTACCTCATGAACTCTGGAGAGGGCGTCGGCGATGATGTTATCAGGCCCCTTGATGTAACAGGACAGGTTTTTGGAGCCATTTAGCACCATGTCTTTGTACTACAATTTTGTGTGTTTCTCTCGAGATATGGCCACAAAACCACTGATGCATATTCCAATTTTGGTCTCAAGTGCTCCAAATAGTTTCTTTAATATAGCATTTCTCCATTTACAACAGAAGAAAAGTTCTGAAATTTAATGTAGCATAGCCTCCTTCCACAGCATCCTTTATGTGGTCGTCTGGCGACAGCTTACTATCCACAACCACACTTCTTTCCATGTCAGAGGTTTCTAGTACAGTATCTTTTCATATAATCAGTGGGATAAGTGTAGCCTGCTTTTCCCCTATTTCACATTCTATTACATGACATTTATTGACATTGAATTTCATCTGCCACGTGTTGCTCCATTTCCTCATCTTGTCTAGGACACTTTGAAGAGCAAGTAAGTAATTATCAAAAGAAGGCCCCAAACCAGGAAGGCTATGTAGCACCATCAAATG
This sequence comes from Procambarus virginalis, assembly GCA_020271785.1. Lineage (NCBI taxonomy): Eukaryota > Metazoa > Arthropoda > Malacostraca > Decapoda > Cambaridae > Procambarus > Procambarus virginalis. The sequence goes on along the minus strand of WNGS01160430.1, from coordinate 5,110,681 downwards.
TGTGGAATAATCAGAGGGCGCTAAATATCGCCAAGGATGCCAATACGAGAACAAAAACGCATAAGGCGAACGATATCAAAAGTATCCGAGTCACCAAGAATTCTATCGAGGGACAGGTGACCGCGAGAGGCGGTCGGAAAGCAAGACACATGCTCATCCTGGAAGTCAGGACATTCAAGAAGGACATGCACGACCGTAAGAGGGACAATGCAATTAGGACAATAAGGAGCAGGGTGGCACTCCATCAAGTGACCATGGGTTAAGCGAGTATAGCCAATACGCAACCTCGCCAGAGTCGTTTTCCATCGCCGGTTACGGTGGTAGAACGACGGCCACGAGGAAACACAACATTTAAGAGTACGTAGTTTGTTACCAGTAACAGACGACCAAGAAGCTTGCCAACGGGTAAGGATGGAGGAATGGATAACCGGGTAAAAGTCAGAATATGGAATACCTTTACGAGAGACGGGACAAAAGCAGACAGCTTCCTTAGTGGCAGCATCTGCACCCTCATTTAAAAACACACCAATATGGCTGGGAACCCAACAAAACTCAACCGACTTAAATTTACTGTGAACAAGAAACAGCCAATGCTGGATCTCGACAACTACTGGATGAACCGGATTAAAGGACCCAAGAGCCATAAGGGCACAACGAGAGTCAACAACAACTACAAAGGAAGACTGACAACGAGAAAGCAGGAGACGAAGAGCATAGAGAATAGCATAAAGCTCCTCTGTGAGGATGCTAGTCTCCGGAGGTAAGCAACACATATAAGAGCGATCAGGAAAAACAACAGAGTAGCCACACCGTCTGCAGACTTAGACCCATCGGTGAAGACAGAAACGGAGCGGGAGTGAGAAGGAAAGTGCTCAAGGACTTTGAAGAGCAAGATAATCATCTAAGTTCTTGATTCTCCCTAGCAATTTTTTATCGTCTGCAAACACAATTATGCAACTCTGAATCCTCTGGCAGAACTCTAATATAGATAATGAATATTACTGGTGCAAGAACTGAACCTTGAGGGACTCTGCTAGTGACATTTCTCCCAGTCAGATACGTTGCCTCTAATCACTGTTCTCATTTGTCTGTTAAAACATTTTTAATCTAGTTTAGTAATCTGCCTATCACTCCTCCAAAATACAGTATTCTGACTTCCATACAAGTCTCTTGTGTGGAACTGCAGCTAAAAACTGTACATCAATAAAATTATCAAACATATGACACTATCTGGAGACAAAACCTTGTAGAATATGAACTCCCAGAGAAGGGGGGAGGAAAAAAAAAACTATATCAAGCTGTGTACATCTATAGTAGCAAATTACTAATGAGATACTATGCATTAATAAAATACCATAACTAAAATATTTCAAGTTATTTCCATCAGTAAAAGTTCATTCAAATAAATCCTGATTCTTTTGTCACATCAGAGATAAAAAATAAAAATGATTGCAAAATAGTAAAATTATATTTGTGCTACTTTAGCACAAAGTGCGATTCTTAAATTTTCTCTTTAATGTACAGTAATTGGCAAGGTCAAAATGTAATAAGAGTTAACCAAATGTTTGTCAACAAGCCATTATGACTCATTAGTAAACACAACTTCATTACAAAGCTGAACACTGACAACTTTACCATGTCTTTCAAAAACATTTGTAGACATGCTTCAAAATTAAAGAACCGAAATGAGATCAATTAGAAATACGACAGTAGGATCATACATACACATAGATGATAGCAGATAAGATCGTCGCGTTCAACTCGGGTTTAGCGTATTGATGTTTATTCACCAAGAGCTGCTGGTGGTGTGCAAGTGCCACACTGCCTCACTGCACTACAAGGGCTTCTTGCCCTTGCAGAGTAACATGACCTAAATATCAATGTTGTTCTTTACTCCAAAAGATTACCATAGACTAGATAACCTAAGTCACACCGTTAAGCTGGTCTACCAATTACAGGCTACCTTAAGCATACCACAGGATTATTAACCCTTCAGAGGTAATTGTGTTTATGTATGAACTGAGATTAGCAAATTCTTAAGTAGGTCAAATGCTGATATTCCTGAGCTGGTATGCAGCTGTATATTCCACTGTTGGAAGCATATAATTAATCAAATGATCAATGCTTACCAAGAGAGAGGGTTGTATTTTACAGTTTGTGGTGTTGTTTGCTCTCCCTCTGCCCTCCTCTTCACCTTCCTCATGTCACCATAAATGCTCAGAGTAATTTCATCTTCAATCATCATACCTTAACTTGGGTCATTAGCACTTTCAGGCTGATTGCTGCTCCTCCTATACAACTTGTTCACTAAAACAAAATTGCTAAGTTTGCATTAAATAATGTCAGTAAAAACAATCCTTCGGATAAGAAGTGTCATCTTGAATCACACGAGGGTAGAAACACGTGGCTGCCTCACAGGTTTGGGTTCAGCTAATTTAGCAAGAAAATAGTTACAGTACTTGTTATCAGTAATTGTTTGTTGCAATATTTAATACAAAATTTTATAAATATTATGCTATTTAAGATAATGATGTATTTGTATATGGAATTTGTAAAAATAGCCTGCCACACATCATACAGTAACAGTTAAACTCCATAGTTTGGATTTTGTCCAAATGAAGAGGAGGTCGACCTTTACCATGATTTTGGCCACGATACCCAGATACATGATACTACAGATACTGTAGTGAGGTCTTAGTCTGCATATGGTCATTGCACGTCTATAAGGAAAACGGACTATTTTTATATAATTCTTCAACAGGACAAAACTTCCTTTAGTTTGAGATGTGAATGCACATCTTAGAGCCGATACAAAACTTTAATGTGAAATATACGTGTTCAGTATATTTACAGTGATAAGAATCCCACGTATGCATAAAATTGTTAACCATAGTACACATTCAGGTATTTAAAACCAAGATCCATAAATGAACATTAACTAGTACTGCACGCCACATAACTGTAGTTACAGATTTATACACTGTATTGACTACAAAATTATGCAATTTGTAGTCAATACAATACAAAATTAAGCATAATTAAAGTTTTACATTTTTTAATACCATACATAGAAAAAGTCATTCTAGCCCTAGTCTGTAATTTTTTTTTTTGAATTCGAAGAAAATGTAACACTATGGATATTAAAATGTTTCATTTATTGGCACTGTAAGGGTTAACAATCAGTTTCATATCTTGATACGGCAAAGTATGAAGAATTAAACTTTTGCAAAACTACAGTTTCTTGTGCAGACAGTTCTTAAATGTACAGAGGCTATACAGCCGTCTCGACTAAAATAGCTTGCCCTATACGGGTATAAGACCCTATATTAGGATTTGGAAATAATATTTACTACTTGTATTTATATATTACTTGTGGCTTCAGAATCAAGCTGTTAGCTCTTGGACCCCACCTTTCTAACCATCGGCTGCCTAATATATTGACTCCCGGCCTATTTTCCTCTGTCATATCTACTACTGTACGTTTAATTCTCTACAGTATTACACACAAACAATTCCCAGGATGCAGCCTGTAGCAGCTGTCTAACTCTCAGGTACCTATATATTGCTAGGGTGAACAGAGGCAGCACACAAAGAACTGTATTTGTTTCTGCATTGATCAGGAATCAAACCTGGGCTGTTTGTGTATACTGTACATTCTAGTTTGATGCAGGGCAGCCAGTTTCCTATTAAAATACCATCTGAAGATGAATTCACCCCAATGTGACAAAATTAATTCCCATCATTGCCACTAGTTACCTACACTGCTCAATAACAATACAGGACTCAACAATATATGATCATTTCAGTTTTGAAGTTCGCTTAATGAATATTGCATTCTTAAGTTTCCGATCAGGAACACGGCACAAAAATAAATAAATAAATAAAAAATTTGCACTGAATGTAATACAGCATCTTTCTGGAGGGGGTCCTTGGTGACCTGGAAAGCTGCTCCAATTCAATCCATGTTCAGTCCTTGTGTCATTACAAGCCTACTGGGAACCCGAGGCAAAAATCTGGTCCCCATTAAAAAAGGCACAAAGAGCGGGGCAATCCAAAATAGCCTTAACCCCCCCAAAGAAATAGAAAAGCCATCAGAAAGGTGGCCAAACTAAAACATACAATCAGCAAAGTAAACAGAGCATAGAAAATTGAGACAATGAAGCCCCTACAAAGCAGTTCACTATTTAGTTCCACCTGAACACTAACAGGGGACTGTGCATCTTCCATCTCAATTTTCCAACCTTGAACCTTGGTCTGGAAGCCAGGAAGATGGAAAACTGAAGCCCATGAACAGGGAAGGGAAGATTTCGAGGAGCCGCCAAAAACTAACCAGAAAAGGGCATTTTAGTATATTCAATGCTGGTTTTCTGGGAGGCCTCCTATTCTTGGCTTGTTGGTGCTATGTCACTACGGAGAAAAAAAAAGGGGGGGGGGGTGGGGAGGAGGGGGGTACTCACTAAAGGCAGAATAGATTTGTAAAAACTAACCCTCCTACCCCCAGAAATGGAGGGAGTTAATGACAATTAAACTACCCCAAAAGTCACACAAGCCCAGCACAGATCAACAATGTTCACCAAGTAATGAGCAGCCAGCACTCATCTGAACTACTTAAACTTGAGCCCAAATATCTTCCCCAAGACTTTAAAAAAAATGCACAGCTGCAAATGTGCAACCTTCATGGACCAAGAATAGACCACAGGCTGGTAAACTTGGTGACACTGTGGACAACCTGTGATAAACTAGCCTGGAACCAGGGACTCCAGAATCAGAAACAAAGCATCCCCCTTGTGCACCACTAGTGGTGTGGCGATAACAGCAAACAGACACATCTGGACTTAACAAATGATGTGTCCCTAGCCAAACCAACTAAACATTAATTGCCAAAGGACTCCTCTAGAAACCAATCTCATTCCTAGTTAGAAAGGAAGAAGAGGGCTGTAAGGAAATAAAACCATACAAGGACCAAAATAACAAAACCCCACCTCCAGAGGTTTTAGCCTTCACATGTGAGGGGGCATGAATCTCCACACCCCAACAACCAGAGGCAAGCGCCAACAAAGTTTAGCCTTGACGAAACAATCTCGGACTTATGAAAACCAAGAGGATGAAAGAGAAAACCGATACCTTGTCCAAAAATCTAAGCCAAAAATGGCTTAGAAGCATGAGCAGGACAGAGGTGAAAAAAATAACAGAAGCTGGACTCTCAGACAGCCACCCAAACCTACAAGGAAGGCAACCTTGGCTGGGCAGGGGAAATACCCACAAACACCTAGAAATGATCACTCTAGACATGCAGTTCAAGGTGAACAGTTCAGCACAGTTCACGCAGGAAGGGAGGCATAAACACACACGCATCATGAAGCAAACACTAAAATACAGAAATACACGAGCACAAATTATTTATCCACACACTGCAGGATAAAAACAATGTCCAGGATGGTCAACACTTATCTGAAAAAAATTAACTATGAGCAGTGGGATGGGCAAAGGAGCGTAACCCACAACATCTTAGATGTAAACTAGTCAAAATGTCAAAGGTTCAAGGCTAGGGTATTGAGGCAACCCGTCCTCTTACAAATTACATTGATTTTCGCTCGTATGCGCTACGGCTAAATATCGATGTACAGTAATTTAAAATGGAAATTTATTTTTCAATTAAATTTTTTTTTTCCAAAACTGCAAGTTAAGGGTCTTCTGATAGGTTAGGAGGGCAGGATGTTCTCTTAAAAGTTTCAAAAATGTCATGAAAACCATTGCTTGAAAGTTTCCTCTCCTAACCTAACAGCCTATGCCAGACGACCCAAAACAGAAAACAGGACAGTACATCACTTTCGTGAGCAGATTTCATTTAGAATTACGTAGATTTTTAGCCCGAGTGCACATACGAGTGAAAAGCGACGTAAATTTTAAGAGGATGGGTTGATTGAGGGGAAGAGTGCGCAGTCCCCTGGGCTGCATATCCTGGTGGTATTTAGGTGGAACTAACAAATCAAGTGTTTCACAAGCAGGTAGTTTGTCCAATTTAAGGGTTTAAGACCTCATTTTCTATGCTTTGTTTTATCTCAAGTGATTGTATGTTTTGGTTCACCCACCTCTCTGGTGCCTTTTCCTGGTTAGGTTGATTGATGATCCCCTACTCCTTGTACCTCTTTTAGAGGGGGCCAAGTCTCCAAAAGGCTTACAATGACTGTCAAGGACCTGCCATGGATTGAATTGGGCGACGTGTTCCAGAGAGCAAGCACCGAGCAGCCACCAATAGGAGCCCTCCCAGAAAATGTTACTCTAATATTAATAAATGACAAACATCATAAGGTAAATCCCTCGATACAAGTGGTAAAAGTGTCCAACATTATAGCTCCTATTACCAACTGGAAAAGGGTAGGTTCAAGAGAAAAAGTCTTGTTCAACTAATAAAAAACTGCAAAAATGACACGGTGGCCAATAAAATGAAATATCCAATAATATTTAGTACAGGAATTTTTTTCTGTACATATTAGAAATTTTATCATCTCTCGGAACTATAATACAATATACAGTACAGTATAACTATTAAACTAATGTCAAATTAAACACTTTTTTTTTTTAGAGTTTAATTTAATTTTCTTCAGACTGTATATGAATTCAAGATATCATGCATTTTGTCATCCAAAATCTATGCTTAAGGTCACCTATTCTACAATGAATCTTTAGTGGTATATCTTCAGGAAATTATGTTTTTACAGGTAAGTTATGTACAGCTAAGTATTTGACAGATGAGTGATAAAGGGTTGTAATTTAAGAGGCACTGTACATTTCATTCAATGAAGCCAAAGAGTCAGTCGTCATCAATTGCACTTCAATTCACCGTGTACCGTTCAGTGGCAAGAGATGACCCGTGTTCTGTACAAAGAATCGGAATTTGACTCAACATCTTTAGCGACCCCCCTATGAAAATTACTGGACATTTAACTATACTGTACACACAAGTCACGAAAGCTAAGATAATTTTGTAAGATTACGTATTCACTGTTCTTTAATAACCATGCTAACTTTTTAGAGTGTAGACTAACATGCCTTCAATTAAGAGGTGTATTTATCAAGATTAACAATCAGCATTTAATAAAAGTTTAACAAGGCTAGGGAATGAATGCATCAAGAAATTAAAAATGGCCTCACGTTCCAAAGATGACAGTCAGATTAGAAATATACAGTAATTAAAAAACAAACAAAAAATTGTCCCACTTGAAACAAAAGTTTCTTCACTGTTGCAAGAATATACCGACAAAAATATAACATACATTAATCATCAATTAATACCCAATCAAACCCATTTTAAGATGCACAAAGAAATCACATTAACGTGATGTATCAATAAGAAAATCGGCAGGAGCCACGAGGAGTCTAACCTGCACACTGGGGTTGGGGTGTATGCTTGGGAGAACCCGTGTGCAGGTTTCAATCCTCCTCATAGCTTACTGACTCTCATTTTAAGATTAATCAATTTGAAACATGTTAATTCAAAACAAATTAAACATAAGCAATTATTAAAGCTGTTCAAGGTTAAAATACTAAACTTAAAAATAGTTAAATAGTGCAAGAAAAATGTTTCTTTATTAATCTAAATGTCAAGACCCTTGTGTGAGGCCAAGAAGAGAAAAAATCTTCCAGATGAGGAGTAGATGATAACCAGATACTGTATATGTAACTATATGCTGTTGTTGACAGTCTCTATAGTTTAAGAAGCAGAAACAGTATTTGGTCGCAACTTGATTATTGCACTGCCAAGGGGAGTTGAGATTCCACCCTGCCATACTAAATGAATAACCAATTGTTACCCTTTTACCATTTTTTACTACACTGGCAATACAAACATCAAGCAGTGACTAGTGAAATATAATAGAATCTTTCACACACACACACACACATACATATATACACACATACATATACAGTGTATACACACACATTCGCGCACACAAGCACACTATCAGGTGTGATATATATTGTCCCCTTCAAATGAAACAAGATAAAATGTAAGTCTTAATGAAAAAATCAGACCTATTAATTTTATTGTTAATAACTACGCACTGTCACAAAGTAGAGAAAATACATGTCTGGCAAAGACTGACACAGCAAAAAGTAGTGAATAAACTTGATTAAATTCAAGGGCAAGACTGGTTGCAAGGTTAATGTTAGAGCTTCAATAAGACTTACTCTCGGAGAAAAAGTCACGGCCTCTTTGAAACACTGATTAAGACAAAACAAGAAACCACTTTTTATGAAAAGGCTGGTTAATGTTAAACACACCAATTGAAAAAAATCATAATAAATTACCTACTTTAATTTAATAATTATGAATAACATTACCAACCATTTCATATTCTGCTACACCCACGTGCCACCACTCTACAACACTTAAGATTCAAACAGTCAAAAGATCAGAGTGCCATCAGAGACTTTTCTTCAGGAGTAAATATTAATAAATGGAACACAGTCTAGGAAACCCATGTGAAACAAGAAGCTGACAATGGTTCAGTGTACACGCATACTCCTAACTTGGAAGATTACAGAAAAAAGACCAGCAGCTTCAAGAAACTAAAGTAAATTTGATAGAGAGAATGAATAAACAAATAAAAGGCCTAGTCTGAGCAGGAAAAAATGCATATAATACTGCTGAGTAGGTAACCCACAAGCCAATAGGAGACTTCCTGGTCTCAGTGCCATCAAGAGCATTCCATTCCCAAGTTCAAAAAAAGACAACACTTACACATTTGGAAGCCGTAGTCAGAGGACGCTGCAAGGAACAAAACACAACCATTGAGTGACAGCCAAGAGCCATACACACCATCAATACCGCACGATTATCGCACCACCACCGAGAGTCAGCTCGGATAAACCCGTATCAACACTCCATTAAGCTGAAGTATATAGTATATTAGGCATTGGAGAAGGGCATTGGTCTCTTGAACTTTTGAGATACAGTATCTTCACAACAGCAGCAACATGATAATACTAAACATGACTTATAATTAAGGATAAAATCCACACACTTGTGTATTTGTGAAATTTATGTACAGATATTACACCAAGTCTTTAGCAATCTCCTGAGAGCTTTGTCAAGGTCTGAATACAGCATGTGGCTAGTACGAGAGTCAGACCTCAACAACTAATGAATTAGTTGTCGAGATGCGAGTCATGTCCTAACCACACACTCAGACCTTGACAAAGCACTCAAGAGAGTGCAAAAGACTGTAATTTCTTTACATAAATTTAATAAATACACAAGTGTGGGTTTGTAGCCTATGTTATCATGTCTGTGAGAAGACATTACCATTACTTACTATTACAATTATTAGCATACAGTAAAGATTTCTTTAAAATCACACACGAGGACAATAAAAAAAAAAATAAACCAATATTTGGATCCAAAAGAAAAATGATTTCAAAACTCTCCCTAATCTTACTGTCTATGGTAGTTTTTAACCTCAGTTTGCTTGCCTAGTAAAATGCAACCAGTATTTGAAAACTTCTGCATAATTTCTATTGCTTGCAATCTTCAGCATTGCTGACAATGAAATGTGCCTTATCAAGTGCCCTTAACCGATTGTCTAACCAAAAAGTATTAGTCTTAAACTAGTAGACAAACCTAATTCTTGCAAAAAACAAAATATTTAACCACAGAAGCAAACAAATGAACATATTTACAACCAAATATCTTTGGCCATATTTGACATGGGACACAATTTTCAGGTTGCTGGAGTGTGTTCAATGACTCCAAAGGGCATTCATCATTTTTACCTAATGACTCATCATTGTTGTCTGCCAATTTATCAGCTTCCCCCAATTGCTACCTGGTGTGCCAAGTCCTTTTGAGCCGAGAAATTAGCTTAATTAAGCAAGGCATCGTATTGGTGGTTGTAAGTGTGTTATCACTAGGTATTCTGGAAAGCTTGTGCTAGTTAACACACACTATCCTGATTAGATGACAGTCTCCAAAGACTCCCAAGCACCATACGTGATCCTGCCTCGCTGTAAGCTGTAATCCCTGAGGCAATGATCAAATACATCATGTGCCATATTGCAGATTGAGAGCCATTAAGGCATGTAGGATATACTGTATCTAAATTTTGAAAATGGCAGAATAATTTGGCTGGAAAGATGCTTTTCACAAGCCTAAAGCTTGTATTTTACCATGTCAAAAATAGAACACAAATTTGCTCTTCGGCATTTATATTACCACTTTTAATGGAATATTAAAGTAGATATGATTTGATAAAAGGGTTTGGTACAAGATATTGATCCATATATGTGCAACAAAACAATCAGGGATACCTACTTACAATAATTAATTTTTCAAACCCAAAATGAAAAACCAAATATAGAAACTAAAATAATGTCCTCAATGACTACCAAACCACCAACTCCTGTTTCTTTGTCAGTTTTTATGCCATTCAATATTAACGTGATTAAAGCAATACAATATAGCATTTGAGGAGATATAGTGGGAGAGAAATTTCACAGAACAACATACTGATGCCTCATTATGAGCAAGAAAAATTAACGATGTTTGCTATTATTTTACCATGTAGAATAATGCCAAGTAGTATTAGGATTCAACTGGACAAATCAGTAACAACAAATGGACAAAATTAAAAAAAAGTTTACTTGTATACAAGTAAACTTGTACTCGAGTTCTCTACTTTAAAAATATTTACCAGAACTGTATCATAATTTCTTGAAATACTTAAAATACATACTGTTCTGCATTACCTGGGAATTTTCTAGAACCAAATGTTCTAATTAATATATTTACTGCTTGATTAACATTAATTTATTAAGTACAGGTACTATACTGTAATGTTCACAAGTTATCAATTAATTAAAAATAAAATTACTGTATGTGTATCCTTTTCCCAAAACTAACAATTCTGCAACACTAACAAACCACAAATGACCACAGCTAGCACCTAGCTTCTAACAGTAATAATCTACACCATAAAGTAGAGAAAGAATGTTGACCAAACCACACACTAGAAAGTGAAGGGACGACAACGTTCCGGTCCATCCTGGACCATTCTCGTCGTCCCTTCACTTTCTAGTGTGTGGTTTGGTCAACATATTTCGGCCACGTTACTGTGACTCCTTGTCTGCATAGAGAAAGTGTACTATGCTCAGGCACCCAGAAATCACCACACCATAGCTCAGGTAAACAGCTCTACATCCTAAAAATAGTCTACATACAGTCGACAAACAGAACCCTCAAAATTTACATTTTTACTAACATATACCGAGGATTCTCTACCATTGCACGAAAACCCAAAAACTGATCCAATATTGGGATTTTTTCCACACTGTTATTGTTAACAGTGATTGCATGATCTAAAAAAAAAATTTAACTGCTTTAGCAGTAATAGAAAACTGTAATAGCTACAGTAAGAATTATTTCAGCAGAATTTGAATTAATATTTGTTAATTTCTAATTAGAATTTAAGCAAAAACATATACTGTATAAACAATTAAAAATTTAATAAATTCCATGACCAGAACTTAAATCAAATCAAAAAAAAATATCATTACTGTATTTCTATACAAGTCAAATACAGAAAATGTCCACACCGTCCTGCAAACTGTATAAATAATAATTTTTAGAAGGTGCCTTCAAGAAAAATCAATACTGTATATGCAGAGTATCTCGGATCAAAAAGTTAAGAGCCAGCAACTATTCTAAACTGCAGTTCCCATTCTGCCCTATACATTCATGGTTAATTAATCTTTATCCCACAATATTGTCTTAATGGATATACTCGAGCTGCCCCTCCCAGGTGGTGGTATGCTCTAGTATGGCATCTTGGCAACACACATCACATTTGGTGCGCTGCTTGAATGGGAGAGGGGTCGTCGTGATCACATGGCTACCAGGTATACTTCGCAACAACTTCACGTGGCTTTGGAAAAGCTACACACAGGCACGAATCAAAATTAAAAACTTAATAAAGCAGCAAATATCAATTATAATAAATACACAACAAATGCATGAAAATAAAAACTCTGGCTACTATGAAAACCATCTGTAGTATCATTGCAAAGAATCCTGGTACTTAGTGTCCAACAATCCTGAAAGCAATCCTAAACGTGGTATATATATATACATATATATACTGTATATATATATATACCCAGTACTGTTTTTAACAGCATACTGTAAAAAGCTTTTCTGTATTGAAGCACCAAACTGTAAGGGACCTAACTCACACAACTATCATACTCCTGGTAAATAAGACTTGGCAGTAACAGATTCACATTGACATGCTCCTGTGCATTTAATCAAGCTTCTATTGCTTGGTTATACAAGATTTTTTTTTTAAGTTATGTTTACAAGGGGTACTGGAAAACACTTACTCTAATTTTAGCACCAGCTTTACAAAGAAAACGTTTGTACCATATCTTTGGCACTTCATACAACATTTGTATTACAAGTATCAAATCATGCCTTAAGTCCTAATAGTGTTATATGATTTGTGATGTTTGTTAAATTAACATCCATATGACTTATCTGCATGAAATGATAATCATTTCTAGGTTTTATTTAGCATTTGTATAAGAAAACATGCAAAACTTATACAACAATTAGATTAATAAACATTGCTACAGGCACATGGCCCAGATCATGGGAAGGGGTAACAAATATATTAAAAAATAAAACTATTTAAAATTTATCAAAAAGATTCAAATTTATAACTTCAGTGTCTTAAGAGGCCTTGACAAACCTAGATGGTATCAATTTCTTATTTGATGCAGTACAGAACTCTACATTCTTGCAGAAAATCTGCCTAAAGACTGTGAGGTGCTGAGGTACATGATCCCTAACTGATTCATGACCTCTGTTGCCCCTAGTCAACATGAAGACCTCATTCTTATCAACCTCTTTTGTTGTAAAAGACGTCAAGTCTCACATTCACTACGGCTAGCCTCGGATTTTCAAATGCAGCTTCTTCTATGGAAACTGGAAGCATGGATTTGAAACCCAGTCAAGACTATCAAACATTTTTAGGTCTTAAGATGGTAACTGAGACACTAAGTGGCTTTAGTATAAAGTAACTTTTCCTTATGGCTTATAATCTGTGCTGCACATAAGAATTTACCATAATAAAAGCACATTATGGCTCAATACCACTCAGTATATTACAATCAGCAAGTGTTGTAAAACTTGATACTGTATAAGGGAAAGCTTCAGATGGTGCGCCAAGATTTCCGTATCTGTAGCTCTGGGAGAAAAAGAAAGTAAAAATTTATATTCAACTATACTTAGGAGTTCCAAAGGAGCGCAATTAAGAATGGGAAGAGGTGAATCAATTAATTTCTTCTACAGACTCACCACCACACTAGGCCTATGTACATCCATGCTCTGCCTCAGCTAAGGGTCAGGCCCACATTCTGAGAGAACACTAACAATCTATAAAAGTTACAGGGAATGACAAATGATTAACTCAAGCAGTTTATCAGAATCTGGGCCAAAGGCTACTCAGTTATCAATAAAGCATCCATGTATCTGGGACCCATTTAATATAAATTGCTTTAGTTTCAATACATTCCAATTGTCTACAACTTCTTATATTACTACCATTCTATCACTACATAAAAGGCCCTAGAGTTGCTTTCTAGCTCAAACTTAGAAAGCAAACGTACACTCTAATACCTATACATAGCAAATACCTATACATAGCAAATACCTATACATAGCAATTACTAGAAATGGATACGTACATTGATCTGTCCCTATTTATTCATCCGTGGTAGCATAGAAATAATATTATAAATCTGGAATTTCCTATACATGGAGGGGGGGAGGGATCAAGTTTTAAACAATAATTCCAAAATATACTGTATTCCAATTTAATTCTAGTAAAAGGTCCCATGAAATGCTTCACATGTATTTTGAATTTAAATATCAGGATAATTCAAAAAATGCTGAAAGACTAGTTTATATGAAAAATAGGTATTAGTGCCACTACAAACACTTGCATCCCACTCATAATAAAAATAGAACATATCTAATGGCATGTTAATAACATGAAGTTAAAAAGAGCTGAGATGCGTAACTACATTTCAAAATACAATGGGGGGGAGGCAGGAGGAAAAAAAAATACATTCCAGCATTTTTTGCTGATCAAGAGTAAACTGTGGCAAAAATATAATTGATGGACCAAAATCAGCCAAATGATTACAGGCCAATGCAGTTAAAACAGCAGAGGTCAGGTAAATAATTAATGCTCGAGCCTATGCCATCAACACAGCTCCAATGCAAACAAATAATCAGCAAACCTTGTCTGGCATTGCTCTCTACAGCTTTATACAGCAGGTTAAGAGGAAATCCCAGGCTTTGCCGACTACTTAACATTGGTGTTATTTAAATGACAGGATTCAGTCTCATCATGGGATTGTCAGGATGAAGCACTTCTAGGTGTCAGAATTAAGTCCACTAATTGTAATTGCACCACAATCCACATGATCATGTGTGTTATCACTGAGCCTAGTCACAACACTCAAAACAAGAGAGCACATCTCAGCAACATTTACTTACAGTTGGAGCACATTTCCATAGGTAGAGAGGCTTCGTTACCCTGCAAATTATAAAATAATTTATTTACAGGTTAAATGGGGGCAAGGAAATTAAGGATGATACTTCAACAGAAAAAATCAAAGCAGTTTTATTAAAATAGATGATGAATTTGGAGAGGAATATGAGTGCTGAAAAATTAAAAACAATTTTACAAACTTTTTTTCTGGGGGAACTCCTTGTGGCTCCCTGAAGCTATCATATGCTGATATGGTATCAACTACTGTACATTAACTCTACTAGGGTGCATTAACTGTGGAGTTCTATACACTTACTGGGTACCAGTGCCAGAACCTGGGCACCCACCTCTCAGAGGAGCAGGTGATCGTGGCATTTATTTATTTATTTATGCCACCACCAGGAAAGGCAACCTGAAAGTTGGCGAGTCAATAGAGATTGCAGTCTCAAGAACTGTTAAACAAACACCCCCCCCCCCCAAATGCATAAACAATATCACGATCTCTTGAAACTAGTGCAAGTTCATTCTCCCCACCTCCCCTACTCATTTGGGGGGGAGGGGAGGTAGCTTACAGTCGACTAACATTTTCACCCTCAGTTCTATACTGATGTAGTGTGCCAGGTCACCTGTTCCACTCTGACTCAGGCATTCTGCTATTCAGCTAAGTGATGGTTATTGCCTTTTTTGTTTTTTTCTGTACACTAAGGTGTAGTGTGAGCCAGGAGTTAAGAGTACTTGCAGCTGCATGTGCACAGGGTTATCTTCCCTAGTGCTGCCCTTGCAATGCTGGGGTTATCTTCCCTGGAGTGTTTGGAAGTCACTTCTTTAGTGGTCTTCTTCGCTTGTGGTGATCCTCACCCTGGATGAGTCCAGTATCTTGGGACTTTCCTGCCTTCACTTGGGTTGGAAGTGACATTTGGTTGGTGGGGCATGCTGGGTCCCAGCCTTCCCAGACTGAACTGACACAGTTTAAAGCTGTCAGATTATTTATTACATAAAGAGGTCTGGCGTCACATCCCAGTGCCCGAGTGTCATGCTTGGTTTACCCTTCAGGCCCTGGAAATCCCCTGCAGGTTCAGTGTTCCCATGGATATCCCCAACAACCTGCTCTCGCTTCGTGGTTGAATATCGTCGTTGAGGGTTGAATATCGTCCATGCCATGTGGCAACATTCATTCCTTCTGCCATGTTGCCTGTTGGGTCAGTGGTGGAACCCCATATGACTTGACCCAGAGTCATGTGGGATTCTTTCTGATCCTACACATAGGGTTAGAGCTTTTCTAGGTTGTGTGCCCAGTTGGAAGCCCCAGAGCTGCCCAGTTTGGTGTTTAGGGGTCCAGAATTGGAGGGATTGGCTCCATCCACACCTCTTCCATCCCCCTCGGGCATAGTTCACCTTCCGATCATTCCCCCACTGCTTCCAGCCCCAAAGTATCTGAGGGTTTCGGGGGCCAAGGGATGGTTTAGCTCAAGATGTGTGTCTTACCAAGTCTGGGGATTACTCCTTCCAATTCAAGTGCGGAGGCAATCTAGTCTGCTAGTCCCACTTAGGCTTACCTTCAGTCAGCCCCTTCCTTTGAAGCCTCTCCCTTGGACTCCATTTTTCTATCCCGAGCATTGGGCAACGACAGTGGATCTACACCATGACTGTGGCTTCCAGAGCATGGGGGAGCCAGATATGGGCCTTTGAGTCCCTTTGAACTCTACTTGGTTCCTGGTTTCTTCTGCAGAGGGTTTCCTTTTGCAGGGAGGGGGAAGTTTCATACTCTCCCTCCCTGTAAGAGTATGATTTGGGTGCGGCTCTCTACAGGGTTCAAGTCTGTGTGACTTTGGACCCATCGGGATCATCTTTCCAGAGGTTTCCTTCCTCTTGGTCCTTCTTGTGGTGGTTTGAGAGACCCTTTTTTACATACTGTACCTCCAGATTATCCCTCATTGATGAACCCTGCCTCTTAACAGTTTGTTTGGGTCTTCTCTATTTCTAGCTGTGTTACAAGGTTCCGAAGCCTTCCTAATTGACAGACAATCTTTTTCTTCCTAGGGTTTGGCACAGTTTTTGTCGTACTCACACGCTAGAGCAGCACGAAGTGTCGGCCCCGTTACAGTTCGACCCTGAACCTCTAGGATGCATATTGGGCATTTTCCAATACATCCTGAATTGGTTAGGCTCTGTGGTGGGACACAAAGGCTTACAACTTTCAAGTCATCCAGTTTGGGTTAAATCTGGTTCCACGTGTATTCACACATTTGGCACAAGTCGCAGTGGCTCATTTTCATATGTTCGGGTTTGGCCTACCTTGACAACTGGCTGATGTGGGCTTCTAGCTAGTCCATGTGTGTGCAGACCAAGGATCTGGTTCTTTCTCAGCTCACCGAGTTCAAGTTCTGGATGAACTGGCATAAGTCCCAGCTGGTTCCATCTCGGGTTCAGATTTGGCTAAGCCTCATTTGAGACTCTTGGTCGGTATCACTTTCCCTACCTCCAGCAGCCTTGACCCAACTGCAGCACCCTTGTCTATTGCTGTCGAGTCAGCCCCCGGATGACGCTGCAGCTGCTCAAGTGGTTTTGCGGAAGCCTGAACTTTGATGTCCTTGTGTATCTTCTAGGCAAGGTTTGGCTTTAGCAACTGTTCTGGTTTTTCTGTAGCAGCCCCTTTCACCACCACCACAAGTGTTTGGTGTGGACCCTGTTGGCCCTGCACTGGTAGCTGCATCACTGTGGTTTCCTCTTTGGGGTATTCCTGGTGAAATTATTATTCCCTGGTGCCTTTCTCCACCCTCGCTCAACGTCTTCTTAGACACATCAGTTCTGGGCTGCAGCTTTGTGACCAGCGCTCAACAAGCCGGCCAGGGTCATAGATCTCCTCTTCATCATCAGGCTCACAATACGGCTCGAGAGTTTGTGTCCATGTGGCAAGTACTGTGGAGAGTTCAGATTCCACTGGGTTCTATCTCCATTCAGACTGTGGGCCTGCGGGCCGCTCCAAGAAACAGCCTGGTGGACCAAGCTCTCACAAGTCGAGCCTGGCCTCGGGCCAGGCTTGGGGAGCAGAAGAACTCCCAGAACCCCATCAACCAGGTATCAACCAGGTATCAACTGTTCTCCCCATTGTTCATTCTCTCAACCAGGGATGTTTGCTTCAGTCCCATGTCTCTTTGGAGCTGGACGCTTTGAGTAGTTATTCTGCTGGGAACTCAGGGTTTAGCTCTCCATGCTGTTTATGTCCATGGAGAGTGTAATGTCTGTCCTGGCTCCTTCCCATTTCCACCGAGTGGACTGTCGATGCTGCCTCCTTCCTGTGGCTTTGCAAGACATTCAGGCACCCAGACGTGAATCTCTTTATGTCAGCATGGCCTTGGTGCCTTCCCTTACACATGCCATCATTCCCTAATTGAAAGACCTTTGCAATAGATGCATTACAGCTGGACTGGTCGAGGTGGGGTTCCTGTACTTCTTTCCCCAGTCCGGTTGTTACCCAAGCTGTCTCAACACCAGAAGACAGCAGCACTGCAGCCAGAGCAAAGCCACCAGAGGAAGGGAAAGAGATGCCAACATTGTAATCAGGAGCCGCCACCCCCGGAGGCAACAGCCACATCCTGAACTAAATCCTGCCATGACCCAGAAACCCTCTGATGTTTCAGAGGGCAGTAGCAGGGAAGGCAGGGCAAACCATGCCTTAAGAGAAAGGAAAAGGGGAATAAACAGGAGACAACTCTGTGAAGGAGAGGGTCACCCCCAAGACCCCCAAAGACCCAAAAAATGTGGAATACTTTATGAATGTGCATGTTATCAGCATGCAGGGGGAACATGCTAAGCATCTTCATATTATCCCAAGCCTAGTACAGACTCCCACTCAAGCACAGACAAGGGCGGCAGCACCACCACCCCCAAGCCCAGACACCACAGAAAGCCTATCCCAACCAGAAGTCAACAAATCCCAAAAAAGCCAGTGACGTAGGCATTGTATAGGGAAAAAGAACATAACCAACACACTCACTGCAAGGGTGGGTAAGGCAGAGTAAACCAACATGAGCAGTGTGTAAAACTCCAGCTCAGGAGACAGAAGGTGAAAAAAAGCATCCAGGGAAAAACAAGATGAGCAGGTACCTGAAAAGTGGGAACAACATACGCTGAAGGTAGCATGCCTCCACAGAGGGGGGCTGGTACTTCCCCAATAACAACAGGAGGAGCAAACAACCAAGGCAACCTATATACTGCTGCTGCCAAAAAACAGCACTAACACACTCCAGAAACCACAACCAAAGAGACAGGTCCACAACACAGGAGACCAAACATGAACAATGCAAGGAACAGAATCTACAGCAGATGACCAGGCACCACCACAGGACCAAAGTTGGACAGAGCTGGAGCAAAGATAACATGAGCAACCAAGAATGGCACTGGGCATGCCGTAAACCTCAACCAGGGAAACCACTGTAAACCAGGATGAGATCAGGACCCCAATCATAAAAAATAAATCATCATCATCTCAAGATAACCAATCCTCAATCAGGAAGGAAACCCAGAACAAGAAGCGAGACCCTAAACACCAAATGATCAGAGAGTGAGTCCACCTATGCCACAGCTTGAAAAGATGATAGAAGATCAGCAAAACCAGGGTGGCAACCTCAGAACTTACAAGTCTCTAGAAATGTCCTCTAGAATGCACCAGGAAAACGGAAAACCTACAGTGCACGGAGCTCAACAGGTTGAAAAAGGACAAAACACAATCATTTTGGATTCCTTCACAGCTCATCAAGGCCTAACACCAGAAAGAGGTCCCAGGGCACAGCCACAGCCTCACCATAGAGTTAATCTATGTCAAAGATTTAAACTAACTAAACAAAGCTCCCGAAGAAATATAAGAAAATTCACTTTCGCAAACAGGGTGGTAGACGGTTGGAAAAAGTTTGGCGAGAAGGTGGTAGAGTCCAAAACCATCAGTACTGTAGTTACAAAGCATTATATGACAGAGTACTGGGAAGACGGGACACCACGAGCATAGTTCTCATCCTGTAACTATACTTAGGTAATTACACTTAGGTAATTACCAGATGCCTTAAAGGTAAGACGCCAACAATAACCATGACACCACCTCAAACTTGGAGGGGAAACACAAGTGCCTAACTGAACAAGACCTGCTGGGAAAACTACTGGCACTGAACAAGGGATCGATCATCTTCGAGGCAGGGTTCTGGGGAACATGCTCGAAACTCATGCCAACCCGAGCTAGTAAAATATGGCAGAGAGAGGTGTAAGCTGCCACCAGAGCAGGAGTCATTAACGAACCCACAGAACGCACCAATAAACAAACACCCCGTCTACCCCAACCACCACGGCCCACAGAGGAGCAAATGCAAAACCTAAGGTGAAGTCCCTTGAGGAGATAGCCCTAAGGGGAAATATTCCCAAACCATCCCAGAAGAAAACTCTGACCAAAGGCAAGGGCACTGCCAGCAGCAACCAGACAAGGCAATTCTGGCCACACACAGCCGAGGCAAACACGTGATCAATGCACACACAATTGGCCGGCACAAAAAAAAAACATGCACCTGAAGCAGTAAAAGAATAATAATAATAATTCATTGTGTCAAGGGACAGGCAGCCAATTTATATGAACAGCACACATTAGGCTTATATCGAGGTTCACCCACACTGACCCTCCGCAGGATGCAACACCATAACAAGCTGACTAACTCCTGGGTACCTATTTACTGCTAGGTGAACTGGTGCATTAGGCGACAGAAAACGTGCCCAACCATTTCTGTCCTGCCCAGGATTCAAACCTGGAAATCTTGATTGTGAGTCGAGAACAAACTTGAATGTACTACCGGGACCTGTCTAGTTCAAAGGGTATACAGTATACTTTTATAAGCACAAGTACAAGCCCGGAGACGGAACGGAATACAAGGAATAGCCAACACTTAGCTGAATGGCGGTGTTGGCTTCAACACTTTCCCAAAACGCTGTGCGTGGCTGCCAGCCTTATAACAAGTATATAAATGCCATACGATGTATCAATACATTGTCATACCCAGTGTATATTTTTCTTTATAAACATAATATATTTCAGCACACATCAGAGCTAAGCACTCTAGAGAACCTTCACTGCCCATCAAATATAAAGTAGTAGAATTATAAATACAAAATTTCACAATAAAAACATTGCAAAATATTTACTATACACATGCTTGAAATTAATTTTCCAGAAGTGAAAATTTCCCCGAATTAAAGTGCCCGAAACGCTTTGCGTACTAGTGGCTTTAGGTATTGTATGTACTACCTCTATCTATAAATCCAACATTATGTTTTATATATCAACTATATATATGTACTTTCCTGAATAAAATTGACTTTACTTACTAATTACCATTTCTCCCAAGACCTAAAACGAAAGGCAAATTCCCCCCAACAACACACCATATATATATATATCAAATGCCATTTAAGTATAGAGGGAAGAGGTGTATGGGAAGAGTGTAGAGAGAGAGAGAGAGAGAGAGGGAGAGAGCTGTCAGTAGTACATCATAAGGCGAAAGAATATAACAGGTGATCTCCCTGTCATTGATTTCTCCCAACCCGCCCGCCACAAAACGAAAACAAATGTCTTCTTGGCCTCGTCTCTACGTCCCACGGCGCTTAATCTCTAACCACCCTTGACCCGCTGGTAGCTGGGTCACCCACGCACGCTCCACCCTTCTCACACTCACCATTTTGTTAGAGTTTTAGAGTAAAACGCTGAAAAGAAAAAACAATGACGACGAGCTCTCTCCTCTCCCTGCTGGTTCTCCCGTGACACTCCAATCCCTGACAAGACACCTCCTAGACACCTTTGTTCCAATGCTTTTCACATTCAATTTCTCCTAATTTCTCTTATAAAGGCTAACTTTAATATTAATATATGCTTATAATACAAATAAACACATATAATATCACTCAAAAGCTCATTAAGATGAAATGTGAAGGAAATAGGTTTTATAAAGTCGCCAAGAAAAGATATCTGAGAACAGACAATGATGTGGCCGAGTCTGCGCTCTGGCAGGCTAATAGCGCCAGTGTTGCCAAATTTTGTGGCTGGCGGCTAGCGGTGGGTGGTAGTGGCGGGGGCGGGGGCGGGGACTGGTAGAGTGGCGGGGGCGGGGACTGGTAGAGTGACGGGGGCGGGGACTGGTAGGGTGGCGGGGGCGGGGACTGGTAGAGTGGCGGGGGCGGGGACTGGTAGAGTGGAGGGGGCGGGACTGGTAGGGTGGCGGGGGCGGGGACTGGTAGAGTGGCGGGGGCGGGGACTGGTAGAGTGGCGGCGGCGGGGACTGGTAGAGTGGCGGCGGCGGGGACTGGTAGAGTGGCGGGGGCGGGGACTGGTAGAGGGGCGGCGGCGGGGACTGGTAGAGGGGCGGCGGCGGGGACTGGTAGAGTGGCGGTGGGCGGGGACTGGTAGAGTGGCGGCGGCAGGGACTGGTAGAGTGGCGGGGACTGGTAGAGTGGCGGCGGCGGGGACTGGTAGAGTGGCGGTGGGCGGGGACTGGTAGAGTGGCGGGGGCGGGGACTGGTAGAGTGGCGGGGGCGGGGACTGGTAGAGTGGCGGCGGCGGGGACTGGTAGAGTGGCGGGGGCGGGGACTGGTAGAGGGGCGGCGGCGGGGACTGGTAGAGGGGCGGCGGCGGGGACTGGTAGAGTGGCGGTGGGCGGGGACTGGTAGAGTGGCGGCGGCAGGGACTGGTAGAGTGGCGGGGACTGGTAGAGTGGCGGCGGCGGGGACTGGTAGAGTGGCGGTGGGCGGGGACTGGTAGAGTGGCGGCGGCGGGGACTGGTAGAGTGGCGGTGGGCGGGGACTGGTAGAGTGGCGGCGGCGGGGACTGGTACCCATTGTTGATGTGACGACTTATATTGAATTTTGTAACTAGCTCATCAAGATTGTAACTTGCTTAGCTAAATGAATTGTGGGGTTCAGTCCCTGAGCCCATTATGTGCCTCTGTAACCCTCTCCACTACCGCCCACGGGATGGGTATGGGGTGCATAATAAATGAACTAAACTAAACGGGGACTGGTAGAGTGGCGGTGGCGGGGACTGGTAGAGTGGCAGTGGCGGGGACTGGTAGAGTAGTTACTTTGTTTGGGCGTGAACCCTTGTTTGAACTCCGGGACCTTCCGGCCCACTCGTTGAAGTGGCCTTGCGGCACTAGTATCTTTGCCTTGCGGCACTAGTATCTTTGCCTTGCGGCACTAGTTTTTTTGCCTTGCGGCACTAGTTTTTTGCCTTGCGGCACTAGTTTTTTTGCCTTGCGGCACTAGTTTCTTTGCCTTGCGGCACTAGTTTCTTTGCCTTGCGGCATATCTTATGTGTAGCTTTCCGGCTAATTTCTTGTGCCTTGCTGCGTTTGTGGGAAATTCGAGTATACCTCGGATATATCCATCATTTGATCATTCCCCAGGATGCCACCCACAACAGTCGACTAAAACCCAGGTTCCTAATCAGTGCTGGGGGAACCAGAGGTGCAAGGAAATTTATCAATACGTCTTGCTCTGCTTGGGAGTGGCGGCCAGGTTCTGTTGAGCGACTGGCGGCGAGCTTCTGTTGAGCGGCTGGCGGCGAGCTTCTGTTGAGCGGCTGACGGCGAGCTTCTGTTGAGCGGCTGGCGGCGAGCTTCTGTTGAGCGGCTGGCGGCGAGCTTCTGTTGAGCGGTTGGCAACAGACAGCTGGCGGAGTGTTTAGCGGCGCCTCTGTTACCTAATCATTCCTTAGTAAATAGGAAATGATCAAATACTTTGAACATGAAATCCGCACCTCTCTTAGAAACGAAATTTTGTATTGTTCTCCACCTTGACCTCGAAGGAGCGTTTGATAGTATTCTTCCGCAGTAATTTAAACAGATGAATCTCGCATCCTCCTAAACAATAAGCCCACCATCACTAGCGTTGTATGGATCCCACAGTACCACCTCAAGCAGGGATGGCGGTTACCAAACAAACTATCTATTTTAACAGCTGAATTAGGTGCCTTATACCAAGCTCTCCGTTTAATCACAACATCTACAGTGACTCCAAGAGTGCGATTCAAGAAATTATAAACAACTCCACAACGTGCAAAGAGTTTGTCCACCCATGCCATCAACTTCTGCAAGAACATCAATTGAAAGAATATAACATCTCTTCGCAATGGGTGCCAGCGCATTGTGGCATACTTCCTAGTGAACTTATAGACCAACTAGTTAAAGCAATGCACGGTACAACTTATATTACCCATCATTCAATGCCTCATGTTGCACGTGTAGGCTTTTAGGCTAGTCTTTTCTTAAGAGCTACCATCACCCACGATTTTGTAATGAAATGGAAAACGCCATGCTTCCCTATACTATGGGAACCATAACAAAAAAAAATGGTTAACTTGGGAACATGTCAGGTATAAAACCAGAGAAATTGATATTACAATGAGATTCAGCACCGCTCCTGTGCCAGATAAGTCCACTACGGGCTCACCATAGCCCATGCTACTTGCCCCGCTCCTGTGCCAGGTAAGTCCACTACGGGCTCACCATAGCCCATGCTACTTGCCCCGCTCCTGTGCCAGGTAAGTCCACTACGGGCTCACCATAGCCCGTGCTACTTGCCCCGCTCCTGTGCCAGGTAAGTCCACTACGGGCTCACCATAGCCCATGCTACTTGCCCCGCTCCTGTGCCAGGTAAGTCCACTACGGGCTCACCATAGCCCATGCTACTTGCCCCGCTCCTGTGCCAGATAAGTCCACTACGGGCTCACCATAGCCCATGCTACTTGCCCCGCTCCTGTGCCAGGTAAGTCCACTACGGGCTCACCATAGCCCGTGCTACTTGCCCCGCTCCTGTGCCAGGTAAGTCCACTACGGGCTCACCATAGCCGTGCTACTTGCCCCGCTCCTGTGCCAGGTAAGTCCACTACGGGCTCACCATAGCCCGTGCTACTTGCCCCACTCCTGTGCCAGGTAAGTCCACTACGGGCTCACCATAGCCCGTGCTACTTGCCCCGCTCCTGTGCCAGGTAAGTCCACTACGGGCTCACCATAGCCTGTGCTACTTGCCCCACTCCTGTGCCAGGTAAGTCCACTACGGGCTCACCATAGCCCGTGCTACTTGCCCCGCTCCTGTGCCAGGTAAGTCCACTACGGGCTCACCATAGCCCGTGCTACTTGCCCCACTCCTGTGCCAGGTAAGTCCACTACGGGCTCACCATAGCCCGTGCTACTTGGAACTTGTTCCGAGTAGCTGAATCTATAACAACAACAACATACTACAATGACCAGATTAAGGCTGGGACACGCCAAACTGGCAGCACACAGCTCTAAATACCAGACAGACATTAGTGAACTGTGCTTCTACTACCATGTTCCTGAAACAATTGAACATTACCTCCTTCACTGTTGCCGACTTCATAATGCCAGAGTGAACTTCAAACAAGTATTTATCACCCTTTAAATACAATTCAACAACGATCGAGCATATATATTAGGAGGTGATCTATGATTACATATAAAATATTAAATAGTCAAAGCACTGGCTAGATATCTCCAGTCGACCAACAAATTGGATATGTCAACCGGTGGCGTGAGGTATATCTCACTTGAATTTTACCTTAGGTAAATTTTACCTATTCTGAATTCTGAATTCAGTAAAGAAAAAAACAGAATTCGATAAAAAAAAATATGTATTTTACATAGAGAACAAATGCCTCCCTGCAGAAGTAACGACGCTCAGCTGACGCCATAAACATCCAGGGCTTACAACGCATCAAGTCGCCCAATAACACGCCTAATATTTAATCCCCGCAGCTCAATCTGCAGCAAAAGGCAACAGACAAAAGCATCTGGAAGCACTAGCTGTCATTGTCATCAGCAGTGACACCACGCCCCCTCGGTGACGCCTCTTCCAACAGTACTACCGATACAGGTATAGCCAGGATATACCCTTTCCTGCACTCTTTACACCCTTTCCTGCAAGCTGCACTCTTTACACACTCTTTACACCCTTTCCTGCAAGCTGCACTCTTTACACCCTTTCCTGCAAGCTGCACCTTTTCCTGCAAGCTACACCCTTTCCTGCAAGCTGAACTCTATACACCCTTCCCTGCAAGCTGCACCTTTTCCTGCAAGCTACACACTTTCCTGCAAGCTGCACTCTTTACACCCTTTCCTGCAAGCTGCACTCTTTACACCCTTTCCTGCAAGCTGCACTCTTTACACCCTTTCCTGCAAGCTGCACCTTTTCCTGCAAGCTACACCCTTTCCTGCAAGCTGAACTCTATACACCCTTCCCTGCAAGCTGCACCTTTTCCTGCAAGCTACACCCTTTCCTGCAAGCTGAACTCTATACACCCTTCCCTGCAAGCTGCACCTTTTCCTGCAAGCTACACCCTTTCCTGCAAGCTGCACTCTTTACACCCTTTCCTGCAAGCTGCACTCTTTACACCCTTTCCTGCAAGCTGCACTCTTTACACCCTTTCCTGCAAGCTGCACCTTTTCCTGCAAGCTACACCCTTTCCTGCAAGCTGAACTCTATACACCCTTCCCTGCAAGCTGCACCTTTTCCTGCAAGCTACACCCTTTCCTGCAAGCTGCACTCTTTACACCCTTTCTTGCAAGCTGCACTCTTTACACCCTTTCCTGCAAGCTACAGCCGCCATCCAGAAGAAGACTGCAAGAGTCAATAGTTGGGACTCAATGATGTAAGTTAAATTATAAACTGTTGAGGTAATAATGATGACGCAAAATACAGCCTATTCACCTGCAATGATAGTACTTGTAGCAACTATTTGGCACGAGGTACTAATATATATGCAGTTGAGCCCCCAAGAGTTCATGTTTTGTATTATTTAATTACTCCAAAAGGCATTCTAGAAAGTCGGAAATGTAACTAAAGAAACCTATCTAAGGAATCCTACGTCTAATTCCAGAAACCTATCTAAGGAATCCTACGTCTAATTCCCGCTATCTTAGGTCTATATATATGGGAAATGAATGTTCAGGTTTGGTTTTTGTTTTTTTCTCGACTATAACATAAAAAAGAGTGCAAACAGGAACTAGTAAATCCACAGTGTATCATAGTTATGTGTTCAGCATAACAAATGCATTTTAATTCCTTTCATCGGGAAGAGAAAGCCTATTTTAAGCTTATCGAGGCCCTCCTAGGCCAAATTCTGATCTTTCCCGGGATTCAAGCGACAACAGCTGCCTCTTTACTGCCAAGTGAATAGAGGCGGCGTGCCCATTCGTTTCTGTCCTGCCCAGGATTGAACACGGGTCTGTGAGTCGAGGATGTAGACTACTGTGCAAATAACAAAATCAGCATTATGTGACAGTCGTGGTCCTGTCTGTGACAGTCGTGGTCCTGTCTGTGACAGTCATGGTCCTGTCTGTGACAGTCATGGTCCCGTCTGTGACAGTCATGGTCCCGTCTGTGACAGTCGTGGTCCTGTCTGTGACAGTCGTGGTCCTGTCTGTGACAGTCGTGGTCCTGTCTGTGACAGTCATGGTCCCGTCTGTGACAGTCATGGTCCCGTCTGTGACAGTCGTGGTCCTGTCTGTGACAGTCGTGGTCCTGTCTGTGACAGTCATGGTCCCGTCTGTGACAGTCATGGTCCCGTCTGTGACAGTCATGGTCCCGTCTGTGACAGTCGTGGTCCTGTCTGTGACAGTCGTGGTCCTGTCTGTGACAGTCATGGTCCCGTCTGTGACAGTCATGGTCCCGTCTGTGACAGTCATGGTCCTGTCTGTGACAGTCATGGTCCTGCCTGTGACAGTCATGGTCCTGCCTGTGATAGCCATGGTCCTGCCTGTGACAGTCATGGTCCTGTTTGTGACAGTCATGGTCCTGTCTGTGGCAGTCGTGGTCCTGTCTGTGACAGTCGTGGTCCTGTCTGTGACAGTCGTGGTCCTGTCTGTGACAGTCATGGTCCTGTCTGTGGCAGTCGTGGTCCTGTCTGTGGCAGTCGTGGTCCTGTCTGTGGCAGTCATGGTCCTGTCGGGGAGTCGGTCGGCCGAGCGGACAGCACGCTGGACTTGTGATCCTGTGCAGGCGAAGAGCCACAATAACGTGGCTGAAGTATGTTTGACCAGATACTTGACTTGAGAAGACTTGAGCGACTTGAGAATGGTCCAGGACGGACCGAAACGTCGTCGTCCCTTCAACTTCTAGTGTGTGGTCTGGTCAAACATTGTGATCCTGTGGTCCTGGGTTCGATCCCAGGCGCCGGCGAGAAACAATGGGCAGAGTTTCTTTCACCCTATGCCCCTGTTACCTAGCAGTAAAATAGGTACCTGGGTGTTAGTCAGCTGTCACGGGCTGCTTCCTGGGGGTGGAGGCCTGGTCGAGGACCGGGCCGCGGGGACACTAAAGCCCCGAAATCATCTCAAGATAACCTGTCTGTGACAGTCATGGTCCTGTCTGTGACAGTCATGGTCCTGTCTGTGACAGTCATGGTCCTGTCTGTGACAGTCATGGTCCTGTCTGTGACAGTCATGGTCCTGTCTGTGACAGTCGTGGTCCTGTCTGTGACACTCATGGTCCTGTCTGTGACAGTCGTGGTCCTGTCTGTGGCAGTCATGGTCCTGCTTATGACAGTTATGGTCCTGCCTGCCATAGTCATCGTTCTACTTATGACAATCATGGTCCTGCTTGTGACAATCATGGTCCTGTCTGTAATAGCCATGGTCCTGCCTGTATAATATAAATTTGACCTTTATTTTGACAGCCGTAGTTTACCTGTAACTACCTATGGTCCATAGGTCCATCCACATATAGTATGTTGCTTACCCATGGACAGTATTTTTGGCACAGCCGTGGTCTGTCTGTGCCACATCTGTGTGATGTCTGAGCGTCAGACGGGAATTAGGATGGTGACACTACCATAGTCTGTTGGACACAAGGTCATGGTCCTCTCTGTGTCACTACAAACTACAACTGTAATAATTAATTAACGCTTTAAATTTAAATTTTGTAGAATATAATTATAATGATTACGTGATATGTTATCAGTATGACATGAAAATAATGTACTGAAATTTTGTGTAATATAATTCGATTTTAAATGTACAACCGTTTATGTATAATGTTTTTGACTGATCATAGCACTGATCCTGTGTTTGAGACTTCAGTTGTCGCTTCTGTGACAGTAAAGGTCTTGACTGTGGCAGTCAGGGTCGCTTCTGTTACACAGTACGTACGTACTGTGTAACGTACGTACGTACTGTGTAACGTACGTACGTACTGTGTAACGTACGTACGTACATACTGTGTAACGTACGTACGTACTATGTAACGTACGTACTGTGTAACGTACGTACTGTGTAACGTACGTACGTACGTACGTACGTACGTACTATGACACAGAAGGGATCCCATAGCGCGAATGACATCGGTGGGAAATCTTAGAAGGACGGACTAGAACCTAACCTAACCTCCAACCCTCCTAATAGAACGTCGTATTTTGACGTATACTCTAAGGTCAAAATTTGTCGTACTAGAAAATGGTAGCGGCTCGCGAAATTGACATAAAGTCCCGATTTCTGTTTTGGGTCCTCTGGTAGGTTAGGATAAGGGAACTTTAGTATGACAGTTTCGCAACATTGGGAAACCTTAAGACGACCGGCTGCGTGAAACCAGATTGGGTCCTCTAGTTGGTTGGATTAGGACACTTCAGTAAAGTTTCTTAAAACTTGGGGAGAGGGGGCGCCCGGGATTGAACCAGGGACCTCTCGATCTGCAGTCGAATGCTCTACCACTGAGCTACACCCCCGCCTGGGTTTGTGTTGGAGGGAGAGGCAGTGACGCTCACAAGGTCACTCTGGCAAACCTCAAAATAAGTACTTTCTACTGACTAAAAGTTTTGCCCAGACCAGGGATCAAACCAGGGACCTTTAGATCTTCAGTCTAACGCTCTCCCAACTGAGCTATCTAGGCGCTTGGTAAGTTGTATCTACTTACTTTTATAAGCACTTTTCTGTACTACATGTTTAGTTTCCTTATAAATAAATAATAAATAAATGTTTATTCAGGTAAGGTACATACATACAAGAGATTTTACAACAATTTGATAGATTTATAGATACAGCTAGTACATACAGTGCCTAAAGCCACTATACGCAAAGCGTTTCGGGCTTACTAAATTACATTAACCCTTGCATTCCATTCTCGTCTGTCGTTGATTATCGTTCATTATGGAAGTTGAAGAAAGGGGAAAGGAAGAGGTCAGGGACCTCTCTCCTTTCGTCTCCTTTCCTCTACATCGTTTCATCATTCTCCATGGCGTAGCGGA
Organism: Procambarus virginalis; assembly: GCA_020271785.1. Classification (NCBI taxonomy): domain Eukaryota; kingdom Metazoa; phylum Arthropoda; class Malacostraca; order Decapoda; family Cambaridae; genus Procambarus; species Procambarus virginalis. The sequence goes on along the minus strand of WNGS01160430.1, from coordinate 5,080,843 downwards.
AAGACGCTCGCCTGGCGTTCCGCGAGTGCTTTGTTATGGGTTCGTATCCTGGCCGGGGAGGATTTACTGGGCGCAAATCCTTAACTGTAACCTCTGTTTAACTCAACAGTAAAATAGGTACGAGGTCGTAAAAACAATTCTTCACGGGGGTCGTATTCCAGGGAACATAGGATTAAGAACTTGCCCGAAACGCAACGCGTACTAGTGGCTGTACAAGAATGTAACAACTCTTGTATATATAAATAATAAAATAAAAAATAATCATCCAATATCTCCTCCTCTCTCCACCTCTTTTCTCATCATCCCCCCCCACCCCTCCACCCTCTCTCATGTTTCAAATCGGACAGTAAAGGGGGGAAGGGGGGCTTAGATGATGATATTTCTTATAAAAGTGACATTGGAGCCGACCCTAAGTGGCCTATGACACTTACATATCCAACATACTTCATATGTGAAAGTTGGGTGAGGCTAGCCCCAAGCATCTGACCTCCAGGAATGGATCCAGACTCTTAATCATGGGCGATTTCATCCATGGAAATCTGTGAGATTGGGGGCATCCACGTGGAGGTGAAGATACATGGAGAGCTAAACTCTTGGAAGTGACAACAAGGAACTTTCTAAGCCAAGATGTCAAGGGACCCACAAGAATGAGAGGCAATGTCAAACTAGACTCGACCTGATATTCACCTTAAACGAGTCAGAAATAAGGGAAGTCAAATTTGAAGCCATTATAGGAATGAGTGACCACAGTGTATTGACATTTGAGTATCTGGTAGAGGTAGGGATAACCTATCCAAGGATGGGATCGGAAGGGAAAAGACTAAATTACCGAAGAGGAAAATATGATGAGATGAGAAACTTCCTAAGGGGAATATCATGGGAAACAGAACTCAGAGAACAAACAGACTGTAAAGGATATGATGGACTATGTCACCCAGAAGTGCCAGGAAGCTGCTGACAGGTTTATCCCGGTCCAAAAGAAGAAAAACGAAAAACAACAAAAGAATCCATGATTCGCTGAGGAATGTAAGGTAGCGAAGCAATTGAGTACAAGATTTAGGACATTAATTAGGGCAGACTCAATCAGACGCGGTGCCGTTAAACGGAATTTGATTAAGCACAACTAGGTGAGTACAACTTAGGTGAATACAACTAGGTGAATACAGACCGCGTTTAGGGCAGGTCATAAAGCTAAACAAGGAATTTAATTGCCTCAAACTGCTCAAAGGCAATCCAATCAAAGTGTAACCAGCTCACGTGTTGGTTCTATAATATTTGTGGCACGTGATTGGGCATAAATGCTTTTATTATAAGAAATTTCAATGCTAACAAATTTTCTGTTCCCCAACAGAAATTTACCTGAAAGTAATATCCAATGTACAGAAAGAGAAGTTATATAAACAAGTGAGAAATACTGATGTAACGCCTAGATAGCTCAGTTGGGAGAGCGTTAGACTGAAGATCTAAAGGTCCCTGGTTCGATCCCTGGTCTGGGCAAAGGTTTTAGTCAACAGCAAGTACTTATTTTGAGGTTTGCCAGAGTGACCTTGTGAGCGTCACTGCCTCTCCCTCCAAACAGAACCAGACGGGGGTGTAGCTCAGTGGTAGAGCATTCGACTGCAGATCGAGAGGTCCCTGGTTCAATCCCGGGCGCCCCTCTCCCTTGGTTTTAAGTTTTTTTGTTTTTTTGTACAATGTGTGTGACAATGACAGTTGTTGAGTATTGTGTTTATGCCAATAACTACATGTACAATAAGAATTAGGCCTAATTCATCTTAGTCTTTTTAAACACGCCGCGCTTTTTATATCGCGTGGCGGTTTAATTACTGTGTCAAGCTTTTTGTTAAAAGTTGTGGTTAAAAGTATCTCGACAACCTCTTCTTTCAATGCTTTCACTCCACTTACCAACGAATCCTTCTGAGTACGAGTATTACCTCCCATTTCTACTACTCAAAATTAAGTATTCAGCTTCCATTGATGCTCTCTTGTCCTACCTCCTCTCGGGGTAAATAGGCTACTCATGTCCATTTTGTCTATTCCCTTCAGTATTTATTTATTTATTTATATACAAGAAGGTACATTGGGTTTGTGAGAGTACATAGCATTGATGTTTACATTCTTGTAAAGCCACTAACATGCATAGCGTATTTTACCCTCTAAGGATATAAGTTTGAGTTACCTCATCAGTTCATTAAACTGACCCCTCTCATTTCTGGTACCAATCTAGTGACAAAGCTCTGCTCTTCAAGATTCTCTTTTTGTGTTTCAGGCCGGCGCTGCCTACTCTAGTAATGGCCTCCCATAAGCTATGTATATGGGTCTGAAAAGCATGATTGTTTACATTGTTAAATGGTGTATTTATGTTCGCCAAGTTGCCAAATGCGGCTGACGTTGTCCTGTTTACGTGTGCTTTTTGTTAGTGTTAGAAATGATATCCCCTCCCAAGGTATGTCTCCATTACCTGTAGTTGCTTTTCCTTTATTGTGTAGCTTCCTCCAGGTCTTTTTCTCCTGTTCCCATCCACCCATTTCTGTTGCTAGGTTAGTATCATTTGCAGACTTTGTGAACTCACGCTCTCAAATATATCGTTTTCGTAGTAGATTAGAAAGTCTGAGACAGTACCTTGTTGGACCATCGCATTTGGTGCTTCACCATAACACAATCTCTGACCATGAGTCTTTGTTTACTCTTCCTTCCTTTCCGTAAGGAAGAGGAGCTCTCACTAACCCTGGTCAAGACCAGTCACTAACACTGGTCAAGACCAGTCACTAACACTGGTCAAGACCAGTCACTAACACTGGTCAAGACCAGTCACTAACACTGGTCAAGACCAGTCACTATAACACTGGTCAAGACCAGTCACTATAACACTGGTCAAGACCAGTCACTATAACACTGGTCAAGACCAGTCACTAACACTGGTCAAGACCAGTCACTAACACTGGTCAAGACCAGTCACTAACACTGGTCAAGACCAGTCACTATAACACTGGTCAAGACCAGTCACTATAACACTGGTCAAGACCAGTCACTATAACACTGGTCAAGACCAGTCACTATAACACTGGTCAAGACCAGTCACTAACACTGGTCAAGACCAGTCACTAACACTGGTCAAGACCAGTCACTAACACTGGTCAAGACCAGTCACTATAACACTGGTCAAGACCAGTCACTATAACACTGGTCAAGACCAGTCACTATAACACTGGTCAAGACCAGTCACTATAACACTGGTCAAGACCAGTCACTAACACTGGTCAAGACCAGTCACTAACACTGGTCAAGACCAGTCACTAACACTGGTCAAGACCAGTCACTATAACACTGGTCAAGACCAGTCACTAACACTGGTCAAGACCAGTCACTATAACACTGGTCAAGACCAGTCACTATAACACTGGTCAAGACCAGTCACTATAACACTGGTCAAGACCAGTCACTAACACTGGTCAAGACCAGTCACTATAACACTGGTCAAGACCAGTCACTAACACTGGTCAAGACCAGTCACTAACACTGGTCAAGACCAGTCACTAACACTGGTCAAGACCAGTCACTATAACACTGGTCAAGACCAGTCACTAACACTGGTCAAGACCAGTCACTAACACTGGTCAAGACCAGTCACTAACACTGGTCAAGACCAGTCACTATAACACTGGTCAAGACCAGTCACTATAACACTGGTCAAGACCAGTCACTAACACTGGTCAAGACCAGTCACTAACACTGGTCAAGACCAGTCACTATAACACTGGTCAAGACCAGTCACTAACACTGGTCAAGACCAGTCACTAACACTGGTCAAGACCAGTCACTAACACTGGTCAAGACCAGTCACTAACACTGGTCAAGACCAGTCACTATAACACTGGTCAAGATAGATCCGTGGGGTCAAGACCGATAGGGGGCACCTATTTGTATCTGCAAGATCGAGCTCTAGCTCTTGGACCCCGCTTTTCTAGCCGTTGGTTTTCTAACGCAATGACTCCTGGCCTATTTCCTTATAATTCCTGTCTTTAAAGTTATGAATGGAGTTAGCCTCTACAATCTGCTCCTTTAGGTCATCCCATTTACTCACTGCCCTTACGTCAAAGGAAAACTTTCTAACATCTTAATGACACATCTGAGTCTCAAGTTTCCATCCGTGTCCCCTTGTTCTGTTGATATTCATTGTAAACAATTCATCTGTTTCCACCCTGCCAATTCCTCTGGGTATTTTATACGACTATATCATGTCCTTCCCTTTCTAATATGGTCAGGTTTAGTTCCTTCAGTCTCTCTTCGTTCCTCATCCCTCGCAACTCTGGGACGAGTCTCGTTGCAAACTTCTGCACTTTTTTCGAGCTTCCTTATGTTTTTTTAGATGGGGGTTCCAAGACGGGCGGCATACTCTAAGACTGGCCTCACATAGCCTCTGGAGTTAGGTTTGGTGTTATGTCCACTCCCAGATCTTTTTCTCTAGTCGTTATAGGTAAGAAGTTTTCCCTCATCATGTATGGGCCTTTCGGTCTCCTGGCTCCTGATCCAATTTCCATCACCTTACACTTGCTGGTGTTGAACTCTAGCAGCCATTTCCAGGACCAGCTCTGGAACCTGCACACACACACCTGTGTGTGTGTATTTACAATTTATGCCTGCAGAATCGAGCTATTAGTTCTCGGACCCCGCCTTTCTAACCAATTTATTTTTCTTCTATTATGTCTACTTCATATATTTTTCTATAACACGCGCGCAAACACACACACACACACACACACACACACACACACACACACACACACACACACACACACACACACACACACACACACACACACACACACACACATACACACACACACACACACATCCCCAGGAAGCAGGCATGTAACTCCCAGGTGCATATTTACTGCTAGGTGAACAGGGCATTAGAGGGAAATAAACTCTACCTATTTGTTTCCGCCTCCGCCGGGAATGGAACTCGGGCTCTTATGACTACGACCCCCGAGCGCTGTCAACTCAGCCGCGAGACCCTCGAGTGTGTGTGTGTGTGTGTAACTACCTCAGGGTAGTTTTCAGAGCCGAAGCTCAGGAACCAATCAGGGAAGAGGCTATGAAGATGAAACTCCCCAATTGGTGAATTCATACTCTAGTCTTAGAGTTGAATTCACCAATTGGGGAGTTGCATCTTCATAGACTCTTCCCTGATTGGTTCCTGAGCTTCGGCTCTGAAAAATACCTGAGGTAGTTACACACACACACACACACACTCGAGGGTCTCGCGGCTGAGTTGACAGCGCTCGGGGGTCGTAGTCATAAGAGCCCGAGTTCATTCCCGGCGGAGGCGGAAACAAATAGGTAGAGTTTATTTCCCTCTAATGCCCTGTTCACCTAGCAGTAAATATGCACCTGGGAGTTACATGCCTGCTTCCTGGGATGTGTGTGTGTGTGTGTTGTATGTGGTGTGTGTGGTGTGTTGTGTGTGTGTGTGTGTGGTGTGTGTGTGTGGTGTGTGTGTGTGTGTGTGTGTGTGTGTGTGTGTGTGTGTGTGTGTGTTTGCGCGCGTGTTATAGAAAAATATATGAAGTAGACATAATAGAAGAAAAAAATAAATTGGTTAGAAAGGCGGGGTCCGAGAACTAATAGCTCGATTCTGCAGGCATAAATGTAAAACACACACACAGGTGTGTGTGTGCAGGTTCCAGAGTGGTCCTGGAAATGGCTGCTAGAGTTCAACACCAGCAAGTGTAAGGTGATGGAAATTGGATCAGGAGCCAGGAGACCGAAAGGCCCATACATGATGAGGGAAAACTTCTTACCTATAACGACTAGAGAAAAAGATCTGGGAGTGGACATAACACCAAACCTAACTCCAGAGGCTATGTGAGGCCAGTCTTAGAGTATGCCGCCCGTCTGGAACCCCCATCTAAAAAAACATAAGGAAGCTCGAAAAAAGTGCAGAAGTTTGCAACGAGACTCGTCCCAGAGTGCGAGGGATGAGGAACGAAGAGAGACTGAAGGAACTAAACCTGACCATATTAGAAAGGAAGGACATGATATAGTCGTATAAAATACCCAGAGGAATTGGCAGGGGTGGAAACAGATGAATTGTTTACAATGAATATCAACAGAACAGGGACACGGATGGAAACTTGAGACTCAGATGTGTCATTAAGATGTTAGAAAGTTTTCCTTTGACGTAAGGGCAGTGAGTAAATGGGATGACCTAAAGGAGCAGATTGTAGAGGCTAACTCCATTCATAACTTTAAAGACAGGAATTATAAGGAAATAGGCCAGGAGTCATTGCGTTAGAAAACCAACGGCTAGAAAAGCGGGGTCCAAGAGCTAGAGCTCGATCTTGCAGATACAAATAGGTGCCCCTATCGGTCTTGACCCCACGGATCTATCTTGACCAGTGTTATAGTGACTGGTCTTGACAGTGTTAGTGACTGGTCTTGACCAGTGTTAGTGACTGGTCTTGACCAGTGTTAGTGACTGGTCTTGACCAGTGTTAGTGACGGTCTTGACCAGTGTTATAGTGACTGGTCTTGACCAGTGTTAGTGATGGTCTTGACCAGTGTTAGTGACTGGTCTTGACCAGTGTTATAGTGACTGGTCTTGACCAGTGTTATAGTGACTGGTCTTGACCAGTGTTAGTGACTGGTCTTGACCAGTGTTAGTGACTGGTCTTGACCAGTGTTAGTGACTGGTCTTGACCAGTGTTATAGTGACGGGTCTTGACCAGTGTTAGTGACTGGTTTGACCAGTGTTAGTGACTGGTCTTGACCAGTGTTAGTGACTGGTCTTGACCAGTGTTATAGTGACTGGTCTTGACCAGTGTTAGTGACTGGTCTTGACCAGTGTTATAGTGACTGGTCTTGACCAGTGTTATAGTGATGGTCTTGACCAGTGTTATAGTGACTGGTCTGACCAGTGTTAGTGACTGGTCTGACCAGTGTTATAGTGACTGGTCTTGACCAGTGTTAGTGACTGGTCTTGACCAGTGTTAGTGACTGGTTGACCAGTGTTAGTGACTGGTCTTGACCAGTGTTATAGTGACTGGTCTTGACCAGTGTTATAGTGACTGGTCTTGACCAGTGTTATAGTGACTGGTCTTGACCAGTGTTATAGTGGACTGGTCTTGACCAGTGTTAGTGACTGGTCTTGACAGTGTTAGTGACTGGTCTTGACCAGTGTTAGTGACTGGTCTTGACCAGTGTTATAGTGACTGGTCTTGACCAGTGTTATAGTGACTGGTCTTGACCAGTGTTATAGTGACTGGTCTGACCAGTGTTATAGTGACTGGTCTTGACCAGTGTTAGTGACTGGTCTTGACCAGTGTTAGTGACTGGTCTTGACCAGTGTTAGTGACTGGTCTTGACCAGTGTTATAGGACTGGTCTTGACCAGTGTTATAGTGACTGGTCTTGACCAGTGTTATAGTGACTGGTCTTGACAGTGTTAGTGACTGGTCTTGACCAGTGTTAGTGACTGGTCTTGACCAGTGTAGTGACTGGTCTTGACCAGTGTTAGTGACTGGTCTTGACCAGGGTTAGTGAGAGCTCCTCTTCCTTACGGAAAGGAAGGAAGAGTAAACAAAGACTCATGGTCAGAGATGTGTTATGGTGAAGCACCAAATGCGATGGTCCAACAAGGTACTGTCTCAGACTTTCTAATCTACTACGAAAACGATATATTTGAGAGCGTGAGTTCACAAAGTCTGCAAATGATACTAACCTAGCAACAGAAATGGGTGGATGGGAACAGGAGAAAAAGACCTGGAGGAAGCTACACAATAAAGGAAAAGCAACTACAGGTAATGGAGACATACCTGGGAGGGGATATCATTTCTAACACTAACAAAAAGCACACGTAAACAGGACAACGTCAGCCGCATTGGCAACTTGGCGAACATAAATACACCATTTAACAATGTAAACAATCATGCTTTCAGAACCATATCATAGCTTATGGAGGCCATTATAGAGTAGGCAGCGCCGGCCTGAAACACAAAAAGAGAATCTTGAAGAGCAGAGCTTGTCACTAGATTGGTACCAGAAATGAGAGGGGTCAGTTTAATGAACTGATGAGGTAACTCAAACTTATATCCTTAGAGGGTAAAATACGCTATGCATGTTAGTGGCTTTACAAGAATGTAAACATCAATGCTATGTACTCTCACAACCCAATGTACCTTCTTGTATATAAATAAATAAATAAATACTGAAGGGAATAGACAAAATGGACATGAGTAGCCTATTTACCCCGAGAGAGGTAGGACAAGAGAGCATCAATGGAAGCTGAATACTAAATTTTGAGTAGTAGAATGGGAGGTAATACTCGTACTCAGAAGGATTCGTGGTAAGTGGAGTGAAAGCATGAAAGAAGAGGTTGTCGAGATACTTTAACCACAACTTTTAACAAAAAGCTTGACACAGTAATTAAACCGCACGCGATATAAAAAGCGCGGCGTGTTTAAAAAGACTAAGATGAATTAGGCCTAATTCTTATTGTACATGTAGTTATTGGCATAAACACAATACTCAAAAACTGTCATGTCACACACATTGTACCAAAAAAACAAAAAAACTTAAAACCAAGGGAGAGGGGGCGCCGGGATTGAACCAGGGACCTCTCGATCTGCGTCGAATGCTCTACCACTGAGCTACAACCCCGTCTGGTTCTGTTTGGAGGGAGAGGCAGTGACGCTCACAAGGTCACTCTGGCAAACCTCAAAATAAGTACTTGCTGTTGACTAAAAACCTTTGCCCAGACCAGGGATCGAACCAGGGACCTTTAGATCTTCAGTCTAACGCTCTCCCAACTGAGCTATCTAGGCGTTACATCAGTATTTCTACTTGTTTATATAACTTCTCTTTCTGTACATTGATATTACTTTCAGGTAAATTTCTGTTGGGGAACAGAAATTGTTAGCATTGAAATTTCTTATAATAAAAAGCATTTATGCCCAATCACGTGCCACAAATATTATAGAACAAACACGTGAGTGGTTACACTTTGATTGGATGCCTTTGAGCAGTTTGAGGCAATTTAAATTCCTTGTTTAGCTTTATGACCTGCCCTAAACGCGGTCTGTATTCACCTAGTTGTATTCACCTAAGTTGTACTCACCTAGTGTGCTTAATCAAA
>WNGS01160430.1:5050953-5062399 GCA_020271785.1 Procambarus virginalis | reverse complement strand
TTAATTGGAGTTAAAATTAACGTAGATATATGACTGAACCTAACCAACCTTACCTAACCTAACCTATCCTATCTTTATAGGTTAGGTTAGGTAAAATTAGGTAGCCGAAAAAGTTAGGTTAGGTTAGGTTAGGTAGGTTAGGTAGTCGAAAAACAATTAATTCATGAAAACTTGGCTTATTAGGCAAATCGGGCCTTGCATAGTAGGGTAGGCTGAGAAGTGCGTTCTGGCTACTAGGTACGACATATATATATATATATATATATATATATATATATATATATATATATATATATATATATATATTATATATATATATACGAATTTTCTCAATATTTCTTATGTTTCTTTTTACTGTGATGGTAATTGGTAATTGAAAAATAATTCCCCAAAATTATTTTTATTTCTAGTCTGAGCGACGCTTGACTAGAAATAAAAATGAAAATGAATTTTGAAAAATGAAAAATGAACTTATATCACAAGTGATTGAACAAGAGGCTCACAACAGTCACTATACAAGGCACTTTACATCTATGGTGAGTCACACACTATATAAATCACCTAACATGTAATAGCTACGGTTTCAAGCTCAGCAAGTTAGGTAGTACACAGTTACTAGTCTTGCTCCACACCCACCCATCTGGAGTATCCAAAATTATATATAGTAATCGAATAAAATTCATAGTTTAGATATACCAGAGATGAAACAAAAAGCCATGAGCTAGCGTCCATAAGGAGGCGAGACTTCTAGCAAATACCTTCCTGTTCATTGGCTGCTGCGGGGAATGGCAACACTCTTTTTATGAATTAAATGTTAACTAAGAAATACGTCCTTTTGCACAACAGCCTTGTTGTTGTGTTAAAGAACAACAATTTCTGTTTTGTACCTAACAGAAATTTCCATCTAACTGAATAATTTAGTCCAATAAGATGGTGAAGCATTGTATCATCAATGTTATTTGTGTCGAGGCAACCCCCACTCATGACGTCACAGGCTAGGTAGCCAGCAGGTCATTTTTATATAACACTTGTTATCTCATGCAATATGTAATTATCACTTATTAACACTTTTTTAAGTAATTAAAGCTTTACGTTTTGGGTAGATTAAAGCTAAAACAGAATGTCATAAGCAGGGCTGGTGTTCTGAACTAAGATGATTTATTAAGTGGATAGAACCTTTAGCTGATCCCTTCCTGTGATTGGCTGTTGTGAATGTCAACAAAGAGTTTCTACCAATGATATGCCAGCAGGGTAATTCTTACTTCACCACAACAACCCGCCTTATGGGCTGCTGTTTGGCTATTTGTAGTACATGGGCGACGAAATAGATGGCGTTAGCTGTATTTTGAAGGGTGGCGTGTTAATAGTGCAATTTGATGTCAACAGATGGCATAAGCTGTATTTTATGACTACTGTTGACCAGCCAGTTGATAGTGTTCTTTTCTGCCAACAGATGGCAACAGCTTTATTATTATTGCTTCCGAATTCCCTTTAAATACTTATCTACAAATCCCGTAGCTTATGATAAGGTTTTATATCAAGCTGGCATTAGGAGTTCTGCAATTACTTTTTTTTTATCTACTGTTGAGAATATCATTATATAACGTCTGTTTAGGATGTAGCTTTTTGTTGAGATGTGAAATATTTCCAAATAAATTAAGCATCAGTCCGTAATATTATTAAAACAACGAATTATATATATAATAACAGCAATTCACATTGATAATACTTGGATATATAAAAATTTGGTAATTTTGTTTTGGCAGGGATACGCACAAAACACTGAACTGTGGCCAGTTATATAATAATTAATAATTCATTGTGTCGAGTTAGACAGGTTAAATATCCCAAAAGGAATTCACAAGGAAACAGCAGCTCGGTTATATAGACTACGTCTAGGTTACAAATACAACTGGGAAATTGTTGAAGCCAGAGAGAGGGAATGTATCTTCTGCCAGTCACAGAAAAGCCATTACTTCATTAACTCCTGAAATGTGAGTTAATGAAGTTATGCAGGTCAGCGTTCAATCCCCGACCGTCCAAGTGGTTGAGCACCATTTCTTCTCCTGGTCCTTATCCTGACCCCTTCCAAGTGCTATATAGTCCTAATGGCTTGGCGCTTTCTCCTGATAATTCATTCAATCATTCCTGAAATGTGAAGCAACCAACTTCCTTAAGAGTCCCTGAATCTTGCAGTATCCACCCTGAAGTAACCCCCAATGATCACCTATTAGCTCCCTCCAGGATTAGGAAAGACTTGGGTAAATACTGATTTGGTAACAGGGTTGTGAATTTGTGGAACCAAGTACCGCGTAACATAATAGATGTAGGATTCCCTTGATTGTTTCAAGCATAGGTTAGACATACAAATGAATGAGTTTGGGTGGATATAAATAGGAGCTGCCTCGTATGGGCCAATAGGCCTTCTGCAGTTACCTTGATTCTTATGTTTTTATTATAATGGTTTGGGTTTCTGATGCCACACTGATCAGTATGCAAATCAACAACTTCCCCATCTGTTGGTGTGTCAGCCCTGTACCATGCTCTCCCTGCCTGTCAGTTTGCTACTATTTTGACCAAGAATATAGCTCAAAATTCTGCAGATTCTGAGGATCCCTTAGTGTTCAATTACTCATTGTCGGTTGCGTTCAAGTTCTCTTTACATACAGTATTATATTTACAATAATACTAATTCATTGTGTCAGAAGACAGCCAGCCAGAGTGTATTCATTCACGTTAGGCTTATATTGAGGTAACCCCCCCCCCAAAAAAAAAGAAGTCGAATTACTGACCCCGCCCAGGATGCAATCCCACAACAAGTTGACTATCTCCTGAGTACCTGCTAGGTGAACAGTCGCATTAGGTGATAGGAAATGCGCCCAACCATATCTGTCCCTCCCGGGATTCGAACCCGGAATTCTCGATTTTGAGTCGAGAATGAACCCGACTCTACTACCGTAACACTTATTTGTTGTTCTGTTCTTTCTGAATGGTGGAGGTATCCAGGATGACAATACTGTATGTCGAAAAGACAAATTTGCCAATCCTGAGATCCACCCCAAAATCTGCGACCAGGATAAGTCATTCCCTCCACCATTACAATGTTCATCCATTAAACACTTGAGACCTGCTTGCATGAGGTACGTAGAGTTTTGCAATTATTTCATCTCTCCTCGTGTTCTGAAGGATATCCTTATTAGTTAAAGTTCAAGTAAGTTTATTGAGAAAAGGACGCACATCTCAAATGGATAGAGTAGCTTAGGCTATACACACAGAAATCACAATAACGGGATAATGTATATTAAATGAACAAATTTGTGGATTTGCTCATTAGCTTAGGCTATTTCTACCCTCGTTCCTTATTAGCTGCTCGAAGTTTGCCAGTGCAGGCTAATTGATTGTTTGTCCCTATACCTTGAGGTTACCTTGAGGTGCTTCCGGGGCTTAGCGTCCCCGCGGCCCGGTCATCGACCAGGCCTCCTGGTTGCTGGACTGATTAATATAACAAATACGATGTAATTCCTGTAATTTAGGGTAGTCATGTGACTGATTAATATACCTGAGAATTATAATACCCGCGGAAGGCGTAATGCCAAAACCCTGCTACAATTTAAGATCCATATTAATAAAATCTTCAAGACAATTGGGGGACCTCTGACAAGCTGCCGGCTTCCTGTTCTCGTCGAGGCCACTAGAGAGATTAGAAAGTTAATGGCCCTTAGGTAAATTCACCAATTCATGTGAGAAATTATTATTCGTTACACACACACCACACACACACACACACACACACACACACACACACACACACACACACACACACACACACACACCACACACACACACACACACACACACACACACACACACACACACACACACACACACACACACACACACACACACCACACACACGCACACACACACACACACACACACACACACACCACACACACACACACACACACACACACACACACACACACACACACACACACACACACCACACACACCACCTTGTATGTACATATTCGCGCACGCATGCAGTTTAAGAAATACTTCTTTAAGAAATTCTTACATATTTTGCAAGTCCACCGTCGTAGAATAAGCAATAGAAAATTCCACCAACTGGCAAGAGGAAAAGAAAACGACGACTTTCATGCGAAATGTTTCTTGTTTTGCAAGTGAAAAATATATGACGTGCATTGACAGGAAAAATTCTTCAGAGACTTATCGTACTAGTTGATACTAACGATAAATAATTTAATGACAAATGATAGTGTTTTAGTGGATAAAAAGAGGGAGGAAATAATTAACAAGCGCGACATAGCAGTTGTGCGCAGGGTATTGATTGAAGATATCTGTCAGGCGCAGCTCTGTCCAATAACAACAGTGGCAGTGGTTCATTCATGAAATACCGAATTCTGTGGAGTTTAGGAGTAAATTTGGACAATGTTTAATTAACTGGACCTTAAACAAAGCCTAATGACGATTTTGCGGAAGTACAATGGCCCATACAGCCAAATATAAGGTAAGAAGCAGCAAAATTCCTGTAGATTTCTAACACAAGTGGTTTCACTTATGCTGTGTAATCATACCTTCCATTGCCATTCATTATTTAAACTTAATATTTCCATATTAAAACAGGGCTTGCGTGTGTTGTGGACATATCCCATAGTCTGATTCGAAGTCCCATCCATAGGCTCTGGTGTTTACCTGTTTCAATGAAAGAAAACACGTTTTCCAATATAAACATAAATAAAACACACAGTGTTCAAAACTCTAGGCTACTATCCCCTTTACCAGTTTCCAAGAAATGCGGATACCAAGCGAGGGCTTCCTTGTATCTCTGTAGCCCAGCCGGTCTTGCCTAGCTCACTGTGTCTAGTCCACTTCAAGTGTTCATATTTCTAATTTCTTCAGGTAATATCAGTGTTGTTTTGAGTCCAGATATAATCATGAATAATTATTCATGCAGTGCAAAAGTCAATTATGGGAAAACATGGTGTAGTCTTCGCTTAGAAAGGATTCAGTTGAATTTGATTGCTGTTCTGCAAACTATGGCCGATCTTAATGTTGATGTAGAGTACACAATCAGTACAGTTAGTTGTTTTGAGAGATCACGTATAGACTCTCTTCAGTAGCTATCCTAATCTGATGTAGTCATCTTCATGGAAATGTGTGACTATATATTTTGTCAAGAGGAATGCAGTTTTGGGGCCGATTTTCCGTGTGTTCATGATATAGTCTAGTCTAGCTTTGTCATTCTTTAAGAGGTGCCCTAGAATCTTGTCGCCTTCGGGAAATATCCTACTTTGTTGCTGACCTTCAGAATATGCCCTAGCCTATTGTTGTCATTGTTTAAGCTGTAGCAAGTGCTCAGTATCAGGTACTTGCAAGGATAGGTTATCAAAGTGCTTATAGTAGATGTCAGGTGTTAGGTCCATATCAACATGAGCTTTCTGTTCAAAAGTACCAATGTAAAAATTAGCAAATAAGACAGCAAAGGTGAAACCCATAGCAACACCATCGACTTCTTTGTACATGCGACCATCAAGGCTCAGGAAGGGTGCTATATTTTTTACAAGAGTACTATAAAATCTTTGCAATTAAGCATTTCTATACTGTTCCTCACTTTCTGCAAACACACAACGTAACGATCCCTATTGTTACCTTGTTAAATTTTTTACAAAGTTGTTACATCTTGTTATTGATATTATTAACAGCGTTATTGACAAAATTAATTTGCAATGTTGCCTAATCTGAGTAATTCAATTGGGTCTTGTTATAGTGAGGATGAAACACTTATTCAGTCACACAAGGCAGAGGATCATACACCAATTTTTCTTCATTCTTTAAAAGGGACAAGCAAATTTAGGATAAATTGTTAGGATATCTTCCAGTAATCTAGATTCAAGGAAATAGTTACACAGCTCATTGTACAATAGGCCAAGAGGTCTAAAATCTTTCATGGTTTCACATTCAATAATGTAGTGTTCAAGTAAATGCCGTAATGGTTTGTTACAGTATTTACAAGCTGAATATTCTGGTAGTGGTTCAGTCTTACTAACCTGCCAGATGTGCCTATAGACAAGGCGAATTCGCCCAATGACTACATCACATTCCGATTACTGTGCTGACCATACAAATACAGATTATTACAGTAGTTGTCATACGTTTTAAGGCTGCAGCTTTCAATTATTTTGGACATTTTTGAATTCCTCCAAATCTGAAGTAATCTCTTTCGTTATAAAGTTTTTATGACGTGTTAGAAAGTTGTTACAACTTGCTAGATAGGTTTTACAACTTATTCGAACGTTGAAGCAACGTTTTAGCTTCATCGTGTGTTTGACGGGTTATTCCTGTAACTTGTAACGATATTGTAATATTCATTCTATATTTGATAGTTGAATGTGGCATTTATAACAACTTGTTGACACCCAGTCAATATTTGAATCCCCAAATCAAATGAAAACTAAAATGTTTAGTGTTATATTGTCATAGAAAATGAGTGGGTATCTTGTTAGATCATCCTGTATATGCTCGTATTATGTTATGAAAATATTAGATGGGGTACCCGGCGGTTCCCGAGTCAACCTCAAAAAAGTCGTGCCATTTATGTTAGAAGCCACGAGAATGCAAATTGGCCACCAAAACATACTTTTTGTGTCTGAATTCTGAATATTATGAAGGGATAAAACTCCATAGACTCAACAGCCACCATTTAATCTCTACAGACTTCAAGTGTGTAGGCTCCGACGAGCCTTTGACAGTCCCCGATTTCCACCAGTCACCGTGCAACGTTGGGTTAGGCCAACCCGTCCTCGCAAATTCGTATAGTCAATATTGACTTATTAAATAAGTGCATAGGTGACATACTTAACATAATAGTTTCCCTTGAAAAGTTTCATAGAAAACACCAACCTTACCTAACCTACTTAGTATGTTAAAATAAGCATCTTATAGCTTCGTAATTACAATTGTTACTTATTCTATTATAGGTATAGGTTAGGTAATAATTGTAATTACGAAGCAATAAGATGCTTATCTTAACATACTAAGTAGGTTAGGTAAGGTTGGTGTTTTCTATGAAGATTTTCAAGGGAAACTATTATGTTAAGTATGTCACCTATGCACTTATTTAATAAGTCAATATTGACTATACGAATTTGCGAGGACTGGTTGCTTAGGCTAGTCCCAACGCCTGGCCGCCGACCTTGGGCAAATACACAAATATTCTCTTTTAGAGATCCAGATTGCTTTATCCACATGTACCACTTCTTTACAGGTTAGATTTCAAATTTATGATAGTATTGTAATATACAGTATACCTTAATATAAATCCCTGAAGCCCTCAGAGGACATTAATTCATCATTAAGAGGTAACGCATGACCTGCTGTTCGATGGTAGGTTATTTACCTGAATTTACCTGAGGGCCACTAGGACTATTTACCTGTATTGCTAAGTTAATCAGAAGCACTGCTCACAAATACCACTTGTTACGAAGCTCTAGCATCCAACCACAGCTATTACTTACATAAATTAATCAAATCAAAAGTTTTTTAATATTTGTACATTTATGATTAGGAATGTTTGCATAAAAATTACAGTACATTAATTATAATGTAAACCAGAGCCACAATGACAGACATTATCAGAATCAGAAACTTTATTCGTTTATTATCAAAATAAACATTACAATAATATCTGGCCTGAACAGATGTACAACATTCTAAATAAAACTTCCATATTTTGGCATCAAGACAAAGTTTAATCTGGATCTGGGTTGGTCTTCACGAGCTAAACTCTTCCGCGTTTTGGGGTCAAGTGGGGTCTCAAGTGGCCGTAAGTCACAGCTGAGTGTTTGTAAACAATGCTAACTATATCAGCATAGCTTGTGATCACACTTCAAAGAGGATGTCCCGATACACCTTACATACACACACACACACACTTCCCTCTCCCTGTATGACATTATTCTATTCCTTGGAGATGTATTTTATTGTCTCAATATACGTACTTGAACTTGAATTATACTCCCTGGATACATTTTACTCTGGACACATTATACTCACTGGACGCATTATATTCCCTGGGCACATTATACTCCCTAAATAATTATACTCCGTGGACACATTATACTCCCTAGGCACACTGTACTCCATGATATACCTTAAACAATTATATTCCCTGGGCATTTTATACTCCCTGAACAATTATATACTCTGAACAATTATACTCCCTGAACACATTATTCTCCCTGGATACATGATTTCCCCGAACCCATTATACTTCCTGGATTCATTATATTCCCTGAACTCAAACCAAGGTGAGGTGTTAGGTGTTTGAATACCAAACACCTCACATTCAGCCATACCCACCACACACCTGTCCCACAGCCACGCCCACCAAACACCTCACATTCAGCCATACCCACCACACACCTGTCCCACAGCCACGCCCACCAAACACCTCACCAACAGCCACACCCACCACACACCTGTCACACAGCCACGCCCACCAAGCACCTCACATTCAGCCATACCCACCACACACCTGTCACACAGCCACGCCCACCAAGCACCTCACATTCAGCCATACCCACCACACACCTGTCCCACAGCCACGCCCACCAAGCACCTCACATTCAGCCATACCCACCACACACCTGTCCCACAGCCACGCCCACCAAACACCTCACCAACAGCCATACCCACCACACACCTGTCCCACAGCCACGCCCACCAAACACCTCACCAACAGCCATACCCACCACACACCTGTCCCACAGCCAGGGGCGGATCTACTATGAAACTAATACAGCTTAAGCTTTTGGACCCTCCTAATTCCGGAGGGAAGTAGGGGGGGGGCCCAGAAGCGACTTTAGTCCATATTGCTTAAAAAATTTGGATCTCCTGCATAAGTAATGTTAATAATATAGTGTAAATAAACACAAAATAATAGGTAATATAAAAATTAAAAGGTTATTAAAGTATCACATATGTTGGCAGCCGTTAACGAAGACTTTCTCTGAAAGTCGACCTAAAAAGTTTTTCGTTCTTAAGCGTGCGACAGTATTCGCCCGACTCAAAAGCATTAATATTTGTTGACTAAATTTAAAATTGTTTGGGATTAAGTGAAAAAAATGTGGTAATCTGTCGTCGAACAGCACCATTGAAGACGATAACATTGTTATCTTGTCGTTGCTGGTTGTGACGGGGCCGTCATAACAATTCAGGCTTCACAGCCTACAAAATGTAGGTAGCATTACGTAAGCAATGAAGAACTGTGATATGTTTACTCACTATAATGTTGGTGCTGAATGTAGAAGATGAAAAACATATTTTTATTTTGAAATAATATAATTTTACGGCAAAATTAGGTCCATCTAATTAGCCAAAGCCTCATCATTGTCACTTGGAGCGTCGACTTCCTATGGCGTCACCTGCTACTTAGTTGCGTCTAATTTTGTTATAAAATTATATTATTTCAGAGTTAAAATATGTTTTTTTTTCATGTTTCCATAGTAACACCCACCACACCCCCCCCCACACACACACACACTTACAGGGGCCTCGTAGCCTGGTGGATAGCGCGCAGGACTCGTAATTCTGTGGCGTAATTCGGTTCGATTCCCGCACGAGGCAGAAACAAATGGGCAAAGTTTCTTTCACCCTGAATGCCCCTGTTACCTAGCAGTAAATAGGTACCTGGGAGTTAGTCAGCTGTCACGGGCTGCTTCCTTGGTGTGTGTGTGTGTGTGTGTGTGTGTGTGTGTGTGTGTGTGTGTGTGTGTGTGTGTGTGTGTGTGTGTGTGTGAGAAAAATAAAAAAAAGTTAGTAAACAGTTGATTGACAGTTGAGAGGCGGGCCGAAAGAGCAAAGCTCAACCCCCGCAAAACACAAGGTGAACACACACACACACACACACACACACACACACACACACACACACACACACACACACACACACACACACACACACCAGGAAGCAGCCCGTGACAGAGGCGGGACCAAAGAGCCAGAGCTCAACCCCTGCAAGCACAACTAGGTGAGTACTAGGTGAGTACTAGGTGAGTACACACACACACACACACACACACACACACACACACACACACACACACACACACACACACACGCACACACACACACACACACACACACACACATATTCTCATTCTCATAGACTCATTTCTCTCAATGTTTGCTGATGATGCAAAAATTATGAGAAGAATCAAGACGGATGAAGATAGACAGAGACTACAGGATGACCTGGATAAACTGGAGGAATGGTGTAGAAAATGGCTACTAAAGTTCAACTCAGGAAAGTGTAAGGTGATGAAATTAGGCGAAGGGAGCAGGAGGCTGAACACAAGGTATCATTTGGGAGGTGAAATTGGGGGTTGATATCACCTCGAACCTGTCCCCAGAGGCCCACATCAAAAGAATATCATCAGCGGCATATGCTAGACTGGCCAACATAAGAACTGCCTTTAGAAACTTGTGTAAGGAATCTTTCAGAACCCTGTATACCACTTCTGTAAGACCAATCCTGGAGTATGCAGCTCCAGCATAGAGTATGCAGCTCCAGCATAGGTATGGAGTCCATACCTAGTTAAACACACGACAAAGCTAGAGAAGATTCAACGGTATGCCACCAGGCTCGTTCGGAACTGAGAGGAGTGAGCTACGAGGAAAGGCTAAAGGAGCTGAACCTCACATCCCTGGAAAACGGAAGAGTAAGGGGAGACATGATAACCACCTACAAAATTCTCAGGGGAATTGATAGGGTGGACAAAGACAAACTCTTCAGCACGAGTGGGACACGAACAAGGGGACACAGGTGGAAAGTTAGTACCCAGATGAGCCACAGAGACGTTAGAAAGAATTTTTCAGTGTCAGAGTAGTTAATAAATGGAATGCTTTAGGCAGTGATGTGGTGGAGGCTGACTCCATACACAGTTTCAAATGTAGATATGATAGAGCCCAGTAGGTCAGGAATCTGTACACCAGTTGATTGACAGTTGAGAGGCGGGACCAAAGAGCCAAAGCTCAACCCCCGCAAGCACAATTAGGTAAGTACACACACGCACACACACACACACACACACCACACACACACACACACACACACACACACACACACACATCACACACACACACACACACACACACACCTCCCCTACAGCCTAATGCATTTCACCAAGCACATACCTCAATCTCAGCATACACCCAGCACGCTCCTCCATCACAGCCATACACTTCTTCCGTCCGTGTAATATTCAACATTTAATCTTCCTCTTTACCTGAATTTCATGTTTCTTGATCTCAGTTTACACTCTCCGGCCTCTGCTCACTACCCGTCTGTCCCTCTTAACATTAACTCCTCCATCCTTTTAAAAACCACTACCTTTCTACTTTTTCATTGTATCATTACTTACCC
>WNGS01160430.1:5026553-5037521 GCA_020271785.1 Procambarus virginalis | reverse complement strand
ATCACGCCTGTCCCTCATCAATATACAAGATACGTTTTGTAGTGGCTAAACGGACATATTAGCCACACGTACCAGCAACTCTCTCCTTCCCCCCACTGCTTCACCTGGTCGACGCGCCGAACCCTTCAACGCCTAACGAGCGACTTGCGACCATCCAGCTTCCTCATTGGCCGCCAACCAACACTCCACTCCGGCTCCCCGCCAATCACGAGACCTCACCAGTTATTGTTGGGTCCTTGCGTTTCTGCAGCAGAATATTGTGTGCTCGCAAGCTGTGACTCCTAAGTGACTCACTCTGTGTGGTCAAATAGAGGTTCATAGTTAGTGCATATATTCCAGCATTCATATTTTACTTACTTTTGTATATCAATTCTCCTCCCCATTAACGTAATCTATTTCATGTTATATTGTTTATTATTTTTGCCAGTAAGCCAAGATTTTGCATTTATTTCAATTTGTTTGTTTATTGTTATTAAAATCCATATTTTTATTATTGCTTTTAGTCTTTCCAACCTTACCACAGATTACCAAATCACGCAGTCATTCTTTTTTTTCTCTTTTTTTTTCCTTTTCTTTTTTATATTATATTGGCCCAGCACCTGACCCTGCTATTTGAAGACTGCCGACCACCATTTCCAACTCGTTACCGTCACAGTATGAACACGTTGTACTGAACAGGTGAGAATAGCTTGAGCTACCTCATCCCTTTGTGTGTATTTTACCTCGATAAACTTATTTCAATTTCAATTTTCTCTATTCCTAAGCCTGAATCGTCATTACAACACCCCCCACCCGGTTTCTTCCACACCATACTGGCAAACTGCACGCTCCGCTCCTCTCACTCAACAAACGACATCGTTGTCCCACACTGGTCCAGTTTAACTGCCCTAATTACTCTAGCCACCCTTATATTCGCGCTACGAACGTTGCACTTTAAATTGGATCTAAATACTATAATTTTTCTTAGACATCTCTCGTTGCTGAATCTGTAAAGAAACAGAAACCACATATGGCATAGTTCCTATAATAACTCTTTAAACATTTGACCTGACCTTTTCACGATCTAACATTCCTCACTCACAACAAGCCTCTTCTGCTCTCCCATTAACCTAAGGTTTTTATAATCTTATATTGTCACATGTGTTTCAGTTCAAGCAACTGGTGCGTCTCAAGAGACTTGGTGTGGAAATATAAAGTACTTGAGTGAAATATTTCATGATAAAATATTTATGGTTTAAATTAACTTTGTAAGTGCAACACAATTACAGTCCAACAATATGCTTACAAATACTCAATATATATCATCTTTACTACAGCATGAACAACATAATCATCACTGTAAACCCTGCAAAGGTGTGCAAATTAGTTCTAAAGCTTGACTTATTCTTGCACTAAAATGATTTTTAATTGAGAACGAGGCTAAGAGTCCATCATAACATCCCCTCTGGAAAATCTGCTTCTCTTTTTACTCTTTTACTTTTACCAGCAGGAAGCTGTGATAAGCACGAATCACCGTGATGAGCGTCTTCCCCACAACCACTTGTGTAGCACTGGCGACTACTACGTCAACCCAGTGTGATCAGCTGTAATAATGCTTCCCCAGTAGCCCTTGACCCTCTTCCCTGCTCCGGAACTGTTTGCATGTCCTGGTAACAAAGCCCTCAATCTCTTGCCCCACCTCTGTCTGCTGCCAGAAGTGATTCACACTGCCTCCCCTATATCATTCACGACCCTTAACTGGCAAGTTTTATTTTATTCCTGTTGCCAATGCGGTTCCTAGGGGCTCCCTCATCTACATACCATTCTCATTTTCCCTTGTCTCTTATCCCACTTACCGTACTCACAGCTAATATTCACCCCTCTCCCAGCACAACCACCCCCCCAACATTCTTCAGTTCCTGAACCCATTTTGTGCCTTTGTAACCCTTTCCATCATCGCCCACGGCATGGGTGTGCAGTGACAAAATGAGAAATGACAAAATGACAGTGATAAATGACAAAATGAATGAATACCTAAGCTTTAGCGAGAGGCGTGAGAGACGCCGGGTGAGTAATCACCAGTCTCATTATCACGTCTCATCCACTATCACTGGAGCCATTCATTCCCAACCCTTAATTGCCCTCCATTCATAATTGGCAAGTTCTGTGTGGCTCTCTATCAGAGGAAGCCTATCCCAGTTAATGGTCCTATGCTACTACTGATATCTTAGTGCTGCTCATTTAACAGACTTGATAGCGTATCTATATACAGTATATATTTACATAAATATGTTGTACCTAATAGCTAGAACCGCAGTACTCGGCCTAGTATGCAAGGCCCGATTTACCTAACAAGCAGAAAGACTTTTGTTATTATCAAATATATCTTTTTAAACTGGATCATTACAATAAATATTATTATACTATATTAAGAACATGAATTACTGACTTAGTTATGTTAGGATAGGTTAGGTAAGTTTTGAATAAAATATGTGTTAGTTTTAAATCAAATTAAAAAATCAAATCTTATATACTGTACTGCAATGGAAAGCTTTATCATTCCACATTAAAACAATTTTGAAAATTATATAATTACAAGAAAACTCGGCTTGTTAGGCAACTTGACATTAATTATATATATATATATATATATATATATATATATATATATATATATATATATATATATATATATATATATATATATATATGATTGAAAAACTCACACCCCAGAAGTGACTCGAACCCATACTCCCAGGAGCAACGCAACTGGTACCTACAGGACGCCTTAATCCGCTTGACCATCACGACCGGACAAAAGGAAGTGATAGCCGAAGCTATTTGAACCACTTTCCCGCCGGCACTCGTGTAACACTGTAAAGGTGTTTGGTTTAATTTTATTTAATACATACATGGAGATATATGAGTCACAGACAAGGATTTGACAGACGCCAACTTGTCTGGCCTGGATCTCACACCTCTAGTGTTAATGACCACCGAGATGACCTGAGGTCAGGTCATGCGAATCTCACCTGGCTCTCGCTAATCTTATAATTGAGCCGGGTAGCCTTCAAACATGCCGACGTTTAAGGAGTGGCTTGGTAGAGTGCCTGAGGCTATCTAACTTGTGGGCGGAGTTAGCCACTAGGTTTCCCAATATATACTCGGAGAGATATCGATTCGAGAGGAGAAGGACAGAAGAAGCAGAGCAATAGACAGAAAAACAGCCAGCAGCGGCCACCCGTCCACACAGGCGGTCAGCCGGCGGGGGCGGGACAGTCTCTGTCAACTACAGACCTCCCCCCCCCCCTCTATTCCACGGAAACTCAAGACACTTGGTGAGTTGAACATTAAGGTGACTTAGTCAGGTTTACAAGTGTTGTGTGATGATCAGGGGCAGTCGAGTTGTAGGGTTCTCGAATTCTTGGATGATGACTCACTTTGAAATATTAAGCTTGAACATTTAAACTTGCTTGAATTATTGATACTTAGTATGTGAAATATAATTGAAAGTTATTATTAAAACTGTGTTTAACTTTGTTCCCTAGAGTTTTGAATGAGTACATGATACAGATGGAACATACTAATAAATACCTAATGATAACATCTTTTCTGAATATTGAGATTAATGAGTATATGTTCAGAGTTGAAACATGGTGATAACGAATATTGAGATGCAGACAAGTTCCATTCCTTGTCTTGTATGTAGAGGATCTAGAATGGATGGTGGCAGCATCTTCTAATTTCTTCTTCTACTAGCATTTTCTATTTTCTATATCTACTATCTACTCTTCTACTTCTACTATCTACTTTCCTACTTTTACCTATCTACCCTTCTACCTCTTCTACTTCTCCTACTCACTTCCTACTTACTCGATATTCTCTTTTCAATTTCTCCCCCCCCCCCCGTTACAATGATGGCAGCGGTGTTGAACAATGTTTAATGTAGCAGGTGTTAATTTAACATTGTTCAGTCCCACGTGTCTTTTGCCGCTCAGGCGCTATCAGGGAGATATTGACGGGTGTTTAAGATTCGCGAGTTAGCGAATCAGTGATTGATAAATATTAAGCCACTAAAGAGGTGGCACGGGCATGAATTGCCCTTAATGGCTGTCCAGTACTGTAATCATTCTGCCACCGACTGTAAAAATGTCGGTGATATTGGGAAATCGTGAGACTTCCCAATATCATTCCTGGCAATGAATAAGAGGAATCATTCCTCCCTCTCTGACTCTTGAAGAATTTCATCTTCCAAATGATACCTTGTATAAGAACATAAAAACATAAGAACAAAGGTAACTGCAGAAGGCCTATTGGCCCATACGAGGCAGCTCCTATCTATAACCTCCAAATCCCACTCATATACTTGTCCAACCCGCGCTTGAAACAATCTGTTGTTGTTGTTTAAGATTCGCTACTCAGAACAATAAGTTCCAGTAGCACGGGCTATGGTGAGCCCGTAAGTGGAGGCTCTTTGGAGCCATTATCTGTACCAGTAGCTGATACTAGAGATCTGGCGATGGATGGGGGTCTTCATGATGGTTTTCAGCCTGGAGGGCTGGCTATACCAGTTATGGAGCTGGTGTGAATAGTGTCGACCTCTAGGTTTTCCGTTTTTTCTTTGCCTGCGACTTTGGCTGAGTAGTGCTGTCGTTGGAGTTTGGTGACGTGGCCTCCATGAGGAAGTCTTGAACCGTGTAGGTGTCGTATTTGTGGTGCGTCGCTGGAGCTCCTACTATGATTTCCTCGTCTGAGGAGTCCGTAACCTCCGTAGTGGGTGTTTTTGTCTTTCGCCTCGCAGCCTTAGGTAGGCTTAGGTGTCGTTGATTGGTGGTTGTAGCTATTTCAGGAGCGCTGGTGGTGCTGTTATCGTTTGTAAACAGCACGTCTGCTAGCGCGGCTGCTGAGACTGTGATGGTAGGAGTGTTGGGAGCTGGAGAAGGAATTACCTCTGTTTGTGTCGCCCGGGTCATGGGCGGTTCTGGAGTCGGTGTTGAAGTTGACCGCACGGTCGTCCTGGTGGTAGTCTCCGGAGTGGTAGAGGAGGCAGTGAGATTTACGCTAGTGGCTATGATGGGGGCCAGGCCATTGTCTATGTATAATGCGTTCAGTTCACTAACAAAGCGCTGGTTGTCAGGTCCTGCAAGCCTTTCCGCTAGTTTAAGAAGACCAGGGATAATGCCTGCACGTGATGCAGGGGGCTGTGAAGGAGCCTGTGGGACCT
This sequence comes from Procambarus virginalis, assembly GCA_020271785.1. Classification (NCBI taxonomy): domain Eukaryota; kingdom Metazoa; phylum Arthropoda; class Malacostraca; order Decapoda; family Cambaridae; genus Procambarus; species Procambarus virginalis. Next base: position 5,032,318 of record WNGS01160430.1, on the reverse strand, counting down.
TGGGTCCCCAATGAGAAGGCTGTGTCGCCTGCTGGGAGGAGCCACATGTTGGTAAGACCGGAAAGTCTTCTGGTCGATTAGTGAGAGCTAAGGTGGTGGGTTGAACGCTTGGGGCTCTGGTCGAGGAGGTAGAAGGGTTGTTTCTCTTGGCTTCAACCTGGGCCTTGATGCTTTCCTGTCTGCGGGGGCAGCGGTAGGAAATTGCGGGGTGATTTCCATCACAGAGCAAGCAGCGATGGACTGTTGCCTTGCATACGGAGTAGTGATGGTCCAGTGCGCACAGGCTGCACCTCTGGACAGGGTGCTGACATTTGTTGGTCGGGTGGGAGAGCTCGTAGCACTTAAAGCACTGCTGGATCTTATGGTATCGTTCCTTTTTTATTTGGCGGGGTGGTATTTTTAGGCCGAAGCAGTAGAATCCTTGTGTGGCAGCCTGGGTGGCCGCAGCTATGGTGGTGAACGTAATCTTCAGTGATGTTTTGTCGGTGTTGCAGAACTCTAGGTTGAATACCGACAGGTTTGGATTTTCGTCCTCGATATTGACCATGATATGATGTTGTGGTCACTCAGCGATCCACCGGCTGGTCCTGCTGGTAAAAACCGTTCTTCCGGCCAGGAACTGACGTGGGAAGTGAGGATGTAGGTAGTGCTCTTTGCGAAGAAAGGCATCGTTAGTGAGGAATTTTTCTAGCTCCTCTTCACATGAAAAGTAGAGCACGATATCTTCACCTTCCTGACTAATGTCAGCGGGTTTGAGGCCAAATTACGTCCTTCAGGGCCTTTAAAGTATTGCTTCTTCCGATAGCATGACCGTCAAGTGGAGTCGCTCTGACCTTAAGACGTTTGGGTCGCACTGTGACCACACTGCTCCTTGTGGTGAGTTGGTAGCACGACTGGTCCGATGTGTTGTTGAAACAATCGAGGGACCCCGCCTCCACCACGTTACGCGGTAATTGGTTCCATAAATCAACAACCCTGTTACCAAACCAGTATTTACCCAAGTCTTTCCTAAATCTAAACTTATCCAATTTATACCCATTGTTTCGTGTTCTGTCCTGTATTGATACTTTTAATACCCTATTAATATCTCCTTTGTTATGTCCATTCATCCACTTGTAAACCTCTATCATGTCACCCCTAACTCTTCGCCTTTCCAGTGAATGCAATTTAAGCTTTGTTAATCTTTCTTCATATGAAAGATTTCTAATTTGGGGAATTAACTTAGTCATCCTACGCTGGACATGTTCAAGTGAATTTATATCCATTTTATAGTACGGCGACCAAAACTGAACTGCATAATCTAAATGGGGCCTAACCAGAGCAAGATATAGCTGAAGAACCACACCAGGTGTCTTATTACTAACGCTTCGATTAATAAATCCGAGTGTCCTATTTACCTTATTACGAACATTCATGCATTGATCCTTTTGTTTTAAATTCTTACTAATTATAACTCCTAGATCCTTTTCGCAATCCGACTTCGCAATCTCAACACCATCTAGCTCGTATCTTGTAACTCTATGATCATTACCTAGCCTCAAAACTTTACATTTATCAGCATTAAACTGCATCTGCCAATCCTTTGACCATTTCAAAACCCTATTTAGATCAACTTGAAGTGATAGTGAGTCTTCTTCCGTGTTAATTTCCTTGCCGATTTTTGTATCATCGGCAAATTTGCAAATGTTGCTACTCAACCCTGAATATAAATCATTGATATATATTATAAACAACAAAGGTCCCAAGACAGAGCCTTGAGGCACTCCACTTACAACATTTTCCCACTCTGACTTAACCCCATTTATACTAACTCTCTGTTTCCTTTGGAATAGCCATGCCCTAATCCAACTTAATATAGCACCTCCAATACCATGAGCCTCTATTTTTTTTAATCAGTCTTTCATGTGGCACCGTATCAAAAGCTTTGCTAAAGTCAAGGTACACAACATCACAATCCTTACCACTATCAACTGCCTCAACTATGCTGGAATAAAAAGATAGCAAATTTGTTAAACATGAACGGCCATTTGTAAAACCATGTTGCGACTCATTTACTAATTTGTGTTTTTCAAGATGAAGACGAATTTTATTTGCCATTATCGATTCAAGTAACTTTCCCACAATAGACGTTAGGCTAATTGGTCGATAGTTTGACGCAAGTGATCTATCTCCTTTCTTAAAAATTGGTATCACATTAACAACTTTCCATAATTCTGGCACTCTGTCTAACTCTATTGATTTATTAAAAATGGTATCTGGCCTCCTGCTCCCTACACCTATCTTCATTACATTACATTTGCTTGGGTTAAAGGTCATCTTGAAGCCTCAAGCAGTCCTGCAGTCCTCATCTGTCTTAATCCTTCTCATAATTTTGGCATCGTCAGCAAACATTGAGAGGAATGAGTCTATACCCTCCGGGAGATCATTTACTCATATCAGAAACCAGGTAGGATCGAGTACAGAGCCCTGTGGGACGTCACTGGTGACTTCACGCCAATCTGAGGTCTCACCCCTCACTGTAACTCTCTGCTTCTTATTGCTTAAACCGAGATTGTGTGTGTGTGTGTGTGTGTGTGTGTGTGTGTGTGTGTGTGTGTGTGTGTGTGTGTGTGTGTGTGGTGTGTGTACTCACCTAATTGTTCTTGCGGGGGTTGAGCTCTGGCTCTTTGGTCCCGCCTCTCAACCGTCAATCAACAGGTGTACAGGTTCCTGAGCCTATTGGGCTCTATCATATCTACACTTGAAACTGTGTATGGAGTCAGCCACATCACTTCCTAATGCATTCCATTTGTCAACCACTCTGACACTAAAAAAGTTCTTTCTAATATCTCTGTGGCTCCTTTAGGCACTCAGTTTCCACCTGTGTCCCCTAGTGCGTGTGCCCCTTGTGTTAAATAACCTGTCTTTATCTACCCTGTCGATTCCCTTGAGAATCTTGAATGTGGTGATCATGTCCCCCCTAACTCTTCTGTCTTCCAACGAAGTGAGGTTTAATTCCCGTAGTCTCTCCTCGTAGCTCATACCTCTCAGCTCGGGTACTAGTCTGGTGGCAAACCTTTGAACTTTCTCCAGTTTAGTCTTATGCTTGACTAGATATGGACTCCATGCTGGAGCCGCATACTCCAGGATTGGTCTGACATATGTGGTATATAATGTTCTGAAAGATTCCTTACACAAGTTTCTAAAGGCCGTTCTTATGTTAGCCAACCTGGCATATGCCGCTGATGTTATCCTCTTGATATGAACTTCAGGGGACAGGTCTGGCGTGATATCAACCCCCAGGTCTTTCTCTCTGACTCCTGAAGTATTTCATCTCCCAAATGATACGTTGTATCTGGTCTCCTGCTTCCTACCCCTATCTTCATTACATTACATTTGCTTGGGTTAAACTCTAACAACCATTTGTTCGACCATTCCTGCAGCTTGTCCAGGTCTTCTTGAAGCCTCAAGCTGTCCTCCTCTGTCTTAATCCTTCTCATAATTTTGGCGTTGTCAGCAAACATTGAGAGGAATGAGTCTATACCCTCTGGGAGATCATTTACGTATATCAGAAACAGGATAGGTCCGAGTACAGAGCCCTGTGGGACTCCACTGGTGACTTCACGCCAATCTGAGGTCTCACCCCTCACTGTAACTCTCTGCTTCCTATTGCTTAGGTACTCCCTTATCCACTGGAGCGCCCTACCTGTTACTCCTGCCTGTTTCTCCAGCTTAGGCATCATCCTTTTATGGGGTACTGTGTCAAAGGCTTTCCGACAGTCCAAAAAAATGTAGTCCGCCCATCCTTCTCTTTCTTGCTCTTGTGTGTGTGTGTGTGTGTGTGTGTGTGCGTGCGTGCGTGCGTGCGTGCGTGCGTGCGTGTGTGTGTGTGTGTGTGTGTGTGTGTGTGTGTGTGTGTGTGTGTGTGTGTGTGCGTGCGTGCGTGCGTGTAATTACCTAAGTGTAGTTACAGGATGAGAGCTACGCTCGTGTGTGTGTGTACTCACCTAGTTGTACTCACCTAGTTGTGCTTGCGGGGGTTGAGCTCTGGCTCTTTGGTCCCGCCTCTCAACCGTCAATCAACAGGTGTACAGTTTCCTGAGCCTAATGGGCTCTATCATATCTACATTTGAAACTGTGTATGGAGTCAGCCTCCACCACATCGCTTCCTAATGCATTCCATTTGTCAACCACTCTGACACTAAAAAAGTTCTTTCTAATATCTCTGTGGCTCATTTGGGCACTCAGCTTCCACCTGTGTCCCCTAGTGCGTGTGCCCCTTGTGTTAAACAGCCTGTCTTTATCAACCCTGTGTGTGTGTGTGTGTGTGTGTGTGTGTGTGTGTGTGTGTGTGTGTGTGTGTGTGTGTGTGTGTGTGTGTGTGTGTGTGTGTGTGTGTGTGTAAAATTAAGCATTTGTGTAACTAGCTTCACAAAATTGTTACTGGCTTAGCCAGATGAACCACGGGGTTTAGTTCCTGAACCCACATGTATAGCCTGTGTAACCCTCTCCACCACCGCCCAAGGCATGGGTATACGATGCATAATAAATGACCATCTTGTGTCTGTATCTTACCATGATTGATAACTGATACTCTACGAGTAGTATACCCAACACAACATATGATAATCAACGTAGAGTTTACTGGACATAAACTGCGTATTATTTACTCTTGAGTACCCTCAGCTCAACAACGTGTTCCCGCATAATTCACATCAACACGTCCTAAAACAACTATTAAACAATAAAAGTTGTAATATCGTACATCTTACTGTCGCCTGAAGCGTAAAAATACTAATAATAATAATAAAAGTTATATAAATACGAGTATAATGAAAGACAGGCAGAAACATAACTGCAGCTAAAATATAAATACACAAATAATTTCGCTTGCAAAATAAATTTGCCACTTCACCAGTTTAAAAAAAAATATTAATATGATTCTTATGATAACAATTTTGAAATTAGTCATCGTGATAATATTCCAACGCGTCGTAGTAAATCTGTGTAGGATCGTCACTCTCAAACACCTCACCACATCACAGGTTACATGTAACTGAGCTCTCGGGTCTCCAGCCAGTAGATACCTTAGCCGCCAGTAATTGACGTCGTGGCAACCCAGCGACTCCACCACCAATAGAAAGAGTTTGTTTTAGTGACGTCTTGATGACGTCATTATTGCATGAACTTGGACCAATGGGAGCTTCTCTTCCTTCATTAGTTTTATGACGTCCTTGACAGCGTAGGACTCATCCGACCAATGATAGAGCATAATAGGATTAATGAGATATAGTATCGCAGTTGCTAGCCATTAACGTGCAACAAATACTCGACAGGAGCATCATGTCGAGCTGAATTGTATGACAAATTGCTGTTGGTTTTTAAGGCCTATTAACCTCTAGAGGGTTATTAAGACCATGAGCCAGTGACATTTGCTTACTGACCACCAGTAGGAAAACCACGGTTACCTGCTCTTAAGAGTATTATGTATATACACAAAAATTATTTGAAAAAAAATTGTGTAACTAGTTTCACAAGATTGTTTATCACTTAGTTAAAAGGACGGACTGTGGGGGGCTCAGCTCCTGAACCCATTATGTGTCACTATAACCCTTTCCACCACCGCTCAGCGATGGGTTTGGAGTGAATAATAAATTACTAAACCCAAAAAAAGTAAGTTGAAATATGATAACACTAAAAAAATACAAAATTGTTAGGCTATGTATATATCGAGATCCTGACGTTTTGTGTGTGTTTACACATATTTTATTATTATTATTATTATT
>WNGS01160430.1:4989389-5020738 GCA_020271785.1 Procambarus virginalis | reverse complement strand
TAAACACAAATTTATATTCCGAATATTATACTCTTAGGTATATGTTACAACTAATAAAATTAAATTAATTAACAGTCAGTTAGTGACTAGTACTAAATAAAATCCATGTAGTGGAAAATTTCACTAATTACAACACCATTTCTAATACACAACTTTGACTACGATTATAGACCTACAGCATTTAATTCTACAAAACAATCACTATACGTCTTAGTAACTTATAAATATCTCTAGCAATAGTCTACAATATTGCAAGTACTAGCCTACAATATTGCAAGTACTAGCCTACAATATTGCAAGTACTAGCCTACAATTTGCAAGTACTAGCCTACAATATCGCAAGTACTAGCCTACAATATTGCAAGTACTAGCCTACAATATCGCAAGTACTAGCCTACAATATCGCAAGTACTAGCCTACAATATTCCAAGTACTAGCCTACAATATCGCAAGTACTAGCCTACAATATTGCAAGTACTAGCCTACAATATTCCAAGTACTAGCCTACAATATCGCAAGTACTAGCCTACAATATCGCAAGTACTAGCCTACAATATTACAAGTACTAGCCTACAATATTGCAAGTACTAGCCTACAATATCGCAAGTACTAGCCTACAATATTGCAAGTACTAGCCTACAATATCGCAAGTACTAGCCTACAATATTACAAGTACTAGCCTACAATATTGCAAGTACTAGCCTACAATATCGCAAGTACTAGCCTACAATATCGCAAGTACTAGCCTACAATATCGCAAGTACTAGCCTACAATATCGCAAGTACTAGCCTACAATATTGCAAGTACTAGCCTACAATATTACAAGTACTAGCCTACAATATTGCAAGAAATAGCTTTACAACATCTCAAGTACTAGCCTACAATATCGAAAGTACTGTAATAGCCTATAGTGTTAAACACCACTGACGGTTTCAATGTTTTAATGTTACTAAGCCCCCAAAAAATGGTTGTTACTACCGAACAGCTCCTCACTAATGCCAGAACTACTGTACTATCCATCCCACCAATATCCAGTCTTAACTCCAACCTCATTCCATGCCATTTCAATAACTCCTAGTCACCCTAGACTAGACTCTCGCCCCTATTCTCCTACCCACCTTTCATAGTCTCTTCTGATACACTTAGGTGCTTCTGCTACCCCTTGCCTCTTGGGAATTACTAATTATTAAAAACATGCAATTTAAAAATGTACCATTTAAAAGCAATCCATAAGTTATTGGTTGCCTAAAGAAACTTGTTTAGGAATGTTTTAAGTATTTTGTCTCTTTCTCCATAAAAAGGGTTAAAATCCAATATGATAATGATATTTTAATCTGCGGCTCAAAATTCCCACAGGCACGCAAAATATTTTTTTTAGTAAGTAATTGCCAATTTCGGCACCTTTAAAAGATTCGCCATCTTTTTAACACCATCTTCTGGTGTTGTCCTATCCTCTTCTGCTGCCCATAGCCTCTTCTGCCACCCCTAATGTTGTCTGTCACCCCTGGTGTTGTCTGCCATCCCTGGTGTTGTCTGCCACCCCTGGTGTTGCCTGCACCCCTGGTGTTGTCTGCCACCCCTGGTGTTGTCTGCCACCCCTGGTGTTGCCTGCCACCCCTGGTGTTGTCTGCCACCCCTGGTGTTGCCTGCCACCCCTGGTGTTGTCTGCCACCCCTGGTGTTGTCTGCCCCCCTGGTGTTGTCTGCCACCCCTGGTGTTGCCTGCCACCCCTGGTGTTGTCTGCCACCCCTGGTGTTGTCTGCCACCCTGGTGTTGCCTGCCACCCCTGGTGTTGCCTGCCACCCCTGGTGTTGTCTGCCACCCCTGGTGTTGTCTGCCACCCCTGGTGTTGTCTGCCACCCCTGGTGTTGTCTGCCACCCCTGGTGTTGCCTGCCACCCCTGGTGTTGTCTGCCACCCCTGGTGTTGTCTGCCACCCCTGGTGTTGTCTGCCACCCCTGGTGTTGCCTGCCACCCCTGGCGTTGTCTGCCACCCCTGGTGTTGCCTGCCACCCCTGGTGTTGCCTGCCACCCCTGGTGTTGTCTGCCACCCCTGGTGTTGTCTGCCACCCCTGGTGTTGCCTGCCACCCCTGGTGTTGTCTGCCACCCCTGGTGTTGCCTGCCACCCTGTGTTGTCTGCCACCCCTGGTGTTGTCTGCCACCCCTGGTGTTGTCTGCCACCCCTGGTGTTGTCTGTCACCCCTGGTGTTGTCTGCCACCCCTGGTGTGTCTGCCACCCCTGGCGTTGCCTGCCCCCCCTGGTGTTGTCTGCCACCCCTGGTGTTGCCTGCCACCCCTGGCGTTGTCTGCCACCCCAGGTGTTTCCTGCCACCCCTGGTGTTGTCTGCCACCCCTGGTGTTGTCTGTCACCCCTGGTGTTGTCTGCCACCCCTGGCGTTGTCTGTCACCCTGGTGTTGTCTGCCACCCCTGGCGTTGTCTGCCACCCCTGGTGTTGTCTGCCACCCCTGGTGTTGTCTGCCACCCCTGGTGTTGTCTGCCACCCCTGGTGTTGTCTGCCACCCCTGGTGTTGCCAGCCACCCCTGGTGTTGCCTGCCACCCCTGGTGTTGTCTGCCACCCCTGGTGTTGTCTGCCACCCTTGGTGTTGCCTGCCACCCCTGGCGTAGTCTTCCACCCCTGGTGTTTCCTGCCACCCCTGGTGTTGTCTGCCACCCCTGGTGTTGTCTGCCACCCCTGGTGTTGCCTGCCACCCCTGGTGTTGTCTGACACCCCTGGTGTTGTCTGCCACCCCTGGTGTTGCCTGCCACCCCTGGTGTTGTCTGCCACCCCTGGTGTTGTCTGCCACCCCTGGTGTTGTCTGCCACCCCTAGTGTTGTCTGCCACCCTGGCGTTGTCTGCCACCCCTGGTGTTGCCTGCCACCCCTGGCGTTGTCTGCCACCCTGGTGTTTCCTGCCACCCCTGGTGTTGTCTGCCACCCCTGGTGTTGTCTGCCACCCCTGGTGTTGCCTGCCACCCCTGGTGTTGTCTGCCACCCCTGGTGTTGTCTGCCACCCCTGGTGTTACCTGCCACCCCTGGTGTTGTCTGCCACCCCTGGTGTTGTCTGCCACCCCTGGTGTTGTCTGCCACCCCTGGCGTTGTCTGCCACCCCTGGTGTTGCCTGCCACCCCTGGTGTTGTCTGCCACCCCTGGTGTTGCCTGCCACCCCTGGTGTTGCCGGCCACCCCTGGTGTTGCCTGCCACCCCTGGTGTTGTCTGCCACCCCTTGTGTTACCTGCCACCCCTGGTGTTGTCTGCCACTCCTGGTGTTGTCTGCCACCCCTGGTGTTGTCTGCCACCCTGGTGTTGTCTGCCACCCCTGGTGTTGCCTGCCACCCCTGGTGTTGTCTGCCACCCCTGGCGTTGTCTGCCACCCCTGGTGTTTCCTGCCACCCCTGGTGTTGCCTGCCACCCCTGGTGTTGTCTGCCACCCCTGGCGTTGTCTGCACCCCTGGTGTTGTCTGCCACCCCTGGTGTTGTCTGCCACCCCTGGTGTTGCCTGCCACCCCTGGTGTTGCCTGTCACCCCTGGTGTTGTCTGCCACCCCTGGTGTTGTCTGTCACCCCTGGTGTTGTCTGCCACCCCTGGCGTTGTCTGCCACCCCTGGTGTTGTCTGCCACCCCTGGTGTTGCCTGCCACCCCTGGTGTTGCCTGCCACCCCTGGTGTTGTCTGCCACCCCTGGCGTTGTCTGCCACCCCTGGCGTTGTCTGCCACCCTGGCGTTGTCTGCCACCCCTGGTGTTGCCTGCCCTCCCCTGGTGTTGTCTGCCACCCCTGGTGTTGTTTGCCACCCCTGGTGTTGCCTGCCACCCCTGGTGTTGTCTGCCACCCCTGGTGTTGCCTGCCACCCCTGGCGTTGTCTGCCACCCCTGGTGTTGCCTGCCACCCCTGGTGTTGCCTGCCATCCCTGGTGTTGTCTGCCACCCTGGTGTTGTCTGCCACCCCTGGTGTTGTCTGCCACCCCTGGTGTTGCCTGCCACCCCTGGTGTTGTCTACCACCCTGGTGTTGTCTGCCACCCCTGGTGTTGTCTGCCACCCCTGGGGTTGTCTGCCACCCTGGTGTTGTCTGTCACCCCTGGTGTTGTCTGCCACCCCTGGCGTTGCCTGCCCCCCCCTGGTGTTGTCTGCCACCCCTGGTGTTGCCTGCCACCCCTGGCGTTGTCTGCCACCCCTGATGTTGCCTGCCACCCCTGGTGTTGCCTGCCATCCCTGGTGTTGTCTGCCACCCTGGTGTTGTCTGCCACCCCTGGTGTTGTCTGCCACCCCTGGTGTTGTCTGCCACCCCTGGCGTTGTCTGCCACCCCTGGTGTTGTCTGCCACCCCTGGTGTTGTCTGTCACCCCTGGTGTTGTCTGCCACCCCTGGCGTTGCCTGCCCCCCTGGTATTGTCTGCCACCCCTGGTGTTGTCTGCCACCTCTGGCGTTGTCTGCCACCCCTGGTGTTTCCTGCCACCCCTGGCGTTGTCTGCCACCCCTGGTGTTGTCTGTCACCCTGGTGTTGTCTGCCACCCCTGGCGTTGTCTGTCACCCCTGGTGTTGTCTGCCACCCCTGGCGTTGTCTGCCACCCCTGGTGTTGTCTGCCACCCCTGGTGTTGTCTGCCACCCCTGGTGTTGTCTGCCACCCCTGGTGTTGTCTGCCACCCCTGGTGTTGTCTGCCACCCCTGGTGTTGCCAGCCACCCCTGGTGTTGCCTGCCACCCCTGGTGTTGTCTGCCACCCCTGGTGTTGTCTGCCACCCCTGGTGTTGCCTGCCACCCCTGGCGTTGTCTGCCACCCTGGTGTTTCCTGCCACCCCTGGTGTTGTCTGCCACCCCTGGTGTTGTCTGCCTCCCCTGGTTTTGCCTGCCACCCCTGGTGTTGTCTGCCACCCCTGGCGCTGTCTGCCACCCCTGGTGTTGCCTGCCACCCCTGGTGTTGTCTGCCACCCCTGGTGTTGTCTGCCACCCCTAGTGTTGTCTGCCACCCCTGGCGTTGTCTGCCACCCCTGGTGTTGCCTGCCACCCCTGGCGTTGTCTGCCACCCCTGGTGTTTCCTGCCACCCCTGGTGTTGTCTGCCACCCCTGGTGTTGCCTGCCACCCCTGGTGTTGTCTGCCACCCCTGGTGTTGTCTGCCACCCCTGGTGTTGCCTGCCACCCCTGGTGTTGTCTGCCACCCCTGGTGTTGTCTGCCACCCCTGGTGTTGTCTGCCACCCCTGGTGTTGTCTGCCACCCCTGACGTTGTCTGCCACCCCTGGTGTTGCCTGCCACCCCAGGTGTTGTCTGCCACCCCTGGTGTTGCCTGCCACCCCTGGTGTTGTCTGCCACCCCTGGTGTTGTCTGCCACCCCTGGTGTTGCCTGCCACCCCTGGTGTTGTCTGCCACTCCTGGTGTTGTCTGCCACCCCTGGTGTTGTCTGCCACCCCTGGTGTTGTCTGCCACCCCTGACGTTGTCTGCCACCCCTGGTGTTGCCTGCCACCCCAGGTGTTGTCTGCCACCCCTGGTGTTGCCTGCCACCCCTGGTGTTGCCTGCCACCCCTGGTGTTGTCTGCCACCCCTGGTGTTGCCTGCCACCCCTGGTGTTGTCTGCCACCCCTGGTGTTGTCTGCCACCCCTGGTGTTGTCTGCCACCCCTGGTGTTGTCTGCCACCCCTGGTGTTGCCTGCCACCCCTGGTGTTGCCTGCCACCCCTGGTGTTGTCTGCCACCCCTGGTGTTTCCTGCCACCCCTGGTGTTGCCTGCCACCCCTGGTGTTGCCTGCCACCCCTGGTGTTGTCTGCCACCCCTGGTGTTTCCTGCCACCCCTGGTGTTGTCTGCCACCCCTGGTGTTGTCTGCCACCCCTGGCGTTGTCTGCCACCCCTGGCGTTGTCTGCCACCCCTGGCGTCATCTGCCACCCCTGGCGTCGTCTGCCACCCCTGGCGTCGTCTGCCACCCCTGGCGTCGTCTGCCACCCCTGGCGTCGTCTGCCACCCCTGGCGTCATCTGCCACCCCTGGCGTCATCTGCCACCCCTGGTGTTGTCTGCCACCCCTGGCGTCGTCTGCCACCCCTGGCGTCATCTGCCACCCCTGGCGTCATCTGCCACCCCTGGCGTCATCTGCCACCCCTGGCGTCATCTGCCACCCCTGGCGTCATCTGCCACCCCTGGTGTTGTCTGCCACCCCTGGCGTCGTCTGCCACCCCTGGCGTCATCTGCCACCCCTGGCGTCATCTGCCACCCCTGGTGTTGTCTGCCACCCCTGGCGTCGTCTGCCACCCCTGGCGTCATCTGCCACCCCTGGCGTCATCTGCCACCCCTGGCGTCATCTGCCACCCCTGGTGTTGTCTGCCACCCCTGGCGTCGTCTGCCACCCCTGGCGTCATCTACCACCCCTGGCGTCATCCGCCACCCCTGGTGTTGTCTGCCACCCCTGGCGTCGTCTGCCACCCCTGGCGTCATCTGCCACCCCTGGCGTCATCTGCCACTCCTGGTGTTGTCTGCCACCTCTGGCGTCGTCTGCCACCCCTGGCGTCATCTGCCACCCCTGGCGTCATCTGCCACCCCTGGCGTCATCTGCCACCCCTGGCGTCATCTGCCACCCCTGGCGTCATCTGCCACCCCTGGTGTTGTCTGCCACCCCTGGCGTCATCTGCCACCCCTGGCGTCATCTGCCACCCCTGGCGTCGTCTGCCACCCCTGGCCGCTTCTGCCACCCCTGGCGTCATCTGCCACCCCTGGCGTCATCTGCCACCCCTGGCGTCATCTGCCACCCTTGGTGTTGTCTGCCACCCCTGGCGTCATCTGCCACCCCTGGCGTCATCTGCCACCCCTGGTGTTGTCTGCCTCCCCTGGCGTCATCTGCCACCCCTGGCGTCATCTGCCACCCCTGGTGTTGTCTGCCACCCCTGGCGTCATCTGCCACCCCTGGTGTTGTCTGCCACCCCTGGCGTCGTCTGCCACCCCTGGCCGCTTCTGCCACCCCTGGCGTCATCTGCCACCCCTGGCGTCATCTGCCACCCCTGGCGTCATCTGCCACCCCTGGTGTTGTCTGCCACCCTTGGCGTCACCTGCCACCCCTGGCGTCATCTGCCACCCCTGGTGTTGTCTGCCACTCCTGGCGTCGTCTGCCACCCCTGGTGTCATCTGCCACCCCTGGTGTTGTCTGTCACCCCTGGCGTCATCTGCCACCCCTGGTGTTGTCTGCCACCCCTGGCGTCGTCTGCCACCCCTGGCGTCATCTGCCACCCCTGGTGTTGTCTGCCACCCCTGGCGTCGTCTGCCACCCCTGGCGTCATCTGCCACCCCTGGCGTCATCTGCCACCCCTGGCGTCATCTGCCACCCATGGCGTCATCTGCCACCCCTGGCGTCGTCTGCCACCCCTGGCCGCTTCTGTCACCCCTGGCGTCGTCTGCCACCCCTGGCGTCATCTGCCACCCCTGGCGTCATCTGCCACCCCTGGCGTCATCTGCCACCCCTGGCGTCGTCTGCCACCCCTGGCCGCTTCTGCCACCTCTGGTGTTGTCTGCCACCCCTGGCGTCATCTGCCACCCCTGGCGTCATCTGCCACCCCTGGTGTCGTCTGCCACCCCTGGCGTCGTCTGCCACCCCTAGCCGCTTCTGCCACCCCTGGCGTCATCTGCCACCCCTGGCGTCGTCTGCCACCCCTGGCCGCTTCTGCCACCCCTGGCGTCGTCTGCCACCCCTAGCCGCTTTTGCCACCCCTGGCGTCATCTGCCACCCCTGACGTCATCTGCCACCCCTGGCGTCATCTGCCACCCCTGGCGTCATCTGCCACCCCTGGCGTCATCTGCCACCCCTGGCGTCATCTGCCACCCCTGGCGTCGTCTGCCACCCCTGGCGTCATCTGCCACCCCTGGCGTCATCTGCCACCCCTGGCGTCGTCTGCCACCCCTGGCGTCGTCTGCCACCCCTAGCCGCTTCTGCCACCCCTGGCGTCATCTGCCACCCCTGGCGTCGTCTGCCACCCCTGGCGTCGTCTGCCACCCCTAGCCGCTTCTGCCACCCCTGGCCTCACCCTTCACTTGTCCATATTTACCACCACCCAGTTTTTGTCTCCATCACCCATTATAACTATAACTACAAACTCAATTACCACCACTACTATAATCTCTCTATAAGACTTTTGGCTACCGTCATAACCACCATTTACTGCATGTACATATACTTATACATATATATATATATATATATATATATATATATATATATATATATATATATATATATATATATATATATATATAAAATTCCTATACGTTATCGTCAACAATTGTCACTCTACTGCAGCCTATTACTACCATCACAAACCTTCCAGGACACCCTACTATCCTGCTATCTAGAGCGAGCCCTTCTAAGCCCTCTTCCATATGCTATCCCTAATTTCACCAATAACCCACACCGCCCACCTCACCTGGATATGGTGGCGGATCTCGGGAAGGCGTCGTAGTCGGCGTAAGGTCTTCTGGTAGGGTACTCGACAGGGATGACGGTGATGTAGTTCTGGCCCGCGTCGGTTTGGTGGCCCCCGAGTCCACCACTGTCATCCTCCTCAAACCCGTAGTCCGACATCTTTCCTAGTGGCATCGGCTGCAAGAAGGTCGCTTAATTAGCGTTATGAAAAGCAAGGCATACTCCCCAACCACTTGGGCTGGACGGTAGAACGACGGTCTCGCTTCATGCAGGTCGGCGTTCAATCCCCGACCGTCCAAGCCCCATTCCTTCCCTGCCCCGTCCCATCCCAAAGCCTTATCCTGAACCCTTCACAGTGCTATATAGTCGTAATGGCTTGGCGCTTTCTCCTGATAATTCACTTCACTTCGCCTGTGTATTTTACTGTGTACTCGTCTAGTAGAATTTGCTAGACGAGTACACAGACGAGTACTCCAGATCTTGGGCCCATCCTTTCAATCCGTTGGTGGCATTATGTTGTGATTCCAGTCCCCCTTTGTCTTTTGTCATTTCTCAATTTAGAACTGTGATGGACGGAGGTAGCCTCTATTATTTCTCCTAGCTTCCAATTGCTTACTGCCCTTACACTGAACAAGTAGTTGCTAACATACCTGTGGCTCAACGACGTGTTTAGTTTCCATGCATATTCGCTTGTTACGTTGATGCCCAATTCAATCACCTTATTTGTATTAAATTCTAATAGTCATTTTTCGGACTAACTCTGAAGGCCTTCCTGAAGTGTGTCCCAACTCTTCTCGGAAATGGTGAGTTATCTGTTAATACTGTCATGTAAAATACTAATTATCCCTCTCCCTTCCCCAGGTTAGGCCATTAATATAAATAAGGAACAGCTTGATTACTAGGACAAGCAGTATCCTCCCCAGCCTGACGATTTAAATGCGACCTCAGCACACAGTATACATTCACTTAAAATAACAAATAAAATCTACCACTTACGGGCTATTCATGCCCGTGTCACCTCCTGGTTGGTTTAATCCAAATCAATCAATCAAATACTAGGACAGATCTTTTAGGGAATTGTTACCAAGCGTCATTCTGACATTTCCCTTGCTGTCACTCTTTGCCTTATATTTGTTAGGTACACTTTCGTGTATCTAACTGGGAGAGGGGTGGGACCTGCTGCTTGGGTGACAGCTTCTCCTCCGTTTCTACCTACCCAGGCTTTGCTCCGTGGAGAGGCCACATTAGACCGACAACCAGAGCGCAACTCCAGTCTCCTGAGACTGATGGATGCCCACTACTACTACTACTACTACACTTCCACCCAGTTCACTGCTCTCCCAGCTACCCTGCTTATTTATCAAGTTCCTACAGGAATCTTTTATACAGAACTGTGCCTAAAAGAGTCTTGTCTAGAAATATGCATTCTGCACTGCCTCACTCCAGCAAATTTTTTTCAACTCCAGTAGATCTGTGAGTTACAATTTACTTTGCTTACAGCCGGGTTGGTATTTATATAATTCTGACAAGATGTTTCTTCTAATTTTATCCCTATTATTCTTTCAAGTGCCGTGTATGGTAGGCTTTTCAGTGGCACCAGTATTAATTCAGCACTACATTCATGCTGATTAATGGCCTTGGTAATACACTGTCTAGCCTACTAGAAAGGTACTAGATGAACTTTCATTTCATCTAGTACCTCTAGTAGTCTCTATCTTCTCTAGTGTTACCTCAATATTTGTCAAAATTTCACATGAGACTACGATCTCTTTTTATCAGAGGGAACTATTCAGGGGGCCAGATTCACGAAAGCACTTCCGCAAGCACTTACGAACGTTTACATCTTTCCTCAATTTTTGACGGTTTTGGTTACATTTATTAAACAGTTTACGAGTATGAAAACGTCCCATTTAACTGTTGTTATTGTTATAAACAGCCTCCTGGTGCTTCGGAGCTCATTAACTGTTTAATAATTGGAAACAAAGCCGCCTAAGATTGAGAAAAGATGTACAGGTTCGTAAGTGCTTGCGTAACTGCTTCGTGAATCTGGCCCCTGGTCTTGCTTTCATATGTTATGTTTTACTTGTTCTTCTCTCACTCTGATTTGTCTTTCTACTATGGCTGTGGAGCAGCTTCGGTTGTTTATTGGCCTTGAATGCAATGTCATTTTCATATTCAAAGTTTATTTATTCTCCTCTGACGTTTAATACCAATTCTTGTGTTATTGTGCATTTCGATTCTCTTCGGTCTTCTGTTTTCTTGATTGTTTCTATTCTCGTCTGCTTTTTTTGTCTCTCAACAAAGGAAGTATGATGAGGAAGATGTTAGGGTAGCAGTTTACTTGTAATTGGATGTAGAAAGGAGATACTAGCGTGGAAAGGGGGGGAAAAGAGTGTGGTACATAAGAATAGTTCAGGGATGTTTTCAGAATAGAGAAGGGAGGAGAGAGAGTGGTAGAATATGAAAGTCAAGAGAGGAATGTACAGAGAGGGGGGCAACACAGGCATGAAAGTGGGATTGGTTACAGGGAAAGATTGTGAGGCGGAGAGATGCAGTGAGGTAAAGTGAGCAAGTGCAAGGTGTTAAGGTACATATGGGTTGTGAGGAAGAGACGGGCTCACCATAGCCCGTGCTACATGGACACTTCGTTCTGACTAGCTAAATCTAAAACAACAACATTGTGAGGAAGGGAGAGGAAAAATACCGAGTTTTTGTGAGTTAAAAGTAGAGATAGTTTATGAAAAGCAGAAAGGCTGTTAGGTACACAGAAGTTGTGAGGTTGGAAGTGCTAACCAACCTGTTATCTGCCCCGACATTTGGGCCAGTGATGTAAAAAAATAATAAGCATGAGATAATGCTTGCTAATTACAAAAATACATTTACCCTAGTTAAAATTAGCTTCAAGAAAGAGATCTCAGTCAATTGTTGTATCCTGCCTAGAAGAATTAGCAATGAATAAATATCAATGGATATTAGTATCAACTAACTAAATATTGCAAGGCCAACTTTATATTACTTACACTACACACAGAAATCACAATAGTATATTACTTATTTTCAATCGAGACCAAGTTTATGCCAAATATAACGTGTATGCAAGAGATAAGGTTTATCTGTTTAGTGAAAGAGTGGCAGCCTAATCTAATGCAGTAGATGGTGTAATTTTTCAGGGATCACAAC
The DNA here is from genome assembly GCA_020271785.1 of Procambarus virginalis. Lineage (NCBI taxonomy): Eukaryota > Metazoa > Arthropoda > Malacostraca > Decapoda > Cambaridae > Procambarus > Procambarus virginalis. The sequence goes on along the minus strand of WNGS01160430.1, from coordinate 5,009,167 downwards.
ATTACTGGATAATGGTATTCGTGTGAACTGAAAGATGACAAGTTGTAAACATGATACCAGAGCTCGATTAATTAAGGGAAAATGTTTGGGGAACATAAGACAGCATTTATGATATTTTTTTTAAGTATTAAAATGGTGACAATTCGGGACAAAGGAACACAGACAATCATGACCCTAAAGTAATATTATACATAACAGGAGAATTTTCAGATAACGTCACAAAGTGGCTGAAAAATAATACCCAACCCACACATATGAACAGAATAAAAGGTCCGAAACGTCGTCACTTTCATTTTGTTTCATATGTGTAAATTTATATTATAAATAACACGGATGAATTAACTACACAGACATGTTATTTTAATCATAACCAAGTTCAAGTTTGTTTATTGAGACAAGAAAAAATACATCTCAAAGGGATAGAGTAGCTTAGGCTATTTCTACCCCCCCCCTCCCCCCTTAATTAATCATAATAACGGATGAATGTTGAGAAAAGGAAACTAACGAGGAGGAAAAGGCGCTAATTTTCAGAAGCATATTACAATTTAGTGTCAAACTTGGAATCACAACAGAGGTTTGTACAAAACAAAAATTGGTTTGAATTAAATTATGTTAATTATTGCCTAATAGCAAGAGTCATATAGGGGCCTCTAACCCTAGACAGAATGGAAGGGAGGAACATCTGGGAAAATATATCTTGGGAATCTAAGCTAATTGTAATATCATTTGCATTATAGGCTACTTAAAATTCAACCAAGCTGGACAATTAAACATAGAAGAGTCAAGGCATAACAATTTGTGGAAGTCTTGAAGATCGCTTTCTCAAACAGCATACTTATCACAGAGCTAACAGTAGAAATTGTATACTGGGGCTAGTGATAGCAAACACACACACTAATACATAAGATAACCAAACCACATGTCAGAAGATGGGGAAACTATGACATGATAATGGTCCACGACGGACCGAAACGTCGTCGTTTTTCCGTCTTCTGATGAATGTTTTGGTCATCATATCCTCAGCCACGTTATTGTGACTCTTCGTCTACACTAATAGATAACATGAGAAATAATAAGCGAGATGTCTCAGCTTGTATGGCTGTGCACTATGTGATCTATCTCAGCTTGTATGGCTGTGCACTATGTGATCTATCTCAGCTTGTATGGCTGTGCACTATGTGATCTATCTCAGCTAGTATGGCTGTGCACTATGTGATCTATCTCAGCTTGTATGGTTGTGCACTATGTGATCTATCTCAGCTTGTATGGCTGTGCACTATGTGATCTACGAAATGCTCACCTTAGTAAGCCAAATTGTGAATGGAGAAACTGTTCAAGACGTATCTTGGGAATCTAATTGAACTATTTGGGGAAAGCGCCAAGCCATTACGACTATATAACACTTGGAAGGGGATCAGCATAAGGACTTGGGATGGGACGGACGAAGGAATGGTTAGGAGTCCATCTTCACACTCATGGTAATATCCTACCTGGTCTTGTGTCCACACCTACGCTTGAAACATAATTCACAAACGAATGATATCTGAAGGGGCTCACCCATTCAGCAAACACAATAAGTTCTTTTGTCAAGCATTCGCTTATCACTGGTCACTCAAACTTTTCCAGAAGTATCAATTTAATTGTTAGGAAATACAACATAAGAATGAATAGTGGATATAATGGTGAAGGTCTACAGTATAGAATAAAATAATTAGTCTTTGGAGAAATCCCCAGCTGGATATCTAGAATTATTAAGGAATTACTGCAACAAGGAGACCACTTAGTGACAACCATTTTAAAACATCTTGCAGTCAGATCTATGTGTTGCGTGAGCTGTGTTCAGAATGTTTTTGGTCCAGCATATACCACTTAAAACTGCCCCAGACAATGATATGGTTGATCATGTTGTTACCGAGGTGGTAATCCCAAGGTTAAATTATCCGGCTACTGTTGTTTTTTAGCTACAGAAAATCTTAAGTCCTGTTATGTAGGAAGTATAATGTTAGTGACGTTTCAGCTGACAATGCTCCACAAAACCTAAGCAAGCCTAATCTAATCAATTCTAAACTGAATCTAACCCAACCTTAGCTAATAAGAGTACATAAGCCCCTACAAAAAAAAACGAAAGGATGTTTATTTTGTAGGCCTATACGGCGCAGTAGCCATATTCAGTTTTGCTAAGACATGGTAGCTTAGTCCCATTGTCTTGATATATAGCATAGTAGCCCTAATGAGTTTAACGTGGGGCACGATTGGCTACTCCTATTGTTCTGTATAGGTTGTGGCTGCCCTGCAGTCTTCATACCAATACCTCCGTACGGTGTATACTGGTACCTACGTACCTACCCTGTGTAGCTTCCGGGGATCCGCGGCCCGGTCTCCGATCAGGCCTCCCGGTTGGTCGTCTGGCCTGGTTGACCAGACGACCAGGTAAGAGACCGGGCCGCGGGGCCGTTGATCCCCGGAAGCTACACAAGGTAGACCCATGGTAGGTAGGTAGCATGATACACCATAGGCTACCAATTTGTCTAATGCCTGCAAAACTGGCTTGCAGGAAAGAAAACACTGATTATGACTTTGGACTATCTAATGCATTTATTAGAAACATACAAATTAAAGAAATTGCTTCAGGTTTAGAAGAAATAAGAAATGTCTAGAGACCTGAAAGCTGCAGCATTAAAAGCTATGACAACTTTTGTAATAATAGGTATTTGTATGGTCGGCATAGTAACCGGACCAGACAATGTGATGTAGTCATTGTGGTAATTCACCTTGGCTATAGACACATCTGGCAGGTTAGTGAGGCTGAGCCACTACCAGAATATTCAGATTGTAAACTCTGTGACAAACCTTTAATGCATTCACTAGACCACTATTTTGTTGAATGTGAAACCGTAAAAGATTTTAGACCTCCTGGCCTATTGTACCACCAACTGTGTAACTATGTAATTGAATTTGGTGTACTGGACGACATCCTAACAATTTATCCAAAATTTGTATAAAATATGTATATGTTTATCTGGCTTCATTTGAAAGAATGAAGAACAATTTTATTTATATTATTTTTAAGCTACATCTCTTATGAACCCATCCCTGCCCTTGTGTGGCAGTGCACAATAGAAAGTTGATTTTAAAATATTCATACATTAAAACAGTGACTGTAACCATGATATATATATGTGCTTCAGCCTACAGTTTAGACTTATTGTCTTGTGTATGACCCTCTGTCCTGCGTGACAGTGAATACCACCATTATCCTCACTCAAATAAGACTTAATTGAAATTCTCAGATTAAGCAAAATTGCAATTATGTTTTGTCAATAAAGATAATAATAATAATAATAATAATAATAATAATAATAATAACCACTTGAGCTGGACGGTACAGCTACGGTCTCGCTTCATGCAGATCGGCGTTCAATCCCCGACCGTCCAAGAGATTGGGCACCATTCCTTCCCCTCTGTCCTACCTTAAATATTTATCCCCTTATTCCTTCCAAGTGCCGTAATGGCTTAGTGCTTCCTCCTGATAATTACGTTACCTTGTGTTCAGAATATGAGGTTTGACTTCACGAACATAAGAGTAATTTGCAAGAAATGTAAATTATGAAAATGATCGAAATATAGGAATTACCAGGGGGAAAGTACCAAGCCATTAAACTATATAGCATTGGGAAGGGGTCAGGATAAGGATTTGGGATGGGACGGGGGAAAGGAATGGTATCCAACCACTTGGACGGTCGGGGATTGAACGCTGACCTGCATGAAGCGAGACTGTCGCTCTACCGTTCACCCCAAGTGGTGGACGGTAGAAGATAGTAAATAAGATGACCGAAAGAAGATAGGAATTCAAGAAATGCAATGAGGGGATGGAGACAGAGAGGAGTATACCTCAGCTCAACACACAATCTTAAAAATAATGCAAACACATCCGTCTGGGATGCTCCCGGACGCAGGTTCGAATCCTCGTCACGGCCCTTGTGGATTTGTTCATTTAATAATGCAAACTTGTAGATAATAGATTAATGACTTTCCCGGGTATTCATATATATGCATACATTCATTGACAAGATAAACAGATCCTTCGCCATATTTTTAAATAGACACGTGAAATGACCAAACAAAAATTGCAGACGAGGAGTCACAATAACGTGGCTGAAATATGTTGACCAAACCACACACTAGAAAGTGAAGGGACGACGACGTTTCGGTCCGTCCTGGACCATTCTCAATCGACTTGAGAATGGTCCAAGACGGACCGAAACGTCATCGTCCCTTCACTTTCTAGTGTGTGGTCTGGTCAACAAACAAAAATTCCCGGAAAACGTACGAGACCGATCCATCGATGCCACAACATGGCCGGGAAGGACTCCGACAGCAGGGAGAGATCGTCAACGTTGATGTTACTGCTGGTAGTGCTCAGACTGCTGGCTTCACTGCTCCTCCTGCTGCTCTCACTGCTCCTCCTGCTGCCCCCGCTGCTCCTCCTGCCCCTTTCACTGCTCCTGCTGGGCCTACTTAGCATACTGCCCTGGAGGGATTCGTTAGGGCTGCTTTTATCGTCTTCCATGTTGGTCTGTGCTTCTTGCGGCTTGACCATATTCCTCACAGCTGGTGTTGTCGACACTGATGGTTCTTTCATTCTTTACCTACAACTATTATTCCACTACACTGCTAATCTGATTGTAAAATCCAAGTCATTAATAAGTAATTTTTGCGCCTAGCAGCCAAATGCGCAGGCGATTTTCGTGATCTTTAAAATATATAACTGGTCTGTGGTGAAAATGTTGCCATATAATTATGTAAAGATGCAAGTGTCATCACATTGTTTCTATTCATCAAGTAACAGATGTATCACAAATGTTATAGAAGCACAGGTTGCACAATGAACTCCCATGCCTGTCCTGAATGATAATAAAATAATAATAATAATAATAATAATAATAATAATAATAATAATAATAATAATAATAATAATAATAATAATAATAATAATAATAATAATAATAATAAATAATTCATTGAGTCAGGGGGACAGACAACCAGGGTTTATGTATACATTTAGACTTACAGTATATCGAGATTATTTTTTAAGTAGTCAATTTTTTACATTTTTCCTATAAGTTATTCTCCCTAAATTATACACAGTCTCCATACTGGCTGCCTTAATTAAGAACAATTGTTTTGAGTCTAATGCATGGCAGAGTTGCATCAGCTGAATGACGGGACGGGCTGAATGAAACCGTTACATGCCCTAACCCTCCCTAGGACAGCCTAATCAACACATAGTACTTATATCATTGCAGACGAGGAGTCACAATAACGTGGCTGAAATATGTTGACCAGACCACACACTACAAAGTGAAGGGACGACGACGTTTCAGTCCGTCATGGACCATTCTACTTATATCATTCATAAAACATTTACTGAGTTTGCTGGTTGTACAAACGCTAAAATAATAATCAATATACAAAAACATAGCATGCAACATGTTAAGATCAGGCAATGCAAATTACACAATGCTCTACTGTTTAAGGAACAGAACCATATGTCTTTAGGTTCAATTGCATACTCTAATTCCCTGCTGCAAAATGCAACATGCAAATTACATAACAAGTCAACCTTAACTGTTCTAATAAATTATGTTGTAGAGTGCTAGGCAAATTTGCATATGCTAGCAAATACTAGTTACTTTGCAAGTTATAATCAATTCTACCAATTTCCTACTGTTATTACGTGTCTAACCTTGCCAATATCTGCCCTTGACCTATCTGGTCACCATTCATAACTCTTCCCCACATCCTCTATCCCCAACGGAAAGATTGATGATATTCTCAAGAGATATAAGAATTTTGCATCCCAAGATCGTAACCTTTTTGTTGAATTGTCTGAATGTCTATTGCAAATTGTTTATATACCTCGTCATAAAAATGTCTGTGTGTACGTCTGGTAATATACTTCATGTGGAAAGGAAGAAATGTATATGTTTATCTCTCAGAATGTTATATAATATATTTATATATATATATATATATATATATATATATTGTGACGATAATCTCTTATCAGAGATTTAGCCTGCTATTTCTGCGAATCACGCCTGTCCTCATCAATATACAAGATACGTTTTGTAGTGGCTAAACGTACATATTAGCCACACGTACCAGCAACTCCCTCCTTCCCCCCCACTGCTGCACCTGGTCGACGCGCCGAACCCTTCAACGGCCTAACTAGCGACTTGCGACCATCCAGCTTCCTCATTGGCCGCCAACCAACACTCCACTCCGGCTCCCCGCCAATCACAAGACCTCACCAGTTATTGTTGGAGTCCCTTGCGTTTCTGCCAGCCAGAATATTGTGTGCTCGCAAGCTGTGAACTCCTAAGTGACTCACTCTGTGTGGTCAAATAGAGGTTCATAGTTAGTGCATATATTCCAGCATTCATATTTTACTTACTTTTGTATATCAATTCTCCTCCCCATTAACGTAATCTATTTTCATGTTTATATTGTTTATTATTTTTGCCAGTAAGCCAAGATTTTGCATTTATTTCAATTTGTGTTTTTATTGTTATTAAAATCCATATTTTTTATTATTGCTTTTAGTCTTTCCAACCTTACCACAGATTACCAAATCACGCAGTCATTCTTTTTTTTCTCTTTTTTTTCCTTTTCTTTTTTTATATATTATATGTGGCCCAGCACTGACACCTGCTAGTTGGAAGACTGCCGACCACCATTTCCAACTCGTTACCGTCACATATAAATGGGGGCCTGTCCACGGAGCCACTATTAAATGGAGATCTGTCCACGGAGCCACTATTAAATGGAGATCTGTCCACGGAGCTTCACTCAGGTATTGGTAATTGTGGTAAGCGCACTTGGCTCTTATTTCCCTTGCTTCCATTATTCACATTAATCATTTTTTATTTTATATGGTGCTGTGTATATTGTACATTACGGGAATAGCATATGGTGAGAGTGAGACAACTTTGGATTACGTGGTGACTGTAGGCCGCAGTCATACTCTTAATTGGTCGTCTCCCCCTTCCGTGTTATCCTCCGTGTTTAACATCTTTGTCCCCCAATATTTCTCACTTTTTGACAGATTATCACATAGGTACCCTGGTACTGTGGTCTGTCTCCGGGTCAATAGCACCCAAGTCCTGCAATCCGACTCTAGGAGGAAAAAGAGGGCTTTAGATCCTCTAGCACGAACTATTATTGGCGAATTGGGACCTCGCCGATAGTTCTCGTCACCAGTTGACACTCGCACCCCTACTCGTCGGTCAGACTGATGGTATTTACCTAAGGTAGGGAATTGGCGTTCTTTCTTTTGAGCACAAAAGTTCGCTAATTCTGTAAATACCATATTCAATTTCAGTGGGTACCATTGCTTATGTTCTATAGTGACTTGGCAAGGTATGACTACATTTTTTGGACTACCTCATTTATTTTGAAGCCATTTAGTGTTTCACTTGTATTTTAAAATTAGTTTTCACTAATTAGTAGGATTTTCTTGCCTTTATCCTCCCATAGTGAGTACCAGGTACAAGATTTCCTGCGACCTTATTCATTTACCATCTTGAATTTACTTTAATTATTAATAATTCCCCACAGGATAGGTATCAGTTGCCACGTTTCCTGTTTCTGACACTCGCCATATTCTCACTATATTCATCTCCTTTGTTTTGCTATATTTTCACCATGTTCCGCTTACAAGTTTTCAAAGCAGATCCAGAAAGTGAAATAGGGACCTTACGTCACGCTAAGAGGGTCGATTTGTTAACTCTTGCACATGAGTATCACTTAGAAGTTCCTGATGGAGCCAACAAATTTGCCATTAATAATATGATACTGGATCACCTTGCTGATGAAGGTATTATAGATTCTTCTACCCATGAACAGCACATTATTTCAGATAAAGATGACTTGAGAGCGATAAAGCTCAAATTGGAACTTGCCAAGATCGAGCTACAGCAACAACAAGAAGCAGCTGCAATCAGAGAGCGTGAAGCTGCCCTCAGAAAAGGAAGAAAGTGAGAGGGAGGCCCTACTCCTCAAAGGACAGCAAGAACGTGAGTTGGCCTTATACAAACAGCGACTCGAGATACAACGCGAACACGACCAACGACAGGCAGAAGCAGCTCTAAACTGTCGTGACCGAGAACTCACGAGGGACGCTGCACACCAAGCTCAACTCCAACAAGCGGCAGCTAGTCTTCCTCCCAGTTTCAATATCTCCCATGCAAGTAAGTTAATGCCCCCGTTCCTCGAAACGGAGGTTGATGTGTTCTTTACCACTTTTGAGACCCTTGCTGTTCAGCTTAATTGGCCTGACGACCAATGGGCTACCCTTCTCAGAGTACATTTAACAGGTAGAGCGGCAGTCACACTCAGCACTTTGGCTTCGGAAAACGACTACACCACCCTGAAACAAGCTGTGTTGGACGCCTACCTTCTCTCCACCGAAAGCTATCGACGAAAGTTTCGTGACTACGTCAAGGCAAGTACCACCACCTTCTTAGAATTTGCTAACACCAAACAAAGATATTTCATGAAATGGCTGGAGGCAGCACATGTCTCTACTTTTTCAGAACTTGTCAACCTCATACTGGTTGAAGAATTTTTGAGACGTGTACCTCCTCCTGTCCGCCTATACTTAGCAGACAAGGAAGAGACGGAATTAGTGAAGTGTGCGAAGTCAGCTGACACTTACAGCCTCATCCACCGGCTGACTCCAGATCCTACCAGCAAGAAGTCTTGGTACAGTTACGAGAAAGCGAGCCCAGATCAAGGTACCTCTCAACTGTACTGCAGGTATTGTCGATTATATGGACACACCATTGACAAATGTGGTAAGTCCCAATCTAAAGGTAACGTCGAACCCCCTAAGTCTAAAACTACTCACCCTAAGTCCGGTAAGCCTGTAATGAATGTTGGTGTTCATGCTAATGATCTCTCTCTCTTTACCAAGCATCTCTATCCAGGAACTATCTCTACCCACGGTTCAGATTCAGAGGGACGTTTCGGACTTAAGATCCTAAGGGACACAGCGGCTCTACAATCGATCGTTTTGAAATCGGCTGTGCCCAACGTCGCCTACACAGGAGAGACTGTGTTCATCACTGACCTTACTGCTACAACTCCTTATCCACTTGCCCGAGTTTACCTGGATTGTCCCTTCGTGACCGGTGAAGTCCAAGTCGCCGTCAGGGAAAAGCCTTTTCCCATGCCTGGAGTGCAACTTCTCCTGGGCAACGACTTGGCAGAAGACCAACAACCAAACAACCTGATCGTCAAGGACATATCCAAGGTAAGCAACTCTGTGGTGGATAACCCGATTTTTGAACATTTCCCAGTAAAGGTTCAAGAGAGTGATGAAGGTTCTCCTCCTGTTATGGTGACCACCCGTGCTCAAGCTGCACGTCCACAGCCAGCCGACTCTACTGCTACCGCTGTCCCTCAGGACCCTTCGAAACTACCCCCTAACCTGACCGCGGTGGAGTTCCGTAAGTTACAGAGAGATGATCTTACATTGACACCATTATTCTTTCAGGCTGAAACCCAATCCGACAGTGTTCCTGGGTTCTTTATGGAGAACGAAATACTCTATCGCAGGTATAGACCCAGTAAACTGAAGGACGAGGACGATTGGGCAAACGTTGAACAACTAGTGATTCCCACCAGCCTGCGGCCCACGATTCTACACCTGGCCCACGGCGCTTTGTCACACTATGGGTTCAACAAGACTTACCATGGAATTCGACAAGACTACTACTGGCCAGGTATGGTAAACGACGTCAAATCTCATGTCAAATTATGCCACGTGTGTCAGTTAGCCGGGAAACCGAACGTTTCCATTCCCAGAGCACCCCTGATACCCATCCAGGTGCCTGAGGAACCGTTCCACAAGCTCATTATCGACTGCGTTGGTCCTTTGCCTCGGACCAGTGCAGGCAACTCATATATCTTAACCATCCTGTGTCCTACCACCAGATTTCCGATAGCAGTTCCAGTAAAAAATATTACAGCTGCTACAGTGGTGAAGAATCTACTGAAAATCTTCACCCAGTATGGATTTCCGAGGGAGATTCAGAGCGACTGTGGTACCAACTTCACCAGTGATCTCTTCAAACGGACTCTGGAGGAGTTCAACATCAAACAGGTACTGTCCAGCCCCTATCATCCTGCTTCACAGGGTTCTCTCGAGCGTAGTCATCAAACCATCAAGGCACTCTTAAAAAAGTTCTGTAATGAGACCTCAAAGGATTGGGATAGGCAAATTGATCTCATTTTGTGTATTTTCAGAAGTCTTCCCAACGAGTCACTAGGAGTATCTCCTTATGAGATGCTCTACGGACGTAAGTGCCGTACACCTCTCAAGGCTTTCAAGGATTCTCTACGTGATGACACCTTCAGTGAGCATCAGAGTGTGCCCCAGTATCTCCAAAATCTCCGACACATTCTAGAGAGGGTCCATTCCTTTGCCAGCAACAACCTACAGAGAGCCCAGGAGAGGATGAAGACTCGTTACGACCGGCACTGTAAAGTAAGGAAGTTTACACCAGGAGACTTAGTGCTTGCCTATTTCCCTATCCCAGGTTCTCCTTTACAGAACAGGTTCTCAGGACCCTACCGTGTTAAGGAGTGCCGGAACAACTTCAACTACGTTCTCGAGACCCCCGATAGGCGGCGGAAGACCCAGCTGTGCCACATTAATTTACTCAAGCCCTACCATGGGGTTCCTCCCACTGTGTTAACCAATTTCACCTCATTTACAGGTCCATACAGCCACAGTGAGACCTTCCCTGCTTCTCCTTCCGAGAGCACTGACACTGAGACAGCGCTCTCTAACTCGGAAATCCTTACTAACCTTCAACATCATTTTCAGGACGATAATAGTGCTCCACTAATCAAACTCGTCAGAGAATATCAAGAGTTGTTTCGAGATGACCCCCAAGAGTGTACTGTAACTCGGCACGACATCCAACTGCTACCTGACACCCAGCCGATTCGCCAACCATTCTACCGAATCAGCCCGAGCAAAACGGAAGTCATGCGGGCTGAGGTACAGTATCTCTTGGACCATGGACTGGCTACCCCCTGTGAGTCCCCCTGGGCCTCACCATGCATCCTGGTACCCAAACCTCACGGCAAAATCCGTCTGTGTACGGATTATAGGAAGTTGAACCAGGTCACAGTGAAGGACGCCTACCCAATACCCAGGTAGACGACATTTTGGATGCCATTGGTAATGCCCGCTACCTGTCTCAGGTAGACCTACTAAAGGGCTACTACCAGGTGAGTTTAACGGAGCGAGCTAAGGTACTGTCCGCCTTTATAACCCCCTTTGGTCTCTACAGGTACAATCGCCTTCCCTTTGGACTCTGCAATGCCCCAGCCACCTTTCAGAGAGCTGTCAACCGCGTCATCCAGGGCTTGGAAAACACCTATGCCTATTTGGACGACATCGTGGTAGCATCCAACACCTGGAGCGAACACCTGCTCCAGCTACAACGATTGTTCTACAAGCTCCTGAAAGCCGGCCTCACCATCAATTTGGGCAAGTCCACCTTCGCGAAAGGTAAAGTGCGGTACCTGGGTCATGTTATAGGGAGTGGCAACCTGGCTCCGTTAAACATTCACATTCAAGCAATCCAACAGTATCCACAGCCTACTACCAGGAAGCAGCTCCTGCGCTTCCTTGGTCTTGCTTCCTATTACCGTAGGTTTGTGAAGAATTTTAGCACTGTTGCAACCCCATTAATCACCTTAACCAGTCCCAAGCAACGGTATAATTGGACCAGAGAGCAAACCGTTGCATTCGAACAACTCAAATTCCTCCTCTGTTCTAATCCCATTCTCGCCTCACCAGATATCAAGAAGCCTTTCATCCTCCATGTCGACGCCAGTGGTACCGGCATCGGAAGTGTCTTAATGCAGCAGCGAGGCGAGGAGGTTCTACCTGTCAGCTACTACAGTTGCAAGTTGAAGCCTCATCAGAAGAACTACAGTACTATAGAGAAGGAACTCCTGTCCATCGTCCTGAGCTTACAACACTTTGCACCATATCTGCACGGTGCTAGGTCCACTACCATCTATTCGGACCACAACCCTCTGAGATTTTTACATCAAGCCCAATTTAATAACCAACGTCTGCTGCGATGGGCTTTATATCTTCAAGGCTTCAACTTAAAGATCTGCTACATCAAGGGGCCTGATAACATCATCGCTGATGCCCTCTCCAGAGTGCATGAGGTAGAGGCAGCTCCACCTCCCACTCTACCTCCAGTGGACGTGATTCACCCGAAACGGCAGGCTTCGGGGGAGAGTTGTGACGATAATCTCTTATCAGAGATTTAGCCTGCTATTTCTGCGAATCACGCCTGTCCTCATCAATATACAAGATACGTTTTGTAGTGGCTAAACGTACATATTAGCCACACGTACCAGCAACTCCCTCCTTCCCCCCCACTGCTGCACCTGGTCGACGCGCCGAACCCTTCAACGGCCTAACTAGCGACTTGCGACCATCCAGCTTCCTCATTGGCCGCCAACCAACACTCCACTCCGGCTCCCCGCCAATCACAAGACCTCACCAGTTATTGTTGGAGTCCCTTGCGTTTCTGCCAGCCAGAATATTGTGTGCTCGCAAGCTGTGAACTCCTAAGTGACTCACTCTGTGTGGTCAAATAGAGGTTCATAGTTAGTGCATATATTCCAGCATTCATATTTTACTTACTTTTGTATATCAATTCTCCTCCCCATTAACGTAATCTATTTTCATGTTTATATTGTTTATTATTTTTGCCAGTAAGCCAAGATTTTGCATTTATTTCAATTTGTTTTTTTATTGTTATTAAAATCCATATTTTTTATTATTGCTTTTAGTCTTTCCAACCTTACCACAGATTACCAAATCACGCAGTCATTCTTTTTTTTCTCTTTTTTTTCCTTTTCTTTTTTATATATTATATGTGGCCCAGCNAAGTAGATATTGAAAATATAATAAATTTAAAATACAAAAGTTCAAAATGTTTTTACATGTAAATAATGACTACTCTGTTCAAACCCGCCATCTGCTCCAAAAATGTTCTCTTATATATATATATATATATATATATATATATAGATATATATATATATATATATATATATATATATATAATATTAGTATATATAACGGTATGTGATTTTTTAGGTGGGTGGAGACTTTGCCAGTATGTCATATTACCAAAGCTAGAAGATACAAGAAGAAGAGGTGATATGATTACGACATGCCAAATTATAACAGGAGTCGACAAATTGACAAAGAAGAATTTTGAAAACCTGGAACGTCAAGAACAAGAGGTCATGGATTTAAGCTAAAGAAACAAAGCTGCCGAAATAACATTATAAAAGTTCGTTTTTTACAGAGTGGTAAGATTGTTGGAACAAATTAAATGAAAGGGAAAGCCAAAACCGTCAGTAGTTTCAAAGCCTTATAGGGAAAGAGTTTCGGAAGACGGAACACCTCTCATCCTGTAACTACACTTAAGTAATTACACCCACCCACACCCAGAAATTCACTTTCGCAAAACAGTGATAGACGCGTTGGACAAAAGGTAGGAGAGAAGATGGGTAGAGGCCAAGACCGTCAGTAGTTTCAAAGCGTTATTACGACAAGAGTGCTGGGAAGACGGGACACCGCGAGCGTACCTGTAACTACACTTTAGTACACTACACCTACCTGGATATGGTTGCAGACCGCGGGAAGGCATCTGTCTCGCCACGAGGACGCCTAAGTGGGGAGAAAAGGTGATCAAGCAGTTTTCTGGATGTTTAGTTACCAACGACTACAAGATCTCCATATGTTGACAATAAACGTACCCAATTCTTAAATAACTTCTAAAAAGAAAAAAAAGGGGAAATTAGGAGGTAATTCTGCATCCTTGAATACCTTGTGGCCAGTTAATAACCTTGTTTCAAACTGTCTATCAACTATATCCCTGTAATTAACGGATTTATAGGTGAATCGGGAAATGACTTCAATTGCAGTATCGGGGGAAAAAAAACAAGATTTATGCTGAAACATTTTCTTCGTTTTTACAAAGTTTAACAAACACTGAAAAACTTGGTGGTAACGTTTCACGTAATACCCGTGAAAAATAACACATTGCCTGAAGGAATAAAAAGTTCGTGCATAAACAGAAAACGGACTTGTATACGATGTGTCGCAAGCAGAGACATCAAGTGCAGAGTATCTTCAAGTTAACATAACCACAATATAACAACACCAAATAATGGGGTTCAAAATAATCAGAATCAAATAATCAGATTCACGAAGCAGTTACGCAAGTACTTACGAACGTGTACATCTTCCCTCAATCTTTGACGGCTTTGGTTACATTTAATAAACAGTTTACAAGCATGAAAACTTGCCAATCAACTGTTGTTATTGTTATAAACAGCCTCCTGGTGCTTCGGAGCTCATTAACTGTTTAATAATTGTAAACAAAGCCGCCAAAGATTGAGAAAAGATGGACAGGTTCGTAAGTGCTTGCGTAACTGCTTCGTGAATCTGCCTCCAGGTTAGGGGTTCCAAACTCGCATGAAACGTTACTTTAGCGTCCAAACACATACTTAAATGCTATTTATTAAAAAAAATGACAACATTTAGCATGGAATGCTTTATAGACATGATGCACACTCACCACTTCTTGACACCCAAGAGAAACAACAACAAAAAACTGAAAATAGTTGTGACCTTTGACCCCCAATTGTGACATTCGTGCCCAGTTGACTATTGAATAGTCCGATATTATCCCATTCTTACCTCCGAGTCCTTAGCAGCGTTTTTAGTTAAAACTATTGATAAATCTCAACAGAGACATATAACATTTAAAATAATTATATTTCATATAAAAAAAGAGTTGATTTAAAAATGTTCTTTAAACACAAATTTATATTCCGAAAGTATATTACTGTTAGGTATATGTTACAACTAATAAAATTAAATAATTAACAGTCAGTTAGTAACTAGTACTAGATAAAATCCATGTAGTGGAAAATTTCACTAATTACAACCACCATTTCTAATACACAGCTTTGACTACGATTATAGACCTACAGCATTAATTCTACAAAACAATCACTATACGTCTTAGTAACTTATAATATCAATACCAATAGCCTACAATATTGCAAGTACTAGCCTATAATATCGCAAGTACTAGCTACAATATTTCAAGTACTAGCCTACAATATCGCAAGTACTAGCCTACAATATTTCAAGTACTAGCCTATAATATCGCAAGTACTAGCCTACAATATTTCAAGTACTAGCCTACAATATCGCAAGTACTAGCCTACAATAATGCAAGTACTAGCCTACAATATTGCAAGTACTAGCCTACAATATTGCAAGTACTAGCCTACAATATTTCAAGTACTAGCCTACAATATTGCAAGTACTAGCCTACAATATTGCAAGTACTAGCCTACAATATTGCAAGTACTAGCCTACAATATTGCAAGTACTACCCTACAATTTGCAAGTACTAGCCTACAATATTGCAAGTACTAGCCTACAATATTGCAAGTACTAGCCTACAATATTGCAAGTACTAGCCTACAATATTGCAAGTACTAGCCTACAATATTGCAAGTACTAGCCTACAATAATGCAAGTACTAGCCTACAATATTGCAAGTACTAGCCTACAATATTTCAAGTACTAGCCTACAATATTGCAAGTACTAGCCTACAATATTGCAAGTACTAGCTACAATATCGCAAGTACTACCCTACAATATTGCAAGTACTAGCCTACAATATGCAAGTACTAGCCTACAATATTGCAAGTACTAGCCTACAATATTTCAAGTACTAGCCTACAATATTGCAAGTACTAGCCTACAATATTTCAAGTACTAGCCTACAATATCGCAAGTACTACCCTACAATATTGCAAGTACTAGCCTACAATATTGCAAGTACTAGCCTACAATATTTCAAGTACTAGCCTACAATATCGCAAGTACTACCCTACAATATTGCAAGTACTAGCCTACAATATTGCAAGTACTACCCTACAATATTTCAAGTACTAGCCTACAATATTGCAAGTACTAGCCTACAATATTGCAAGTACTAGCCTACAATATCGCAAGTACTAGCCTACAATATTGCAAGTACTAGCCTACAATATTGCAAGTACTAGCCTACAATATTTCAAGTACTAGCCTACAATATCGCAAGTACTACCCTACAATATTGCAAGTACTAGCCTACAATATTGCAAGTACTAGCCTACAATATCGCAAGTACTACCCTACAATATCGCAAGTACTACCCTACAATATTGCAAGTACTAGCCTATAATATTGCAAGTACTACCCTACAATATCGCAAGTACTACCCTACAATATCGCAAGTACTACCCTACAATATTGCAAGTACTAGCCTACAATATCGCAAGTACTACCCTACAATATCGCAAGTACTACCCTACAATATCGCAAGTACTACCCTACAATATCGCAAGTACTACCCTACAATATTGCAAGTACTAGCCTACAATATTGCAAGTACTAGCCTACAATATCGCAAGTACTACCCTACAATATTGCAAGTACTACCCTACAATATCGCAAGTACTAGCCTACAATATTGCAAGTACTAGCCTACAATATCGCAAGTACTACCCTACAATATCGCAGTACTACCCTACAATATTGCAAGTACTAGCCTACAATATCGCAAGTACTACCCTACAATATTACAAGTACTAGCCTACAATATTGCAAGTACTAGCCTACAATATCGCAAGTACTACCCTACAATATTACAAGTACTAGCCTACAATATTGCAAGTACTAGCCTACAATATCGCAAGTACTACCCTACAATATCGCAAGTACTATCCTACAATATTACAAGTACTATCCTACAATATTACAAGTACTAGCCTACAATATTGCAAGAAATAGCTTTACAACATCTCAAGTACTAGCCTACAATATCGCAAGTACTGTAATAGCCTATAATGTTAATCACCACTGACGGTTTCAATGTTTTAATGTTTACTGAGCCCCCAAAAATGGTTGTTACTACCGAACAGCTCCTCACTAATGCCAGAACTACTGTAACTATCCATACTACCAATATCCAGTCTTAACTCCAACCTCATTCCATGCCATTTCAATAACTCCTAGTCACTCCTAGACTAGACTCTCGCCCCTATTCTCCTACCCACCTTTCATAGTCTCTTCTGATACACTTAGGTGCTTCTGCTACCCCCTTGCCTCTTGGGAATTACTAATTATTAAAAACATGCAATTCTTAAAGATGTACCATTGAAAGCAATCCATAAGTTATTGGTTGCCTAAAGAAACTTGTTTAGGAATGTTTTTAAGTATTTTGTTCTCTTTCTCCATAAAAAGGGTTAAAATCCAATATGATATTGATATTTTAATCTGCGGCTCAAAATTCCCACAGGCACGCAAAATTTTTTTTTAGTAAGTAATTGCCAATTTCGGCACCTTTAAAAAGATTCGCCATCTTTTTAACACCAGCTTCTGGTGTTGTCCTAGCCTCTTCTGCTGCCCATAGCCTCTTCTGCCACCCCTAATGTTGTCTGTCACCCCTGGTGTTGTCTGCCATCCCTGGTGTTGTCTGCCACCCCTGGTGTTGTCTGCCACCCCTGGTGTTGTCTGCCACCCCTGGTGTTGCCTGCCACCCCTGGTGTTGTCTGCCACCCCTGGTGTTGTCTGCCACCCCTGGTGTTGCCTGCCACCCCTGGTGTTGTCTGTCACCCCTGGTGTTGCCTGTCACCCCTGGTGTTGTCTGTCACCCCTGGTGTTGTCTGTCACCCCTGGTGTTGCCTGCCACCCCTGGTGTTGTCTGTCACCCCTGGTGTTGTCTGTCACCCCTGGTGTTGTCTGTCACCCCTGGCGTTGTCTGTCACCCCTGGTGTTGTCTGTCACCCCTGGTGTTGCCTCCCACCCCTGGTGTTGTCTGTCACCCCTGGTGTTGTCTGTCACCCCTGGCGTTGTCTGTCACCCCTGGTGTTGTCTGTCACCCCTGGTGTTGTCTGCCACCCCTGGTGGTGCCTCCCACCCCTGGTGTTGTCTGCCACCCCTGGTGTTGTCTGCCACCCTTGGTGTTGTCTATCACCTCTGGTGTTGCCTGTCACCCCTGGTGTTGTCTGTCACCCCTGGTGTTGTCTGCCACCCCTGGTGTTGTCTGTCACCCCTGGTGTTGTCTGTCACCCCTGGTGTTGTCTGTCACCCCTGGTGTTGTCTGTCACCCCTGGTGTTGTCTGCCACCCCTGGTGTTGTCTGTCACCCCTGGTGTTGTCTGTCACCCCTGGTGTTGTCTGTCACCCCTGGTGTTGTCTGCCACCCCTGGTGTTGTCTGTCACCCCTGGTGTTGTCTGTCACCCCTGGTGTTGTCTGTCACCCCTGGTGTTGTCTGTCACCCCTGGTGTTGTCTGTCACCCCTGGTGTTGTCTGTCACCCCTGGTGTTGTCTGTCACCCCTGGTGTTGTCTGCCACCCCTGGTGTTGCCTCCCACCCCTGGTGTTGTCTGTCACCCCTGGTGTTGTCTGTCACCCCTGGTGTTGTCTGTCACCCCTGGTGTTGCCTGCCACCCCTGGTGTTGCCTGCCACCCCTGGTGTTGTCTGCCACCCCTGGTGTTGTCTGCCACCCCTGGTGTTGTCTGTCACCCCTGGCGTTGTTTGCCACCCCTGGTGTTGTCTGTTACCCCTGGTGTTGTCTGTCACCCCTGGTGTTGTCTGTCACCCCTGGTGTTGTCTGCCACCCCTGGTGTTGTCTGCCACCCCTGGTGTTGTCTGTCACCCCTGGTGTTGTCTGTCACCCCTGGTGTTGTCTGTCACCCCTGGTGTTGTCTGCCACCCCTGGTGTTGTCTGTCACCCCTGGTGTTGTCTGCCACCCCTGGTGTTGTCTGCCACCCCTGGTGTTGTCTGCCACCCCTGGTGTTGTCTGTCACCCCTGGTGTTGTCTGTCACCCCTGGTGTTGTCTGTCACCCCTGGTGTTGTCTGCCACCCCTGGTGTTGTCTGCCACCCCTGGTGTTGTCTGTCACCCCTGGTGTTGTCTGTCACCCCTGGTGTTGTCTGCCACCCCTGGTGTTGTCTGTCACCCCTGGTGTTGTCTGCCACCCCTGGTGTTGTCTGTCACCCCTGGTGTTGCCTGTCACCCCTGGTGTTGCCTGTCACCCCTGGTGTTGTCTGTCACCCCTGGTGTTGTCTGTCACCCCTGGTGTTGTCTGTCACCCCTGGTGTTGTCTGCCACCTCTGGTGTTGTCTGCCACCCATGGTGTTGTCTGCCACCCCTGGTGTTGTCTGTCACCCCTGGTGTTGTCTGTCACCCCTGGTGTTGTCTGTCACCCCTGGTGTTGTCTGCCACCCCTGGTGTTGTCTGTCACCCCTGGTGTTGCCTGTCACCCCTGGTGTTGTCTGTCACCCCTGGTGTTGCCTGTCACCCCTGGTGTTGTCTGTCACCCCTGGTGTTGTCTGTCACCCCTGGTGTTGTCTGTCCACCCTTGGTGTTGTCTGTCACCCCTGGTGTTGTCTGCCACCCCTGGTGTTGTCTGCCACCCCTGGTGTTGTCTGCCACCCCTGGTGTTGTCTGTCACCCCTGGTGTTGTCTGTCACCCCTGGCGTTGTCTGTCACCCCTGGTGTTGTCTGCCACCCCTGGTGTTGTCTGTCACCCCTGAGTGCGATTGAAACGATACTAAACAGGTGATGACACACAGAACAAGGTACGATGT
>WNGS01160430.1:4960497-4970505 GCA_020271785.1 Procambarus virginalis | reverse complement strand
ATACTCTCACCGTGTCTCTATGCCCATACTCTCATCATGCCCTCTACACCCATACTCTTACCATGCTCTCTATGCCCATACTCTCACCGTGCCCTCTATGCCCATACTCCCACTATGCCATACTCCCACCATGCCCTCTATGCCCATACTCTCACCGTGCCCTCTATGCCCATACTCTCACCTTCCCCTCTACACCCATACCCTCACCGTGCCCGTCACCCTCCTGTACGCGGCCCGCGTCTTCACCACACTTCGAAGACGCCACAAGCGCAGTTTAACTCTAATGTGCTGTGTGTGTGTGTAGTGACCAATTGTTGTGTTTATCCATTCACAGGGTCTTTGTAGGTCGTAGCTTGTAAGCTGCTTGTATGGTGCTTGTAGGTCCGTAGTTTAGGATGCTTGTGTATGTTATAAGTTATTTAGAGGGTCTTAAATAGATTACCGGACAAGTTTTAACACTCAACACAAACAGAAAGTTCTTTATTGAAATTGATTTTTTCTACGTTCTTTCTACGTTGAAATTGATGAAAGCACAGATATAACTGTTTAAAGGACAACCTGCACTCTATACGTGACATAATAATTTGTGGAAATGATTCCAATAAATGGTGATATATTTGATTTTGGTAGGAACGCTGGAGAAAGCTGAGTCTGGCGAAATTGAGTCTGGCGAAAGAAAAGTAAGTCTGGTCAAAGATGGATCATCGCACCTTGATGGTTGGAAAAGCTGGTGTGGCTGCTAAGTTAAAGGAAAAACTAATAGCTATGAACATCATACATGAATTTTGCCATTCCCATTGTATTATTGCTAGTGAAGTAGTAAGAGAAATGGGATAATGTCACGGATGTCACCATAAATACGACCTTAAGAGAGCACAAAGTCTTTACAACAAATTCTTCAACTGCTGAGATAAAATGAGAACCCCTCACAGACGGCTGTGTCACACTGATGGTGGCTATGTAAGTCGAGCAGCAGATTAATAAACAGCGCGGTAAGATACAGATTTGTGTAGAGCAGAAACCTTGTTTTCCTGGTGGATATCACAGAACTCTTAAATTGATTGAACACACAGATACAAGTTCTCAATAAATTGGTAAGTGTTTTATGACTGTGTTCATATATTCTTTGTTTACATAGGAGAGTACAGGAACAGAAGACTTCCGACTGCTGTTAGCAAGCTAAGAGCCTTGCCATAGCTCATGGTTTTTCCTAGAACACGACTCGTCATTCGGTTAACAACCAGGTACCCAATTACTGCTGGGTGAACAGGTGATAACAGTTAAGGATTGGCACCCAGTCAATCCTCCCTGGCCAGGACTCTAACCCAAACTGAAACGCTCGCGATGCGAGTGTGTTACCACTACGCCATCAAGGACTGAATTTAAATAAAACTCCAACTTTCTTAAAAGCAACTTGGAGAGTAATCTTTTACACTTCCCATTTATAATGCCTGCACGATATAGTTTACCTAATACTGATTCCCAAACAGAAGAGTATTGTAGTAAGATTTCTGACTGAAGGAATGAGTTTCACTAAACATTTATTGTCTTTAAATACCTCGAGAAAGATTTCTCCAATTTTCAGGACATTCTCTATCGGCGTTAATGGAGTCCCAGTACTTATTTGTTTTATATTAACAGCCTTAGGTGTACACAGCAATGTGCTGCTACGTTATTATATATAAAATATTACACAGTGTAGACCAAAAGCTAGCTATAAGTTCATTTAATATTTCCATCTCACTGGATAGTTAGTCATATATGGAAATACCTTGAAAAAATCCACAAGGGCCGTGACGAGCATTCGAACCTGCCTCAGGGAGCATCCATTTGTTCATTTGATACATCACGTTATTGTGATTTCTGTGTGTAATGGAAATCCCTGTGCTTGTGTTTGTTCCGCTAGAAATAATAGTTCCAATATGATTGTTTTGAGGGCAGAGTTGGAGTGTTGATACTGGCACATTGTACCACTAACATTATGCCTGTGTTTGGAAATGTGTCTGTGAACTCTTCGGTAATGAACATGAACGAATCTCGGCTTCGTTCTCAACTTATGAACGCCTAAATTCAACTGCTGTAGCGCAGTTTTTTTCTTCAAACTTTGATGTATTGTGATAGATCAAGAGAGAGAGGCTGTCAGCAAGCAATGCCAGGCTATAAGGTAATACTGTTTTAATTAGTGATGGTTCTGTTGTGTGTTGCACTCTTGCTCCTTGAGAGTGTTGTGTTGCACTCTTGTTCCTTGAGGGTGTTGTGTGTGTTGCACTCTTGCCCCTTGAGGGTGTTGTGTGTGTTGCACTCTTGCTCCTTGAGAGTGTTGTGTTGCACTCTTGTTCCTTGAGGGTGTTGTGTGTGTTGCACTCTTGCCCCTTGAGGGTGTTGTGTGTGTTGCACTCTTGCCCCTTGAGGGTGTTGTGTGTGTTGCACTCTTGCCCCTTGAGGGTGTTGTGTGTGTTGCACTCTTGCCCCTTGAGGGTGTTGTGTGTGTTGCATTCTTGCCCCTTGAGGGTGTTGTGTGTGTTGCACTCTTGTTCCTTGAGGGTGTTGTGTGTGTTGCACTCTTGCTCCTTGAGGGTGTTGTGTGTGTTGCACTCTTGCTCCTTGAGGGTGTTGTGTGTGTTGCACTCTAGCTCCTTGAGGGTGTTGTGTGTGTTGCACTCTTGCTCCTTGAGGGTGTTGTGTGTGTTGCACTCTTGCCCCTTGAGGGTGTTGTGTGTGTTGCACTCTAGCTCCTTGAGGGTGTTGTGTGTGTTGCACTCTTGCTCCTTGAGGGTGTTGTGTGTGTTGCACTCTAGCTCCTTGAGGGTGTTGTGTGTGTTGCACTCTTGCTCCTTGAGGGTGTTGTGTGTGTTGCACTCTAGCTCCTTGAGGGTGTTGTGTGTGTTGCACTCTAGCTCCTTGAGGGTGTTGTGTGTGTTACACTCTTGCCCCTTGAGGGTGTTGTGTGTGTTGCACTCTAGCTCCTTGAGGGTGTTGTGTGTGTTGCACTCTAGCTCTTTGAGGGTGTTGGGTGTGTTGCACTCTTGCTCCTTGAGGGTGTTGAGTGTGTTGCACTCTTGCTCCTTGAGGGTGTTGTGTGTGTTGCACTCTTGCGAGGTCTTCCGCTAACCCGTTCATCATTATGTGGACTTCTGAAATCTGGCACCCCATTGGAAGGGAATTTAGCACCTCTGTATTATACCTTATACACCTAGTATAACTTTTATACACACCACATCTACACCCACCAGCCACACCCACACCCACCAGCCACACCTACACCCACCAGCCACACCTACACCCACCAGCCACACCCACACCCACCAGCCACACCTACACCCACCAGCCACACCTACACCCACCAGCCACACCCACACCCACCAGCCACACCCACACCCACACCCACCAGCCACACCCACACCCACACCCACCAGCCACACCTACACCCACACCCACCCACCAACACTTACAGCCATCCATCATTTCTGCACCCAATGAAGATGTCACCCACTAAAATAGGCACTTATCACCCATCTCCTACTTAAGTGGTCACCCGTCATTCACCGAGGTGGTCACCCACTAACATAATGATCCTTCACTCACCCATCACCCACTGAAGTACATGGTCACCCATCCCCCCCACTTATCACAGTTGTCAATCACCCAATAGGGTAATCCATCACTCACTAGAGTTGACACCCATCACTAAAGTAGTCACCCACTAAAACCCATCACCCACTACAGTGACCCCTTGAAATGGTCACCCATGTTCCACTAAGATGGTCATCTGATACCCATTAAGATGGTGACCCATGAACCATTAACCTCCTCCTCCTCCTCTTCTCCCCATGCGGCGGACAGGTCGCTGCGTAGGCACGATGGGCTCGTGGCAGTTCAGCAGATGAGGGGAAGCCATCAACTACGTGTGACAAGACACCCGCACGGCCATCACCACCCCCGGGCTCCACACCTCATACTCCACCGCCTCATGGTTCCACACCTCACACTCCACCGCCTCCTGGATCTACACCTCACACTCCACCACCTCCTGGATCATCTCCGCGCCGGAGTCCACGCCTCTACTTCGATCCTGACCATCACAAACTCCAATGTTTACACCGGCACTCATTATTGTTTTTTTACAGACAGGTTTGTTTACAAAGCCAAATTTCGGGCAATATATTGCTGGTGACCAACGTGTGCTCATTGTGAGTGTATCGTCGATTTTGACCCCATTTTTTGAGATACGATCAAAGAAACTTTATCTCCATTGCGTTCTATTGACAATGGGAAGTTTAGAATTTTCCAAGCACCCAGATCGTGACGTCTCTGAAAGGTGAAATACACAGCCTATCAAAAAGTCAGAAAGATTAGACACCGGTCTCCATATGCTCAATGGCCTTAGTTGCTAGGCTGCAATGGTGTCATTGATGTCTTGACAGCGTCAACAGATAGCAGTGACAGGATGTAGGAGAGATCTCCATGCTGGTTATCCTACCATGCAAAACTGGACATTAACAACGCAGTTAAGTACAAAAATTTACAAACCAGCAAAGTTTCAGGCAAGCAAGCAGGTGCCATTGGCCTCCTGTGTGCTATTTTTCTCCCAGAAATGTATTGACGTGGTTAATAATGCTTAATATTTCGTTAATAATTCCAGGATTAAAAAATATGAAGGATTTGAACGTTGCTAATTTTTGTAATCTTTTGTATTGATGAAAAAGTTAAGCTGTTTCTTTAGTAAAGTGACCAAATAAAAATCTAAACATTTTAAAAGATTGAGGAATACATTACAAATCTAAAAGTTTGTAATTTCAAAGGAAAAATTTTAACTGTGGGAAATAACAAATAAAAACGTATTATTTACCCAAAGATAAAACAAAACTCACCCTAGAGATCAAATAAATTCAGAGTGAAGCACAAGAGCCAAATAATGATTGTACTTAAACATGCCTTGGGCATCACCTTGCCTTTCTTCCCTCAGTTATCTAGCTGGAGCCATTTTTCACATGTATAGATCATGTTTACACAGAGAGCCTCACCAATAATTCTTGTACCGAGCCTCTTGAGCCTATGATATGATACTTGAGGCTATGATATGATACGGTATGATACTATGATATTGACAATCTTTGATTTACATTTTATTGGTCTCTTTCTCATCAAAACGTTTACATTGACAGTAATTGCATCGATTTTGCTTCGATTTAACTGACATTTTCATTCACTGCTTATCTAACTACACTGTTTCGTAAACTAGTAATTTATGCGTTAATTAAAAGGGATCGTTTAATTATTAATGTTCAGTACATTTGCCCAGGACGTGACGAGTGATGCTGTACATGTGTTACTAGTGCAGTTTAACAATTACAACGCAATTTGTATGTTAAAACTATTTGTATGTACTCTGCTGCAACCCCGCAACTCTTCATTCTCAGCCGTCTTTTGTTTATATATATATGCATAACCAGCGTGTTCCTCCAATGTCAATGAGCATTTAGTAAATAGGACCAATTTCCCCATTCTGTAACTTCGACGCAACAAATTGGGTTCGAGTATGACCACCTTGTAGTATTTTCATTGTTACTTGCTGTACCGTGGTTCTACGTGGATGGAACAGCATATAGTAGAGATAGAAGCTGGCGTTCTAAAACACCAATGGCATATGCATTGCGTCGTAAGCTCATAACAAAACAGTTTGGAAATATCAAGTTGATCATTCCGCCAGCGAGCCGACAGTTATCCCTGTGTATTTGTCTCATTACCGTGTAATGTTTTAATAACAGAATACGTGGTATCCTTAATATACTCTTTTATAACATCTATTGTGAAACTCCGTTGGTTAATAATGTTGACTGTACGTTAGTAAGTTAATGAATGGGTATGCAGTGCTCATTAAATGAGATCATATGAATATATGACATGAAAGGACGAAAGATATATATATGTATGGGCGAGCATCTGTACAATAATTTTTCTACGTCATTAAGAAAGTGTACTTAACCCCGATTCTTCCCAGTCATTAACTGTGAATAAATATGGTATTTAACAAAGCTTCTCTGTGAGAGAAACGTAAACAATTTTATAAACGGCTGAATCTGAACCATGGCGGCAATATAAAGCACAGGGGCCAGATTCACGAAAGCACTTACGAACTTGTACATCTTTTCTCAATCTTTGGCGGCTTTGTTTCCAATTATTAAACAGTTAATGAGCTCCGAAGCACCAGGAGGCTGTTTATAACAATAACAACAGTTGAATGGGATGTTTTCATGCTTGTAAACTGTTTAATAAATGTAACCAATGCCGTCAAAGATTGAGGAAAGATGTACACGTTCGTAAGTGCTTGCGTAACTGCTTTCGTGAATCTGGCAATCTATACTCTCGTGATTGAAGCGTAGCCTATCTTGCTCTTCTATATTTGATCTTTTCTGACACTTCTTGCACTTTCATCGGTAGCGTTGGTACAAATTTAGTCAATGTGTATTGGTGAGCACTATGCAACATGAATGTTAAACAAGTCTACCAGAAGAGCTCCGAGGTGTTACCTTCCATCTCGACTGTGTGGTGTTGGGTTATAGCGTAGCCTCGTGCAGGTCACCACAGTGGTGCAGGTCTCCACAGTGGTGCAAGTCTCCACAGTGGTGCAGGTCTCCACAGTGGTGCAAGTCTCCACAGTGGTGCAGGTCTCCACAGTGGTGCAGGTCACCACAGTGGTGCAAGTCTCCACAGTGGTGCAAGTCTCCACAGTGGTGCAAGTCTCCACAGTGGTGCAAGTCTCCACAGTGGTGCAAGTCTCCACAGTGGTGCAAGTCTCCACAGTGGTGCAAGTCACCACAGTGGTGCAAGTCTCCACAGTGGTGCAAGTCACCACAGTGGTGCAAGTCTCCACAGTGGTGCAAGTCACCACAGTGGTGCAAGTCACCACAGTGGTGCAAGTCACCACAGTGGTGCAAGTCTCCACAGTGGTGCAAGTCACCACAGTGGTGCAAGTCTCCACAGTGGTGCAAGTCTCCACAGTGGTGCAAGTCTCCACAGTGGTGCAAGTCACCACAGTGGTGCAAGTCTCCACAGTGGTGCAAGTCACCACAGTGGTGCAAGTCTCCACAGTGGTGCAAGTCTCCACAGTGGTGCAAGTCTCCACAGTGGTGCAAGTCACCACAGTGGTGCAAGTCACCACAGTGGTGCAAGTCTCCACAGTGGTGCAAGTCACCACAGTGGTGCAAGTCACCACAGTGGTGCAAGTCACCACAGTGGTGCAAGTCTCCACAGTGGTGCAAGTCTCCACAGTGGTGCAAGTCTCCACAGTGGTGCAAGTCTCCACAGTGGTGCAAGTCTCCACAGTGGTGCAAGTCACCACAGTGGTGCAAGTCACCACAGTGGTGCAAGTCACCACAGTGGTGCAAGTCACCACAGTGGTGCAAGTCACCACAGTGGTGCAAGTCTCCACAGTGGTGCAAGTCACCACAGTGGTGCAAGTCACCACAGTGGTGCAAGTCACCACAGTGGTGCAAGTCACCACAGTGGTGCAAGTCACCACAGTGGTGCAAGTCACCACAGTGGTGCAAGTCTCCACAGTGGTGCAAGTCTCCAAAGTGGTGCAAGTCACCACAGTGGTGCAAGTCACCACAGTGGTGCAAGTCACCACAGTGGTGCAAGTCACCACAGTGGTGCAAGTCACCACAGTGGTGCAAGTCACCACAGTGGTGCAAGTCACCACAGTGGTGCAAGTCACCACAGTGGTGCAAGTCACCACAGTGGTGCAAGTCACCACAGTGGTGCAAGTCACCACAGTGGTGCAAGTCACCACAGTGGTGCAAGTCACCACAGTGGTGCAAGTCACCACAGTGGTGCAAGTCACCACAGTGGTGCAAGTCACCACAGTGGTGCAACTCACCACAGTGGTGCAAGTCACCACAGTGGTGCAAGTCACCACAGTGTGAACCTGCTCTTATGATCAAGCAGGTTACAGGCCTCCAGATCAACTTAGCAGACCAACCAGCATTATTCTATCCACTTACAAATTAATTTTTTATCTAAAATAAATCCGGAATACAGTTTGACTAGACAATCATAGCTTTTAGAATTGTTTATAAACAACGTGAATTTTGTTTTTCTTTTATCCGTATCATAATTAACTCTTTGAGTTAATTGAATTTCTTGAAGAAATTCTTGCAAAAATTAGACAACACTAACATTATTAAAAGTTAGGTTTTAGGTGTGCATAGCATGTATATACCTTGACTGTTGGCCGGTTTTACGGATTACGATCCAGTGATAGCTTTTTAATATATAAATTCACTTTGTGTTTTGTATTTTATTTTTGACTTACAGCGGGAAGATTCGGTATTGATGCTGCGGGCTACAAGGGCATAGTGCAACACTCATCTCCTAAGCATAATGGGAACTCAACGTTGAAAGTGGTCAAACGAACGGAAGTTTTGCAATACAACTCAATATAAATAAATAAATAATAAATAAATAAATAAATAAATAAATAAATAAATAAATAAATAAATATGTTTATTCAGGAAAGGTACATACATAAAGTGATTTTACATAAGTGGATCGATTTATAGATAGAGCTAGTACATATAATGCCTAAAGCCACTATTACGCAATGCGTTTCGGGTTTATATAGATAAAAACTCAGTACATACTTCCATGTGATTATCTTCATTCATGCTTTGCCAATCAAAGTTAATCATTATTTATATAGCTTGAATTATAAGATATGTTGAATTTGGTCATGTTCAATTATATTCATTTTTTCTTTACTTCGCTCTATATCTTAATGAACTTCAAGTTTGCTATTAATTGTGTTCAATAATACCAAGCGTTGTTTAATATGGGGTTTGGGTGTCGACGTTCCCACAGTCTGGAGAATTAAGCACTAAATATTGTGCTATGATGGTAACACTTCAGTGTAGCTGATCTCTTTCAACAGTGAAAAGTATATATTACATAGATCCTTAACATTTGATCTTCTCACCCATCACGGGTACACATCTATATATGAACTTAAGGTGAATGTTGCCCTGTTATTCAAAGTTCCAATAAGAAATTAGAGTAAATTGGGAATTTGACAACCTAATCAGGTGATCGAATTTGGTATTTGTTTAGCTGCATATAAGAACGCGTGATTTATCTATCAATAAATCAATCTAGTTTATCTAGAAATGAAACGACGCATAATAAACAAAACATCGTACAGAGTAAACAAAAGTTACATTGGTTCACAAACAACTTGACATTTAACCAAAGGCAAAAATTCGTGTTTAAATGCTAGTCTGTTTCTCCCCTTCGGGAGTAAAGCTGTAATCTCTTATGTTTTTAGCGAAGAACACTATTTAAAGCGCTCTAGTCCTTTATACGGATCTTCAAATCGTGAGCCTTGAATTAAATGAGGAATACTGTATAAATCTGGTTTACTGTATAATATATATACTGTATAATGAGGTTTACTGTATAAATCTATCTCGTCGAATTAGTACACACATACAAAATCCTCCAACATAGCTTGTGCAGTATAGCAGTTTATAATGCTGTTGCAGCTAATTGTGTCGGTTCACTACTGGGTAAAGTCGGATTACCTTACGGAAATGGAATATTGACTTGGTTAATCGTTATCATACTAAAAAAAATTAAATTGTCACAATTAGATTGCAATCGACCGCAGAACTAAATACCGTTTTAGCGCTATTATTTTTGTACCCTTAACTTCTGACTTGCCAATGTAATGTAAGTCCATTCTGACAGCATTTGGATTGTATGATATATATATATATATATATATATATATATATATATATATATATATATATATATATATATAGTGCGCCTGGCAGTATGGGTTCGAGTCACTTCTGGGGTGTGAGTTTTCGGTTATATATATATATATATATATATATATATATATATATATATATATATATATATATATATATATATATATATATATATATAATATATAATTTGTTACAATATTGTATAGAATCCAAATGTTGTCCGAGTGACTATAATATA
>WNGS01160430.1:4940352-4952024 GCA_020271785.1 Procambarus virginalis | reverse complement strand
AATTCCTCGGTTCATGGTGATAAACTGTTCAATAGTTTGTTTGTCCTTGACTGCAGGGTTGTGCCAAAGATAGTATTCAACATGATTGATTAGCAAATGCACAGCCCAAACCAACAAGTATCAGTGCGGTGGCTGGACAGATTGACCGGTTGAGTCACCAAATACCTCGCGTGGGCAAACAGCGTCTCCATCATTCCTGTCACGATCTTTTGTGCCTTCTCCAGGCAAACCGGACAACTCCCACAGAAAATGTCTGTTGGCCCCAAATGAGCTGGTTGTTTATTATAAATATTCAAGAAATATTGTAATACAGCACAGTAATACTAACCCTGTGCGTAGATAAGTATTCTAAGGCTCATTAACCTGGAATAAACTTTAAACAGCTTTAAACCATGATGAGAAAACAGGTACAGGTTTTATAAGCAATGTACAGTAGTTGCATAAATGGTTGACGAATCCTGGTTCAGGTAGTCTCATTCCCCAGTGCAGTGGGAATCTTATCAAACTCCCCACCAAGCTATGGGGGGGGAGAGAGGGGGGAGGGGAAATTGACTGGAGATTTCTCAATTGCAGAATTACTTAAATATGTTAATTATGTAATTTTCCTACAAACCCTAACCCAAGCAATAATCAACTACACACACACACCCAGCCCCCAAGTATTTAGTCAATTGACTGTTGGAGCTGCCCATCTCGCATTTAGCCCGACTCAAACCTCCACAGCACTGGGTAGTTGAATAAAATGGGAGGGTATACGAGCAACTGGCCTTTCTGCTCGAAGAAGAGCTTTCCAGTCTACACAACAAGATGTCCCACTTGTTCTTACTTTCTGCCAATGATAGAAAAATTTCAGTCCACCACTTGAGTCGTATAATGTGTGCAAGTTGTATATTGCAGACAGGCTGCTGCTCGCGGGTGGTTGTGAACATGGCTTCCTTGCATATCAACGCAGTGTCGTGACCACCTAGCAGAAATAGTATTGATCTAGCATGCATAGTGACAAATCACTATCCAAATTAGCGAACACTGCTTTATAGTTTGCCTTCATAGCTTAGCTACCCTAATGGCTATGTAGCTACTGTAAATATGTTAACAAAAATTCCACCTGCTCATCAACGAGATACTTCCATACAAAGTTTGAATCAGTTGCATTGGTGAATAATTATTTCTAACTACTGTACAAGAAATTTTCACGGCCTCAAATTTTCTCAGTGAAATGCTATATGTGACCGGATATTAATACATTCCCAATACCTGGACCGACAGACTCAGCTATATAACAAAAAAATTATTAAACTTATTTACATCGAGATGATAAAGGTTTTCTTCAACATTAACATCATATCTCTACCGTCCTTAATGTAAGGTACAGTAATGATCAGGAGAGAGCACCTAACGCATCATGACTATATGGCACATCAAAGGGATATGAGGATAAGGATTTAGGATACAATGGAGGAAAGGAATAGTGCTACTTTGATGGTGCGAGATTGAACGCCACATCGCAAAAAGTAAGACCGTCGCTCTACTGTCCCGGTCGAAGTGGTTGGGCTTTGAGAATAAGAAATTTAAATTTATATGGATTCTCAATGAAATAAAAATAAAAAGTTAGGGAATTATTACTGATCATGCAAGTTCTATTAGTTTATGCTGTACCATTATAATCTTACTTTGTTACGCTTACTCGTTCAATACCCACGCATAATTACATTTATGCATTACAGCCCATTAGCGCCTGTACTAGGATCAAAGTCAGTGAAATCATTGAGACAGACAAACGCATCTAGAACCGACTGGGTTGAAGTCGTTATGTTCACCACAGATAGTCTCCAATGGGCTGTCTTGTCAATCCTATCCTTCTACCGTTGTACAGGATTGAATGCAATATCTGAGGAAAAAAATTAGTACAGCCATTGATACAAATAAGCACATAGAAAGACAGTGTTTATGCAAGTGTTTACATTTTCCAGCTTATCTAATTATTTCTGCAAGGCAGCACTTGCGTCAGAAAACAAAAAAAAAATTAATCCTTCACTGCATCATGTTATGTTTATCCAGACATCCACTTTCATGACCCCCATCTATTCACCAATAAAAAAATTATAAAAATTTGTGTTCAATATTTTTCATTTTATTAATGAGTATATACCTGGAGAGGAGTACCAGGTATGGCGAGGGAGAACTATCAACATCCGAGACTTTTCAACATGCTCCCGCTACACGTAAGGAGCATAACTGGCCGGCCTCTTACAGCGTTCATGAGAGAACTCTACAAATGCTTTCCAAGAATTACCTTATCAACCAGGCTGTGATTTATACGTTAGGCTGCAAGGAGCCGCATCCAACAGCCTTGGTTGACCAGACAACCAACTGGGTCTGATCGGAGACCAGCCCATGGGGCTGTTGATCTCCATAAGCTACACAAGATAGACACAAGGTAGAGTTTCGGGAGTAATTCTACTCCCCTTGCTCAGCCTGGGGTCTAGGTTCGACTTATGATAATGTAGGTCCAACGAGTCGTTGCTTGGAGCAGTCTGCAGGCCCACAAACTACAACTGGATGTAAGGGTAAAAGGGCTCGCTGCGTGCATGCTCACCAAGATATTGACGAGACCTAGAATCAGTTCACTTAAGATATCATCACTGGAGCACTAACACTGGACAGAAGAGCCTCCAATAGCACCAGGTGGACGCATTGTGCGATATAACAACCATTAATACGTTCGATATAACAAACACAGTCACTGAGAAGGGTGTCGACGCAATACATGCAGACTTTGTTATGAAAGCCCCTTGGGAATCTCCGTCAGCAGACTAAGATTATGGTTATTGTAGCGAAAAAGAAACCAAACAAATCCTCTTCTGCTACGTAACATATGAACAGATGCATAAAGAAGCAAACTTGGCATCTGACTGCTTCACATACTTCACAGATGTATCAGTAGACTCGCAGGAACAACAAACCGGAGCTGCAGTTAAAGCAGGAAACACTGTACATAGTTGGAGGCTCTCAACTGGGTGTTCGACTTTGCAAACAGAGATGCTATCCATTCAAAAGGCTTTGGAACATTCTCTTGCTGAACACCGACAACATGTTTCATACATACCGATTCGAGAACTGCCATTGAACCTTGCAACAAGACTGCATATGTGATAACATACGTCTGATCACAAGCTGTCCTATCATTAATGCCAAACACTCAAACGACAAGGCGACATGGTCCTTCTCAACTGGTGCCAAGTCATGTGGGAATCGTAGGAAATGACATTGCAGACGAAGCTGCAAAACTTGCACTAAGAGAAGAAATGTAGACATTTGCCAGTACCACAGTGTCACAGATTAAGACAGTAATTAGCAACAGAGCAATGCAAAAGATCTACAGTGACCACAACTCAGCCGTTGCAACATCTCGATCTGACGCGGGTGGTACAGGAATTCCAACCAACTACGGAACATGCTTGATACCGTGGTTGATGGGGTTCTGGGAGTTCTTCTACTCCCCAAGCCCGGACCGCAGGCCAGGCTCGACTTGTAGAGTTTGATCCACCAGGCCTGGTTGACTTGGAGCCGGCCGCAGAGCCACA
This sequence comes from Procambarus virginalis, assembly GCA_020271785.1. NCBI lineage: Eukaryota > Metazoa > Arthropoda > Malacostraca > Decapoda > Cambaridae > Procambarus > Procambarus virginalis. The sequence goes on along the minus strand of WNGS01160430.1, from coordinate 4,948,440 downwards.
GACTACCCACCACAGCCCGGCTGATCCCTGGACTTGTTTCTCTAGGAAACAGTCCAGTTTTCATCTTGAAGATGTCCACGTTCTTGTCCGCAAATTTTCTTATAGTTCTGCCTGGGAGGGGACGTTGAACCAACGGGGGGTACGGCGGGTCGGATGTTTAAGACAGTGGGGGGTGGTCTCAGTGATTGTAGCCTAATAGGCAACTCTGCTCTTCACTGGAATTCAAATCTCTTGCATGTACTTCTTCACATAATCGTCTCACTCATGATTACGTTCATGTTATTGGGTTTAACGTGTGTAGATTTGGGACCTGGCCCTTCCAGTGATGTTTCCACGTGTAGATTATTGGGTATCTCTCTCGTCTCCTTTCTAGAGAGATGACATTGGATCGTCTCAAAGCTCATCCAAATGTACTCTCGTAGAAAGGGTACGAGAGAGATACCAAATAAGAGACACGTGGAAAATACTCGGATGTGGCCAGGTCCCAAATCTACACAGTAAAATACACAACGTACTGAGTGAACGATATGGATAGAAAATGGCAAGATTGAACCAGCTGAAGAGCAGAGGTGCATAGGCACAATCAGAGAACACCTGTATAAATCATCAGAGGTCCGCGGTTGGTTAACGTCCTCCACGACTATAAGAAATATTGGCCGGAACAACCGTGTACATACTTAAAGAGAAAACTGACTGTGTCTAAGAGAAGTCCGGATCAGCCGGGCTGTGTGTGGTATGTTGGCTCATGCGGCCGGCTCCAAGCAACAGCCTGGGGATCAAACTCTCAAAAGTCGAGCCTGGCCTCGGGCCGTGCATTGGGGGAGTAGAAGAATTCTCAAAACTCCATCAAGCTCACGGTAATCAACAGTGTTTCGTAGTTGGTTGAATTCCTGAACCAACCCGCAGATCGAGATGTTTCAACAGCTGAGGTGTTGTGGTCACTGTACTTCTTTTGCATTGCTCTGTTTTCTAATTACTGTCTTAATCTGTGTGACTCTGTGGTATGAAAATGTCTACAGTTCTTCTCTTAGTTGCAAGGTTTGCAGCTTCGTCTAGCAATTGTCATTTCCCTAGCGATTCCCACATGATTGGCAACCAGTTGTAGAAGGGAGCGCGGTTCGGCCTTGTCGTTTGAGTGTTTGCCATTAATGATAGGACAGGTTGGTGAGTCAGACGTATGTTTGAAGCACATATGCAGTTCTTGTTGCAAGTTTTCAATGGCGGTTCTTGAATTTGTATGTATGATAACATTTTGTCGGTGTTGAGCAAGAGCATGTTCCAAAGTGCCGTTTGAATGGCTAGCATCTCTATTTGTAAAGTCCGAACACCCATATAATTGAAGCCTCCAACTATGTACAGTGTTTCCTGCTTTAACTGCAGCTCCGTGTTTCGTGTCCCTGCTTGTCTACTGAATCCATCGTGAAGTATGTGAAGCTGTCGGAAGCCATGTTTGCTTCTATATGCCTCTGCAATATTACGTAGCAGATAAGGATTTGTCTGGTTTCTTTTCCCTACAATAACCAATAATCTTAGTTCGCTGGCGGAGATTCCCAAGGGGCTTGGCAGACCAAAGTCTGCATGGTAGTTCGGTCGACATCCTTCTCAGGGTGACTGGTGTTTGTTAATCGAAATCAGTATTAATGGTGGTTATCGCACAATGTGGTCACCTGGGGCTATTGGAGGCGCTGCTTGGTCCAGAGTTAGTGCTCCAGTGAGTGAGATCATTAAGTGAACTGCTGATTCGTAGGTCCGTAGGCAATTCTTGGTCGAGCATTGCACGCAGCGAGTCCCTTTTACCCTTACATCCCAGTTTGTAGTCTATGTAGGGCCCGGCAGACTGCTCCAAGCAACAGCCTGTTGGACCTAATTATCATAAGTCGAACCTAGACCCCAGGCTGAGCAAGGGGAGTAGAATTACTCCCGAAACTCTACCTTGTGTCTATCTTGTGTAGCTTATGGAGATCAACAGCCCCATGGGCTGGTCTCCGATCAGACCCAGTTGGTTGTCTGGGTCAACTAGGCTGTTGGATGCGGCTCCTTGCAGCCTAACTTATAAATCACAGCCTGGTTGATAAGGGATTCTTTGGAAGCATTTGTAGAGTTCTCTCATGAACACCTGTAAGAGGCCGGCCAGTTAGGCTTCCTTACGTGGTGAAGCGGGAGCATGTTGAAAAGTCTTGGGCCCTTGATGTTGATAGTATCTACCCTCGCCATACCTGGTTACTCCTCTCCAGGGTATATTACTCATGAATAAAATGAAAAATATTGAACACAAATTTTTATAATTTTTTTTTATCGTTGATAGATGGGTCATGAAGTGGATGTCTGGATAAACAACATGATGCAGTGAAGGATTAATTTTTTTTTTTTTCTGAGCAAGTGCTGCCTTGCAGAAATAATTAGATATAAGCTGGAAAATTTAAACACTTGCATAAAAACTGTTTCATTGCTTATTTGTTCATGGCTGTATTTTTTCAGATATTGCACAATTCCTGTACAAAGGAGAAGGATTGAACAAGACAGCCATTGGAGACTATCTTGGTGAACGTAACGACTTCAACCAGTCGGTTCTAGATGCGTTTGTCTGTCTTCATGATTTCACTGATTTGATCCTAGTACAGGCTCTAAGGTGTGTATAAATAATTTAGTTTACAGTAGTAACAAAGTAAGATTATAATGTACAGCATAACTAATAGAACTTGCATGATCAGTAATAAATTCCCTAACTTTTTATTTTTATTTTCATTGAGAAATCCATAAAATTTAAATTTCTTATTCTCAAAGCCCAACCACTTCGACTGGACAGTAGAGCGACGGTCTTACTTTTTGCGATGTGGCGTTCAATCTCGCACCATCAAAGTAGCACTATTCCTTTCCTCCATTGTATCCTAAATCCTTATCCTCATATCCCTTTGATGTGCCATATAGTCATGATGGCTTAGTGCTCTCTCCTGATCATTACTGTACCTTACATTAAGGACGGTAGAGATATGATGTTAATGTGAAGAAAACCTTTATCATCTCGATGTAAATAAGTTTAATAATTTTTTGTTATATAGCTGATCTTCGTCAGGTATTGGGAATGTATTAATATCCGGTCACATATAGCATTCACTGAGAAAATTTGAGGCCGTGAAAATTTCTTGTACAGTAGTTAGAAATAATTATTCACCAATGCAACTGATTCAAACTTTGTATGGAAGTATTGTGATGAGCAGGTGGAATTTTTGTTAACATATTTACAGTAGCTACATTAGCATTAGGGTAGCTACCCTAGCTATATGAAGGAAAATATAAAGCAGTGTTGCTAATTTGGATAGTGATTTGTCACTCATGATGATGCACAATATTATTACTGCTAGTGGTCCAGACACTGGCGTGATATCTGGAAGGCCATGTTCAAACCACTCGAGCAGCAGCTGTCTGCAATTATACAACTTGCACACATTACACATAAGTGGTGGATGAAATTTTTCTATCATTGGCAGAAAGTAAGAACAAGTGGAACATCTTGTTGTGTAGATGGAAAGCTTCTTTCTGAGCAGAAAGGCCAGTTGCTCGTATACCCTCCCATTTTATTCAAACGTACCCAGTGCTGTGGAGGTTTGAGTCGGGCTAAATGCGAGATGGGCAGCTCCAACAGTCAATTGACTAAATACTTGGCTGTGTGTGTGAGGTTGATTATTGCTTGGTTTAGGGTTTGAGGAAAATTAAATTAACATATTTAAAGTAATTCTGCAATTGAGAAATCTCCAGTCAAATTCCCCTCCCCCCTCTCTCCCCCCCCATAGCTTGGTGGGGAGTTTGATAAGATTCCCACTGCACTGGGGAATGAGACTACCTGAACCAGGATTCGTCAACCATTTATGCAACTACTGTACATTGCTTATAAAACCTGTACATGTTTTCTCAGTCATGGTTTAAACGTTGTTTAAATTTATTACAGTTAATGAGCCTTAAAACTTTATCACCCAAGGTTAGTATTACTGTGCTGTATTACAATATTTCTTGAATATTTATAATAAACAAAAACTCATTTTGGCCAACAGACAATTTCTGTGGAGTTTCCGTTTGCCTGGAGAAGCACAAAAGATTGACAGAATGATGGAACGCTTTGCCCACCGATATTGTGAACTCAACCCCTCAATCTTCCAGCACCCTGATACTTGTTTTGTGCTGTCATTTGCAATCATCATGTTGAATACTTCTTTGCACAACCCTGCAGTCAAGGACAAACAAACTATTGAACAGTTTATCACCATGAACCGAGGAATTGACAATGGTGATGATCTTCCAAGAGAACTTTGGAGGCGAGTTTTATAAGTGATATACTTTTTAGTAATTAGTGTTCTTTCCCTATATATTTTTCTTTTTGGAATTTTTCATTATGTTCATGTTTATATTTGATATAAATATAAATTATTTAGCATTTATTTTGCTGTATTAATATACAGTACAGGGTGTCCAAAAATCTGGCCCCCATAGGAAACATGTACAGTATTTCATAATGTATATTGTAAACAAAAATTAGTGTTAAATACATAAGTGTCCTATGGGGTCACACTTCTGGGACTGTGTGTGTGTGTGTGTGTGTGTGTGTGTGTGTGTGTGTGTGTAAGTGTGTGTGTGTGTTGGAACATTATAGTTTTTATATATAAGTGGTGATCACCACTGTTTGCAAAAGCAAATTATCTAGTATTGTTTTGGCACCTTTGTTTCCTTAGCTTGAATCGGTGTCCTCTTTGTGAAGTTGCTGGTTTCAGGAATTCATTTGTCAATTTGGTAGATTCCTGTTAATATTTTGCAAGTGGTGATCACATCCTCTTTTTCTTCTGTCTTTAAGCTTTGGCATGTTTAATGCCTCTTGTCTCCTCGTAACTCAAAGTTTTTCAATTCCGGAAACCATTTTGTAGCATGCCGTTGCATCTTTAAGTTTATTTATATGCTTCTTGAGATTTGGGCCCCATACAACTGCTGCATATTCCAATTTTGGTCTTGCAAAAGTCATGAACAGTGTCTTTAGTATTTCACTATCATATAATTAAAAGAAAGTCTGAAGTTGAAAAGCAACGCATACTCTCCTCTCACAATGTTCTTTGTGTTCCTCTAGCGATAATTTGTTATCCAAAAACCACCCAGGTTTTGGATAATGACAGGTTCGATAACAATCTTTCATACTAGAGATGTACCAATGATGATACTTTTCAAGATACTAGTAATCTCTAGAATGGAATACTGTTGCATATTGACAGCCCCTTTCAAAGCTGGAGAAATTGCTGACCAGGAGAGCAGGCAGAGATCCTTTACTGCTAGAATCCACTTGGTAAAACGCCTAAATATTAGGACCAACTAAAATGCCTAAATCTGTATTCTCTTGAGCACAGACGGGAAAGATACATAATAATTTACACATGGAAAATGGTAGAGGGGCTGGTCCCGAACCTGCACACAGAAATAACATCACAAGAGACCAGAAGGCATGGCAGGATGTGCAGAATGCCCCGTTGCAAAGCAGAGGTGCAACAGGTACTCTGAGAGAGAACTCTATAAACATCAGAGGCCCGAGACTCTTTAAGTACGGTTCCACTACACACAAGGGGTATAACTGGCCGACTCCTCACATTGTTCAAGAGAACTTGATAAGCCCCTCCAAAGGATAAGAAGAGCAGGGGTGCCATAGGCACAATCGGAGAACACTGTATAAACATCAGAGGTCCGCGGTTGTTCAACACCCTCCCAGCAAGCATAAGAAATATTGCCGGAACAACAGTGGAAATCTTCAAAAGGAAACTAGATTTATTCCTCCAAGGAGTGCCGGACTAACCAGGCAGTGGTGGGTATGTGGGCCTGCGGGCCGCTCCAAGCAACAGCCTAGTGGACCAAACTCTCACAAGTCAAGCCTGGCCTCGGGCCGGGCTTGGGGAGTAGAACTCCCAGAGCCCCATCAACCAGGTATCAACGAGATACCTGATCAACCAGGCTGTGACTCGTATGTCAGGCTACGAGCAGCCACATCCAACAGCCTGGTTGACCAATCCAGCAACGAGGAAGCCTGGTCGAGGACCAAGCCACGAGAACCCAAGAACATTTCGAGGTAACCTTAAGGTAAGGTAAGGTAATCCGTAAGTCTCGTTCTTTATTAGTTCTGTAATTCCTTTCCACGTAATTTGTAAGTTGTGTGTGGTCTGTTTTCTCCGATTCCACATTCCATAACATGTCATTTATTCACATTGAATTCCATTTGCCACTTGATGCTCCAAGCACTTGTCTAGATAGAATTGAAAGGCATTACAATCGTCTGCATCTCCTATCTTCCCCAGTATCTTAACTTCATCTGCAAACGTGTTCATATAATTCTGTTCCTTCTGGTAGATCGTTTATATAGACAATGAACATTACTGGTGCAAGAACCGACTCCTGTGGTACTCCACTAGTAATACTTCTCCAGTCACATACATTGGTTCTGATTACTGCCCTCATCTGTCAAAGTTTTTCATCCATGTCAGAAGTTTCCCTGTCACCCCTCCAGCATGTTCCAGTTTCAGAACAGCCTCTTGTGTGGGACTCTATCAAAAGCCTTTTTTAGGTCTAGATAAACAGTCAACCCAACCACCTCTTTCCTGTAGAATCTCTGGTGCTATCATACAAACTACAGTAAATAGATTTGTTACACAGGTTCTTCCTGTTCGTAAACCATACTGTCTGTTATGTCATTACTTCCTAGGCGTTCAACCCATTTGGCTTTACTTATTTTTCCAGCGTTTTGACTACTACACTTGTTAATGGTATGGGTGTATAATTTAGAGGTTCTTCTTGACTACCATGTGCTGCATTGATACAGTACAACGTCTGTTACTGAACGTCCCTGTACGAATTTTTCGGGTTATGAACTCAATTTCTTCATAAAATTTGAATCGGTTTATGAACATTGCAAGTTTGTAATACTGAGCGCGCTTCAGTTTACCAGGGCCTAGTGACAATTGCGCTTGAATTCTTTGTAAAGAATTTCATTGTTTTTTTTTGTTTGTTTTTTTCTAACCATAAAAGTTTATGCCGATAATGGTCTCCTCCACCTCAAGAAAGGCAGTGGTAAGGTTCAACCTAAGAAAATAGTTGAGTAGAGGCAGTAGAGGATGTCCCTCCCTCGTTAATAAAATATGTGAAGTATAGGAAGAACTGCAAAGATTTGTTGAAAAAAAAACCTCTCTCCCTGATAAAGCTGTAGCAGGCCGTTGCATTAATTTTTTTTATGAGAAAGTGATGTCTCACTACAAACAAGTGTTAAAATGTAGGGGGGGAAAAACAAGTGTGTTTAGACAGATTCTTAGTAAGACAAACAAGCAGTGAGCCACAACCAGGTCCTAGTAGTATGCCTGCAAAATGTAGGAGAGAGAGTACCCGAGATGTAACATCATTGCCTGATGTTACAATGGAAAGGGACTCCCCTTCCAAACACTAATGCCTCTCTCCCTCCCCCCCCTCCCCCCTCCTCCTCCTCCTGGGAACACATTAAATATGAAAACCAGTGTACCACTGTACTCTCTCCATGTACAGTACAGTGGTACCTCGTTTAAGAGTTTAATCCATTCCTGGAGACAGCTCGTATTCCAAAGCTAATTTCCCCATAAGAAATAATGGGAAATGAATTAATCCGTTCCTGACTACCCCAAAAACCCCACTTCAAACTAAATTTTTTACCTAATTCATCTAAATAAACCTACAAAACTATGTTCAAGTTATTACTTGCCTTGCTGTTGGCGTATGGAAGATGGTGAGGAGGGGGAAGGAGAAGAGGTGTTACTGTTTGGAAGGGGAGTCCCCTTCCATTATAACATTAGGCAGTGAGGACTTCACTGGTGTGCACACACTGGCACGTTTTGCCTGCATACCACTAAGACTTGCTTGTCTTACTAAGAATCTGTCTAAAGACACTTGTTTTTTCCTACATTCTAACATTGTCTGTAGTAAGACATCACATTGTCATTTAAAAGGTCAAAAGGTCAATGCAACGGCCTGTTACAGCTTTATCTGGGCGAGTTTTTTCAACAAAACTTTGCAATTCTTCCATACTTCTCGCATTTTCTTAAC
>WNGS01160430.1:4920536-4940252 GCA_020271785.1 Procambarus virginalis | reverse complement strand
GTTGTGTGTGTGTGTGGTGTGTTTTGATGGGTGTGTGTGGTGTGTGGTGTGTTGTGATGTGTGTGTGTGTGTGTGTGTGTGGTGTAATTACCTAAGTGTAATTACCTAAGTGTAGTTACAGGATGAGAGCTACGCTCGTGGTGTCCCGTCTTCCCAGCACTCTTTGTCATATAACGCTTTGAAACTACTGACGGTTTTGGCCTCCACCACCTTCTCACTTAACTTGTTCCAACCGTCTACCACTCTATTTGCGAAGGTGAATTTTCTTACGTTTCTTCGGCATCTGTGTTTAGCTAGTTTAAATCTATGACCTCTTGTTCTTGAAGTTCCAGGTCTCAGGAAATCTTCCCTGTCGATTTTATCAATTCCTGTTACTATTTTGTACGTAGTGATCATATCGCCTCTTTTTCTTCTATCTTCTAGTTTTTGCATATTTAATGCCTCTAACCTCTCCTCATAGCTCTTGTCCTTCATTTCTGGGAGCCACTTAGTGGCATGTCGTTGCACCTTTTCCAGTTTGTTGATGTGCTTCTTAAGATAAGGCACCATACAACCGCTGCATATTCCAGCTTTGGTCTAATAAAAGTCGTGAACAATTTCTTTAGTATTTCTCCATCCATGTATTTAAAAGCAATTCTTAGGTTAGAAAGTGTAGCATAGGCTCCTCGCACAATGTTCTTGATGTGGTCCTCAGGTGACAGTTTTCTATCTAAAACCACCCCTAGATCCCTTTCTTTATCAGAATTCTTTAAAGATTTCTCACATAATTTATAGGTTGTGTGGGGTCTATGTTCACCAATTCCACATTCCATAACATGGCATTTATTCACATTAAATTCCATTTGCCAAGTGTTGCTCCAAATACTTATTTTGTCCAGGTCTTCTTGAAGGGCATGACAATCATCTAGGTTTCTTATCTTCCCTATTAACTTAGCATCATCAGCAAACATGTTCATGTAATTCTGTAATCCCTCTGGTAGATCGTTTATGTAGACAATGAACATTACCGGTGCAAGAACTGAACCCTGTGGTACTCCACTCGTGACATTCCTCCAATCCGATACCTTGCCTCTGATTACGGCCCTCATTTTTCTGTCAGTTAGGAAATTTTTCATCCATGTTAGTAGCTTACCCGTCACCCCTCCAATATGTTCCAGTTTCCAGAACAACCTCTTATGGGGAACTCTGTCGAAAGCCTTTTTTAGGTCCAGATAGATGCAGTCAACCCAACCATCTCTTTCCTGTAAAATCTCTGTTGCTCGATCATAAAAACTGAGTAAGTTCGTTACACAGGATCTTCCAGATCGAAAACCATACTGTCGGTCTGATATTATATCATTTCTCTCCAGGTGTTCTACCCATTTAGTTTTAATTATTTTTTCCAATATTTTGACTATTACACTTGTCAATGATACAGGTCTATAATTAAGGGGGTCTTCCCTGCTTCCACTTTTGTAGATTGGAACTATGTTAGCCTTTTTCCACACATCAGCTACAACTCCTGTAAACAGGGATGCCTGAAAAATCAGCTGAAGTGGAATGCTGAGCTCAGGTGCACACTCTCTCAGAACCCATGGTGAAACTCCATCTGGACCAACTGCCTTGTTCTTACTTAGCTCCTTGAGCATTTTTTCCACTTCGTCTCTAGTCACCTCTATGTGCTCTATGTTGTTCTCTGGAATTCTTATTGTGTCTGGTTCCCTAAAGATTTCATTTTGTACAAACACACTTTGGAACTTTTCGTTTAGTGTTTCACACATTTCCTTTTCATTTTCCGTGAATCTATTTCCCATTATCAACCTCTGAATATTATCCTTTACCTGCAATTTGTTGTTTATGAATTTGTAGAATAGACCTGGTTCTGTTTTACATTTGTCTGCAATCCCTTTTTCAAAATTTCTTTCTGCCTCTCTCCTCACTGCTGTGTAGTTGTTTCTTGCATCTTTGTATCGTTTGTATGTTTGGGGGTTTGGCCTCTTCCTGTATTGATTCCATTTTTGTGTCTTTTGGTCTCTGGCCCTCTCGCAATTCCTATTGAACCAATCCTGTTTCCTAGTTCTGCATCTCTGTTTTGGTATAAATTTGTTTGTGCCTTTATCATATATTTCACAAAACTTGACATACATCTCATTCACTTCCTTGCCTAGCAACAAGTCTGTCCAATTATACTCACTAAAAAAATTTCTAAGGTTGCCATAATGTCCTCTCTTGAAGTCAGGTTTTTCAACTGCCTCATCCTCCTTATTTTCTTCCAGATTATAACACATTGCATACTTTATTCCCAAAAAGACATGGTCACTTTTACCCAAGGGAGGAAGGTACTGAATGTCAAATACTTCTTCCTCCTTCCTGGTAAATATCAAATCTAGCATGGAGGGAACGTCCCCTTCCCTCATCCTCGTAGCTTGTTTAACATGTTGATACAAGAATGTTTCCAGGATGAGGTCTACAAATTTACAGGTCCAAAAATCTTCTGTTTTAGCTTCATATGCTTCCCAGTCTATGGATTTCAAGTTGAAGTCACCAACTATCAACAGTCGTGACCTATTGTTATCCGCTCTCGCTATAATCTCTCTCATTATTGTTATAAGACCTTCTCGTTTACTATCTAGCTCCTCCTTTGACCATGTGCTGCTTGGTGGTGGACTATATGCATTTATGACCATTAGTTTATCATCTTCATGGCAGATCTCTAGTGCTATTATGTCAACCTCTTGTGGATTGGCAGTCATTATTTCCTTCACCTTTATGTGTTCTTTCACCAGCACAGCAACGCCACCGCCTTTCCTAATTTTTCTGTCCCTTCTCCAAATTGAGTAGCCCCTTGGGAATATGACCTCATTTAAAATATCATCTTCAAGTTTTGTCTCCGTGAGTGCAACAATGTCTGGTGTCTGCATCTGTATTACATCACTTAACTCCAATATCTTCGATCTTACTCCATCTATGTTGGTGTATGCAATCTTCAGGAACTTGTTCCCCCTCTCCTTATTCTTCACTCCCCCTCTCTCTATTGATTGTGTTGGTTTGCCTTTATGTACCACTTTACTGGTCTGCCTACCCCTAACACTTTGTAGAAAAAAGATTTGATTTCTTCTTCATTCCTGCTCTCATTTAAACGTTTTGCCTCAGCGAGGTTCAGTTTCAGCTTCTCTGTCTTCTCTTGAAAGATCTCGTCTTAATGACCACATTTTCCCATCCTCATCACTTTGTAACTTTCTAGCATTCCTTAGTACTTCTTCCATCTGCTTGGCACCGTTTAGGGTGATCCTCAAAGGTCGATCTTTCCCTTTTACATATCTGCCTATTCTCCTGTAGTCGCACACATTCTCTTTGGTTGTAAGACCTTCCACGAGGCCAACAATTTTATCTACTACTTTTGCTTCTTCTACAGCTCTTTCTGACCTAGATGTTATCTCCTTTTCTTTGCAGCCAAAAATTATCAGGGACTTACTCCGATCAACTGTGTTTTGCACCAACCTCGGGTTAGATGCCAATTCCTTTCTCACTTCCAGCCTAATGTTTGTTTTATCTTGGTTGCTGCATTTTTGGGCTTCCTTTACTGCTGCTTCCATTTTTTCCTTCTCCTTGGCCACTTGTGCATAAGTGAGTTGCATATCTTTCTTGCACTGTTCTATTCCCTGTGTAACTTCCTCCATCTGTGCTGACAAAAGCTGTTTCTCCTCTTGAATTTCCTTGCCTAGCCTATTGTAATCATTTATGTTTAAATTTGCTCTAACTTCTTCCAAAGCTATTTTTAAGAGTATATTTTCTTCTTCCATGGCTTTGCAATTTGTTTCCAATTGACTCTTTTCCTTGCGCAAGTCTTTCACTAAACCCTCAAGACCTAAAACTTTGCTATTCAAATGATCATTACTTTCTTTCAATTTACTAATTATTTCTACATGAGAGTTCACTATAGTATCTAATTTTACCAACTTGTTGTGTAGACTGCTAATATCAATGCTTTCTTCATTGAATCCCTCAAAATCAAGCTCTGTTTTGTATTTCCTCTTGTCAGTGGCCATCTTGAATGTTCTTCTCTGCACTGTAAACACTATAGGGGCCACTTTTTCTCACCCAATTTTTCACTTCCCTTAGCACATTCCTATTATCTCGCCTATTTTTCAAAAGCACTATACCTTTATGATCTCTGGGACACCACTCACTATCCTCAACCTGTACTACAATACTTAGGATTGTTGAAATATGCTGGAGCTCCTCTGCTGCAAGTGTTGACCTAGGGGTGTCACCTTTTTTTCAAAAGAACAGTTTTTTCAAAGTTTTTCTTTTTTCAGTTTTTTCAAAACTGTGTGGTGTGTGTGTGTGTAATTAAGTGAAGTTACAGGATGAGCGCTACGCTTATGGTGTCCCACCTACTCAGCCCTGTTTTTCCTCTCTCCATATAATGCTTTGAAATTGACAGTTTTTGGCCTCCTCCCAACTTGTTCCAACAAAGTAAAAGTTGGAACATTATAGTTCTTATATATAAGTGGTGATCACCACTGTTTGCAAAAGCAAATTATCTAGTATTGTTTTGGCACCTTTGTTTCCTTAGCTTGAATCGGTGTCCTCTTTGTGAAGTTGCTGGTTTCAGGAATTCATTTGTCAATTTGGTAGATTCCTGTTAATATTTTGCAAGTGGTGATCACATCCTCTTTTTTCTTCTGTCTTTAAGCTTTGGCATGTTTAATGCCTCTTGTCTCCTCGTAACTCAAAGTTTTTCAATTCCGGAAACCATTTTGTAGCATGCCGTTGCATCTTTAAGTTTATTTATATGCTTCTTGAGATTTGGGCACCATACAACTGCTGCATATTCCAATTTTGGTCTCGCAAAAGTCATGAACAGTGTCTTTAGTATTTCACTATCATATAATTAAAAGCAAGTCTGAAGTTGAAAAGCAACGCATACTCTCCTCTCACAATGTTCTTGTGTTCCTCTAGCGATAATTTGTTATCCAAAAACCACCCAGGTTTTGGATAATGACAGGTTCGATAATCTTTCACACTAGAGATGTACCAATGATGATACTTTTCAAGATACTAGTAATCTCTAGAATGGAATACTGTTGCATATTGACAGCCCCTTTCAAAGCTGGAGAAATTGCTGACCAGGAGAGCAGGCAGAGATCCTTTACTGCTAGAATCCACTTGGTAAAACGCCTAAATATTAGGACCAACTAAAATGCCTAAATCTGTATTCTCTTGAGCACAGACGGGAAAGATACATAATAATTTACACATGGAAAATGGTAGAGGGGCTGGTCCCGAACCTGCACACATAAATAACATCACAAGAGACCAGAAGGCATGGCAGGATGTGCAGAATGCCCCGTTGGAAAGCAGAGGTGCAACAGGTACTCTGAGAGAGAACTCTATAAACATCAGAGGCCCGAGACTCTTTAAGTACGGTTCCACTACACACAAGGGGTATAACTGGCCGACTCCTCACATTGTTCAAGAGAACTTGATAAGCCCCTCCAAAGGATAAGAAGAGCAGGGGTGCCATAGGCACAATCAGAGAACACTGTATAAACATCAGAGGTCCGCGGTTGTTCAACACCCTCCCAGCAAGCATAAGAAATATTGCCGGAACAACCGTGGAAATCTTCAAAAGGAAACTAGATTTATTCCTCCAAGGAGTGCCGGACTAACCAGGCAGTGGTGGGTATGTGGGCCTGCGGGCCGCTCCAAGCAACAGCCTAGTGGACCAAACTCTCACAAGTCAAGCCTGGCCTCGGGCCGGGCTTGGGGAGTAGAACTCCCAGAGCCCCATCAACCAGGTATCAACCAGATACCCGATCAACCAGGCTGTGACTCGTATGTCAGGCTACGAGCAGCCACATCCAACAGCCTGGTTGACCAATCCAGCAACGAGGAAGCCTGGTCGAGGACCAAGCCACGGGAACCCAAGAACATTTCGAGGTAACCTTAAGGTAAGGTAAGGTAATCCGTAAGTCTCGTTCTTTATTAGTTCTGTAATTCCTTTCCATGTAATTTGTAAGTTGTGTGTGGTCTGTTTTCTCCGATTCCACATTCCATAACATGTCATTTATTCACATTGAATTCCATTTGCCACTTGATGCTCCAAGCACTTGTCTAGATAGAATTGAAAGGCATTACAATCGTCTGCATCTCCTATCTTCCCCAGTATCTTAACTTCATCTGCAAACGTGTTCATATAATTCTGTTCCTTCTGGTAGATCGTTTATATAGACAATGAACATTACTGGTGCAAGAACCGACTCCTGTGGTACTCCACTAGTAATACTTCTCCAGTCACATACATTGGTTCTGATTACTGCCCTCATCTGTCAAAGTTTTTCATCCATGTCAGAAGTTTCCCTGTCACCCCTCCAGCATGTTCCAGTTTCAGAACAGCCTCTTGTGTGGGACTCTATCAAAAGCCTTTTTTAGGTCTAGATAAACAGTCAACCCAACCACCTCTTTCCTGTAGAATCTCTGGTGCTATCATACAAACTACAGTAAATAGATTTGTTACACAGGTTCTTCCTGTTCGTAAACCATACTGTCTGTTATGTCATTACTTCCTAGGCGTTCAACCCATTTGGCTTTACTTATTTTTCCAGCGTTTTGACTACTACACTTGTTAATGGTATGGGTGTATAATTTAGAGGTTCTTCTTGACTACCATGTGCTGCATTGATACAGTACAACGTCTGTTACTGAACATCCCTGTAAGAATTTTTCGGGTTATGAACTCAATTTCTTCATAAAATTTGAATCGGTTTATGAACATTGCAAGTTTGTAATACTGAGCGCGCTTCAGTTTACCAGGGCCTAGTGACAATTGCGCTTGAATTCTTTGTAAAGAATTTCATTGTTTTTTTTTTTTGTTGTTTTTTTCTAACCATAAAAGTTTATGACGATAAGGGTCTCCTCCACCTCAAGAAAGGCAGTGGTAAGGTTCAACCTAAGAAAATAGTTGAGTAGAGGCAGTAGAGGATGTCCCTCCCTCGTTAATAAAATATGTGAAGTATAGGAAGAACTGCAAAGATTTGTTGAAAAAAAAAACCTCTCTCCCTGATAAAGCTGTAGCAGGCCGTTGCATTAATTTTTTTTTATGAGAAAGTGATGTCTCGCTACAAACAAGTGTTAAAATGTAGGGGGGGAAAAACAAGTGTGTTTAGACAGATTCTTAGTAAGACAAACAAGCAGTGAGCCACAACCAGGTCCTAGTAGTATGCCTGCAAAATGTAGGAGAGAGAGTACCCGAGATGTAACATCATTGCCTGATGTTATAATGGAAAGGGACTCCCCTTCCAAACACTAATGCCTCTCTCCCTCCCCCCCCTCCCCCCTCCTCCTCCTCCTGGGAACACATTAAATATGAAAACCAGTGTACCACTGTACTCCATGTACAGTACAGTGGTACCTCGTTTAAGAGTTTAATCCATTCCTGGAGACAGCTCGTATTCCAAAGCTAATTTCCCCATAAGAAATAATGGGAAATGAATTAATCCGTTCCTGGCTACCCCAAAAACCCCACTTCAAACTAAATTTTATACCTAATTCATCTAAATAAACCTACAAAACTATGTTCAAGTTATTACTTGCCTTGCTGTTGGCGTATGGAAGATGGTGAGGAGGGGGAAGGAGAAGAGGTGTTACTGTTTGGAAGGGGAGTCCCCTTCCATTATAACATTAGGCAGTGAGGACTTCACTGGTGTGCACACACTGGCACGTTTTGCCTGCATACCACTAAGACTTGCTTGTCTTACTAAGAATCTGTCTAAAGACACTTGTTTTTTCCTACATTCTAACACTTGTCTGTAGTAAGACATCACATTGTCATTTAAAAGGTCAAAAGGTCAATGCAACGGCCTGTTACAGCTTTATCTGGGCGAGTTTTTTCAACAAAACTTTGCAATTCTTCCCATACTTCTCGCATTTTCTTAACACTTTAGCGTTATCACGGCGCTCAAGAGCATTACCACTTTTTGTGTTGAGGTCGCACAGCGGACTTGCTCACGAGTCATGAGAAAAAATATTTGAATAAACTCTATTTGTTATGTGATCGACTTTGGGCTAGTTTGAAAGTGTTTGCCATGAAATTTCCGTTTTCTCTAATAGCTGCATAGCCCATTTGGGAGAACGGCATAGCATTGCCCCATCAAGGTAAGATCATTGTATTGTTGACACACCAAGTGTAATAGACGTAGTTTTTTTATTTGGTGCCAGTCTAACGCATCCTTGTGTGACATTTTATATGCATGTTCTTCTAGAACATTCTGTTGCGAACACATTGGTACAAAAATGAAATACGTAAATGGAAAATTAATGTCAGGACAGTGAAAAGAGTATACACTTTTCAGTGTTGACACTCGATCTCCCAAAATGCTGCACTATTTTCTTAGGTTAAACCTTACCATTGGCTTCTTGGGACCCACGGCGAGATATATAACAAACTTTTATGGTCAAATGACCGAAAATCCAATAAAAGACTGAAAATCCGGGTGAAGAATTGACGTGGGATAGTCACTGGGCGCGAGGCACTGGTAAACTGAGGGGTGAGAGGCAACGATCGCCGTACCACCACGCGCTAGGTCGGCCTGTACGGGTATCAACAAACTCGCCTTCCGAGACACATTTTCCAAGGAAATCCTGCTCGTATTCCGAAAAACTCGTATACAGGGACACTCGTATTCCGAGGTACCACTGTATATACGTGTGTGTGATGTACTTTAGATATAATATTGGGACATTTGTTATAAATATCTTATGTATGTTATTTGTTACAGAGTTTATATGATAGTATCAAGACAGAACCTTTTAAGATTCCTGAAGATGATGGGAATGATCTGATGCACACATTCTTTAATCCTGATCGTGAGGGATGGCTTATGAAGCAAGGTGGCCGCTACAAATCTTGGAAGAGGAGATGGTTTATTCTCAATGATAATTGTCTCTACTATTTTGAGTACACTACAGACAAGGAGCCAAGAGGGATTATTCCATTGGAGAATATCGAGGTATGAGAAATTCCAAAAATGGTGAAATTATTATTACTCTATAGCTGTTATAAAATCTGGAATATGTGCATTATCATCATTTTAACATCTTTGTTGACTAGATTGATACAATTTTGCCTAATCACAGTAAAAAAGACACATTATGATTTAAACCAAAACTATCTTCCGTAACGTTTTGTATAACACAAGTGCTGCATATGTTTGTAGCATAGGTTTTTAACATGGTTGGCTCTCGCACAATTGGAGCCATATTTGGTTCAGATAGAAAGCAGCTTTTGGGCACAGTTTCTTAAACCTGATGCCTGTTTAACTAATAGTAACTATTACTTGGAAGCCGGGTAACTGTTGAGGGTTGTATCCTGGAAGACTAGTCATTTGTCAAAGGAAAACTTGGTAAGCCTCCCTATCCCACTCCCCCCCCCTCCTCCCCCTGCTATAGTCATAATGGTTTGGCACTTTTTCCTGATATTCTCTTCCCTTCTTAAAACTTCCTCCCCTTCTACCCTGTGTCTTGCTCTCTCTCCCATTATTTACTCTCATATTTATATACATCTTAATTTTTCCTCTGCTCTCTTCTACTCCCCCCCCCCCGTGTTTATGATTACTGTAGTAGCAAAACATTGTTGCATACCAATTTGTTATAGGTTCGTGAAGTACAAGACCGCAATAAGCCAAATTGCTTTGAGTTGTATGCCACATCAACGGATTTCATAAAAGCATGCAAGACAGACAGCGAAGGCAAAGTAGTAGAAGGCAAGCACACTGTGTACCGAATGTCTGCGGCAACCCCCGATGAAAAGGAAGAATGGATCAAGTGTATAAGGTAAGAAATGCTAATTCAGTAAACATTGAAAATAAAATTAGTTGGAAAGTGTAGTTTTTACTCTCTCGGCCAGAATATTGATGCCCATGAAATATATGCGGATAGTCTGCACATTGTCTGATCAAATAATTACCGTATTTGCTAGTGTAAAAGATGCACCCTCACATAGGATGCACCCCTATTTAACAAGGATATTTTATGGAAAAAGTGTTTTAGTATGTTTCATCATACATTTATTGAAAGATATTTTAAAGTGGCTTTTGTACCCCAATTCTTACCTCCTCTAAAATCAGCTGTGTAGTTGTTTATATTTTTGGTAAGAGAATTGCTATATAGGACACAAAACTTGTATTTCTGGATGTAATGTTTTGTGTTGCCGCATCAGGCCACCAGGACGGCACTCCCGGTGGTGGCACACCATTGCAGCACTCTGGTTTTGTTGCCATCCACTCATTGAAAATGGCTGACAGGTGGATGAAAATTTAACATGCCTTTCAAATTTCTAGGAGCATTTTTCCACAATGAATAAATGTTTCTTAAAGGTAACGGTATTTAAATAATGTACGACAAATCAAGTATGGGTTATGTACGCTAGGTGAGGTAGTGAGATGCGAGCTTCCTTCATAACTGCTGAAATATATCAGAAATTTTTTGTTGCAAGTTTGTGATGACTGCTTGTTTTCAATATTGAATGATTAGCAATGATTTTTGTGCCTAGCAAACTTACCCAGTATGCTCGTCTGGCTCCTTAGGCTATGGCACTTCGTCTCGCATCCATAATACGGCCGCATTAGATGCAGGGCATTTTTTAATACAAAACGTGTCTTATACACCGGCAAATATGGTATGTAGTAAAAATTGCTCCTATAAACTATTTATATAATAATTTTGTTTTTTTCAGACAAAGTATTAGCCATAATCCATTCTATGATATGTTGGCAAAGAGAAAGAAGAATATTCAGAAGAATAGCAGTCGATAATTGTGGATGAAAGGTGGTGGTGTAGAGAGTTGGCTTAAAGACTGACATCCAAGTGGTCAGTATCTAAATTGGTGATAATATTTAAGACATGAGAGTGCTCAAGAACATATAGATTTGTGGTCTACTGTGTGATGTGATAAAAGGACTTAACAGGAATTGCTAATGGATAAGTTTTCTCCGCTATTACGAACTTTAATGTACAATTGTGATCGGCTGAAATTCCTGTCCATGACTTTGCAGTTTGAAACGTACACAGTCCACACCCAGAAAAAAGTCGTTAGTTTGCACAAGTGTGAGCCTTGAAAAATGAACACTGCATCAGAATCACCCATGATCTTGCTTGGTGATTTAAGCTTGTGAATTCTTTGTGTACATATGTATGTGAATAGCAAAATGACAAATTGATGGCATATGTTATTAGAAACTAATTGTCTGATATGTATGCCAGTAATTTACAAAGATCTTGTGTATTAGTGTAAATATGTGTATGTATTCGGCTTGCTGAAGCATTTGTGTATAAGGTCATTTTGTTGTAAATGTCATATTGTGACAATCTTTGTGGCCAAAGATTGTTTGGCCACAGAGTGAATGGCACAAAGAACCAGTTTGTATTAAAATGTGTAAATGTTTGTGTATATATGCGTGTGTGTGTGTGAGAGAGAGGGGAAGGGGGATAACAGTATTTTATCAGAATATAACTACAGTATAACAAATATGAATGGTTGCAGGAACCATTTCAAATGAATACGGTACCTTTATGCTACCTACCTGCAATGCACACTTTAATTTCATGCCATATTTTACATTTTATTATGCACATAAATACCATTGAAATTATCCAGATTTTACTGACCTAGATGATGTATGGATGAATCTTGCAGCTTTATTGCACATTTTATTAGCACAAAAACAAGCATAATTTTTGAAGAATAGTAGGAACAGCTTGCTATTTGTATTAGAAACATTAAAACAATTTTTGTTTTAATAAAACTGCAACTAAGTAGTTTATTGGCAGTCTGAATTTGCTCACATTGTGTAGTTTGAAATAATTTCTACAAATGGCAAACAAAATTTTAAGTAATCTGTACATTGTCATATGCTAAGCCTGTATGTAAATGCCTCCAATGAGAAACAAAGTACTGTATAATTTTACGGCATATAATTTGTAAAGTATTCCCAGCAATTTTTCTTCACATCTGCACTTTCGTCTAATCCTGTTGATGTGTGTTGTGATCGAGTCTGCCATTGTGAACTAGCCTCATATTACTACAGTACAAGTCCCAAGTATGTTTCAGAATTCAGTATCTTGGTTACTCACACGGTTAAGCTGCAGAAGATACTCGGATCTCATACAATGTATATTTGTGTGTCTTACAGCGTGGCACAGTCTATCATGTTACTGTTCTTCATTCTGCATGTGCTGTTTTCCTTCAGCAATACTCAAAAAAAAATTATCCAATTCCTAGCATTGAAAACCAATAGCTGTGTATCACTTTTCAAAAGCAGAAATGGTCATTTTTTATTATAGTAGCCTATTTGGTTATACTGTTTTAAAATTCTACTCCCAAGTGATGTTTTGAGAATTTTCTTGAGCTTAAAACTGTTGGCAAAATTGTCCAGTTCGTGTGTCAAGGTATTGAACAATAAAGATGTTAATTTTATTAGATTTGTTATTTGTATATCTTGTATTTTATTTTTCTTCAAAATATCATTCAACATGTTTAATGTTATTTAATAATTAAGAACTATCCATGTTTAATGGATAATTAAAGAAATAATATTTATACAGCTACCAAAGAAATGTTCACATGAATTTTCATTTCACATTGTGTAACATGTAAGAGTTGGTTTTAGTGTAGTCTCATTCACCTTACCCTTGATACACTGTCTTTGATTACAAAAGCAAAATTGAATTCATCTATTCATCTGTTTTTATCTACTTACTACCTACTTCTGATTATGTACAGGCTCGTAAGGATTTTACCCAGTTGTAAATATTTCTGTAAGTCTTTATATTATTGTAATTAATAAAGTGATAACATGTTTCAGTTTATATTTGCCATCCAGCTTTAAAGGTGTTCAGCAGTTCACAACTATGTATGCTACTTACCAAAAGTGATTGGTCAAGCAGGAAACAATTTTGTGGCCTCCCAAACAATGGTTCATCTTTGGCTGGGTAGGTGGCATTGCCAAGGTATAAGAATAAAGGAACTGAAAAATGTGTGTTCTCCCACGTGTGTGTTCTCTGGGGAGCCGGTTGGCCGAGCGGACAGCACGCTGGACTTGTGGTCCTGGGCATCCTTGGTGATATTTAGTGCCCTCTGATTATTCTGCACATTTGATGGCGCTACATAGCCTTCCCGGTTTGGTGCCTTCTTTTGATAATTACTTGTGGTCCTGGGTTCGATCCCGGGCGCCGGCGAGAAACAGTGGGGAAATTTTTTTTCACCCTATGCCCCTGTTACCTAGCAGTAAAATAGGTACCTGGGTGTTAGTCAGCTGTCACGGGCTGCTTCCTGGGAGTGGAGGCCTGGTTGAGGACCGGGCCACGGGGACACTAAAGCCCAAAAATCATCTCGAAATAACCTCCCATTCATTTATGACTGCTTTGTGGGAAGGTTAGACAAGTTCCTGCTAATCTGCTTCATTAACCAACACTATTCCCAAACCGGTACTTAACCCAGATCTTTACCAAATCTTAATTTATCTAAGGTAATTTGTTTTTCTTGCATGTTCTATTTTGTGTTGCTATAATTAGCACCTTATTATACCCCTTGAGAAAAAAAAAACATCTGGGGAAAGCTGGACTTGAACCAGCTTTCTATTTATTCCTAAATGCTTGCCTTAATCAACTCTGCCATGATAATACAAAAGCCATTCAACTTGGAACTCAGGTTTCACGAATGGCCTGCTTACACTCTGGCCTTCCAGTGAATTCCTCTGATTATTCTGCACATTTGATGGTGCTACATAGCCTTCCCGGTTTGGTGCCTTCTTTCGATAATTACTTCCAGTGAATTCTGTAGATTTCTGGGTTGAATGACATTGTCCTATTGGGACCGAGTTGGTTAATTTAGGGCAACAGCCTGGGAATTGCTAGAATGCTGGTTAGTCACCTCATTGCCCCAAATAATTTTCTCACTGATATATCATGCCAGGGTGATTTTTGTATGTAATATTCCCCTTTGT
This sequence comes from Procambarus virginalis, assembly GCA_020271785.1. NCBI lineage: Eukaryota > Metazoa > Arthropoda > Malacostraca > Decapoda > Cambaridae > Procambarus > Procambarus virginalis. Next base: position 4,926,267 of record WNGS01160430.1, on the reverse strand, counting down.
TGTACCCTTCCATCCAATTGTATAATTCAATCAGATCACCCCTTACTGTTTGCTGTTCTAGAGAATTATACTTTATAAAGCTTTGTTAATCATATGGGAGGTTTCTAATTCCTGGGATTAACTTTATCATTCTCTGTACACATCAAGGGCAAATCCTAACAATGGAAAAAAATATGAAGAATATTAGACATGTATGTTATTACTAATGTCTATAGAAATAAATCCCAGTATCCCATTTACCTTATCCCATACATTTGTTAATATTTTGACACAATCCCTACTAATCATGACTGATCTTTTTTTAAATTATGAAATATAAATGCATCATCTAGCTATGCTGCATTCTTGCATACATTGCTCCTTCCCCCCCTCAAGTTCTCCTCTGATTTCCCTTAAAGTTTCTCTTGATTTCACTTATGTTGACTTCTTGTAAAACAGAAGTGCTTGGGACTTGTAGAACAGCTCTCAGAACCGATGACAAGTAAAAGCTCTTCACCACTGGCTCAGGCAGAATGGCAATACAAAGCAAAATGCTGGTACTGTATATCCCACAGACTTGCAACCAGTAAGAGCAGGCTTGGTGGTCCAGGCCACAGCTGAACCACACCAGGGTCAGATTCACGAAGCAGTTATGCAAGTACTTACAAACGTGTACATCTTCCTTCAATCTTTGATGGCTTTGGTTACATTCATTAAGCAGTTTACAAGCATGAAAACATGCCAATCAACTGTTGTTATAAACAGCCTCCTGGTGCTTCAGAGCTCATTAACTGTTTAATAATTGTAAACAAAGCTGCCAAAGATCGAGAAAAAGATATACAGGTTCGTAAGTGCTTGCGTAACTGCTTCGTGAATCTGGCCCCCCTGACACCCTCAAGGGAGATTCTGGCTAAAACCTGGGGAAAACTGAATCGATACATCAGGAGCAGGGGCCACTTGTCAGCACACACTAAATGAGACTTAGGGATAAAAGCAGCTGAGGGGTGTAAGCAGCATGCCACAGAATGAGCAAACCACTCCCTATGCACCCCTAAATAAGGAGAACCCTGACTGTCCCCACCCCAGAGCCTCACGGATGCATTAAAGACCCCTTGTACTACTTGAGGGAAAGGAGGGTAAGGCTTCCTCCACCACAAATCCTAAACTCTTGCAGCTCGTTAGGTATATAATGAAGTTACACATGAAGCTTAGTAACTAGTGGGTAAATGACCTAACTACTATGCTGTTAGCTTTCAATGTTGTTCATATTTTCCTTGTCTGTTTTGTTTTGCTCTACCTTTCTGTTGGCTTATTCTCTGTTAGGCTGACCTAGTATACCCTGCTCCTTGTGCCTCTGAGGGGGTACCAGATTTTGGTCTCTGGCAGGTTTTTTACAACTCGCAAAGAGTTCGTGTGATTCACACACAGAAATCACAATAGCGTGATATATCAAATAAATAAATCCACAAGGGTTTGATATGTCACGCTGTTGTGATTTCTGTGTGTACTGAAGTAAGGGGCGAAGAGGTAGAACAGCTTGTTGACAGAGCCCGAGTGCATGGGGGAATTGTGTAAAACCCTGGTTTGTGTCTCGGAGAAACTGCGCGATCCGTGCGAGAGCAGTAGCAATCCCGGTTGCAATTCTTATACATGTCGTGGTGCAGTCAATTAAGGCGCATCTGGGATCATCCTGTACGTAAGTTCAAACCCTCACCATGGCTCTAGTGGATTTATTCATTTGATTTGTTTGTGTAGAGCTAACTAGGTGGTTAGCTACAGGAAGGCACCAAGGAAACCCTTCCAGAAAAAAGTTAAGTCATTCCAAGTTCCATTTTAGCCCTGTCAAAGGAGATCAAGAAAAGGTATAGAGTTCACTTTCTCTGATAAAGTACACATCAAAGCAAGTGTGTGTACTTCTTCAAAGTAGAAAGCCATGCAAGAGCAAGTTGACTTTGACAGTCTTAGAAGCATTAACCGCCTAAAAAAAATTCAAGACCCTTATACATGCAGGAAGTTAAATATATTGATTTAAATTTGGCTTAAGTATAGAGACTGAGGTCCTGTATCCAGTGGTCTGATAAGACACCTCACCATAGATTTTGTCTGTACAGTACATTTCAAAGGGCTGTTAAAAATGTCAGCATGAAGTCCAAGAGCACTGTTATTTTGAGGTTTACATTAATGTTAGTGCTAGAAAAATGTTGTTGTATACTATGGGGCAGATTTTCTTTGTAGTGCATGGATATTGAATACACTATCAGCATAAGCTGATGGTGAATTATTCCATCTGCATAATGATGTTTGTCCTTCGTTAGCGAAGATGACCATGACTTCAATATATGGATTAAAGTCATGACTTGCACATGACTTCGATTAAAGTGAGGGAGAGTTGTGCAAATCGTCAGCCTCACTTTCTTGTCCCGGGCTATTGTGTCCAGCAGCAAGACAAATTGAGATGGCAGATAAGGATGCAGTGGATGACCAGCAGTGTCCTGTGTATCACCGCAACCTAGGTGTGCTCCACAATGCTTTGCTGGGTCCACCTTCCTGCCAGTTGAACCATTCTGGTGGTTTTCTCCACACAGTCCGCAGAGTCCGGTCTTCACATGCGTAGGTAGACAAGCCGTAATTCACAGAGTCTTAAACCTTCAGCTACCCTCACTTGGTTTTGCCCGCTAGTTGAAGCAGTTACCGGGGTGTAATTACCTAAGTATAGTTATAGGATGAGAGCTACGCTCATGGTGTCAATTCTTCGTAGCACTGTTATATACCGCTTTGAAACTACTGACGGTTTTGGCCTCCATCACCACCTCGCCTAACTTGTTACAACCGTCTACCACTCTGTTTGCGAAAGTGAATTTTCTTATATTTCTTCGGCAGCTTTGTCGAGCTTAAATCTATGACCTCGTTCTTGAATTTCCAGGTCTCTGGAATTCTTCCCTATTAATTTTATTGATTTCCGTGACTATTCTTATGTAGTGATCTTATCACCTCTTTTTCTTGTATCTTCTAATTTTGGCATATTTAATGCCTCTAATTTCTCTGCCTCTCTAATTTAATGCCTCTCCTCATATCTCTTGTCCTTCAGTTCTGGGAGCCACTTAGTAGCATGTCTTTGCACCTTTTCCAGTTTGTTGATGTGCTTTTTAAGCTATGAGCACCATGCAACCATTGCATATTCCAGCTTTGGTCTAACAGTTGTGAACGTTTTCTTTAGTATTTCACCATCCATGTATTTAAAAGCAATTCTGAAATTAGAAAGTGTAGCATAGGCTCCTCACACACTGTTCTTTATCTGGTCCTCAGGTAATAGTCTTCTATTTGGAACCACCTAGATCTCTCTATCTCTATCCGAATTCTTAAAAATATTCTCACATAATTTACAGGTTGTGTGGGGTCTATGTTCTATTCTACATTCAATAACATGGCATTTATTCACATTAAATTCCATTTGCCAAGTAGTGCTCCATACACTTATCTTGTCCAGGTCTTCTTGAAGGGCATGACAATCATCTAAGTTTCTTATCTTCTCTATTATCTTAGCATCATCAGCAAACATGTTCATAAAATTCTGTATTCCATCGATGGAATACAGAATTCCATTCTGTATTCCATCGTTTATGTAGACATAGAACATTACTAGTACAAGAACTGAACCCTGTGGTACTCCACTAGTGCGATTTCTCCAGTCCGATACATTGCCTCTGATTACTGTCCTCATTTTTCTGTCGGTTAAAAAATTTCCATCCATGTTAAAAGCCTACCTGTCACTTCTCCAATATGTTCCAGTTTCCAGAATAACCTCTTGTGTGGAATTCTGTCGAAAGCCATTTTTAGGTTTCAATAGATGCAATCAACCCAACCATCTGTTTCTTGTAAAATCTCGATCATAAACACTTGAGTAAATTCCATACACAGGATCTTCCAGATCGAAAACCATATTGTCTGTCTTATATCGTCTTTCTCCAGGTGTTCTACCCATTTAGTTTTAATTATATTTTCCAATATTTTGACTATTTCACTTGTCAATGATACAGGTCTACAACTGAGGAGGTCTTCCCCGCTGCCACGTTTGTAGATTGGAACTATGTTAGCCCTTTTCCACACACCCACACATGCTAGGACTCTTATGCACAGGGATGCCTGAAAAATCAGTCGTGGGGAAAAATGCCTGAAAAATCAGGCAGACCGGATAGGGTGGATAGAGGAATGTAGAGGGTGAAAAGATTACAGTTTGTCTTATCAAACCGCGACCGATGGAACGATAGTGGGCAGAAAGAAAAAGAAGGTTATGAGGATGAGAAAATGGTCACTTTTGGAGGTATTGAGGCTCCTCCACAACAGATCAATATAAACGGAGGACGAGCAAGGGAAAGATTAATACATGAAAGGGTGCAAATGTGCAAGTCAACATCGAGTCACTTGTTGGAATTCAGGAGAGAATGAAGAAGAAAAGACGAGAAGTTTTCAGAAGACAGTCTTGAGTATTCGTCAGAGCATAATTTAGTTATGCTCTTTACCTAATATAACTAATAATTATTAGTTATACAAATAATAATTATATTAGTTATGCTAATATTAGTTATGCTAATATTATATAATTATTAATATACTAATATTATAATTATTAGTTAAGCTAATAATTATAATTATTAGTTATGCGGTATAACCCAGAGGTTATGCCGATAGTTAAAATCACCCAAAAGGAGCATAGGCTCCAGTAATGAGTCCAAGAGGAAGCTAAGTTTGGGTAGATAGAGAAACATACAGGGGGAGAAATGGAAGTGTTCCATTCCATTCCATTGTAAATGGAACAGTGTTCCATTTACCTATAAAGACACGAGCGGCAGAGGAATGAACATTCGCCCGAAAAAGTTTGAGTGACAAAGGGAATACTCTAAATCAAGAGAGCAGTATAGTTAGGAGTCCCCACAAAAGCTGGAGGGGAGGAAAGAAAGGTATAACCGCGAAAACGACCAAGACGAGTGCCAAGCATTAGCTCCTGGAGACAGACACAAAGTGGTGAAAATTCAGATAACAGAAGTTGGAGTTCTGGAAAATTCCCAAACCACAGGAGTAGGCAAGGTGGTCAGGGCTGGGGATGGAGGACAGGGGTAAATCCAGCAAAGAGTGGAGTTGGGAGGGCGGCAGGAAGGAGCAGAGGCGAACTGACGTGATCTGGAGAGGAAGGAGCAGTCGAGAGTGGGTGGGTGAACAACAGAAACGGAGGTCTGTAGAAGCAAGTCTGAAGTAGCATCTGAAGGTCTGAAGGAGGTCTGAAGTAGCAGACATAGCCCCTCTACACAAGGGAGGGAGCAAAGCATTGACAAAGAATTATAGACCAGTTGCACTAACATCGCACATAAAAGTATTTGAGAGAGTGATTAGGAGTCAGGTCACCAATTTCATGGAGACCAATGACCTTCACAACCCAGGCCAACATGGATTTCGAGCGGGAAGATCGTGCCTCTCACAGCTACTTGATCACTACGACAAAGTCACTGAGGCATTAGAAGAAAAACAGAATGCTGATGTGATATACACGGACTTCGCAAAGGCTTTCGATAAATGTGACCATGGCGTGATAGCACACAAAATGAAGTCAATGGGAATAACCGATAAAGTAGGACGCTGGATACTCAGTTTTCTGTCAAACAGGACTCAGCGAGTCCTGTTTGACAGGACTAGTCCAAGCGCAGTTATCTAGTTAAAACGCAGTTGTTAAAAGCTCTGTACCTCAGGGTACAGTCCT
>WNGS01160430.1:4885769-4908958 GCA_020271785.1 Procambarus virginalis | reverse complement strand
AAATAAGCAATGAAACAGTTTTTATGCAAGTGTTTACATTTTCCGCTTATCTAATTATTTCTGCAAGGCAGCACTTGCTCAGAAAAAAAAAAAATTAATCCTTCACTGCATCATGTTATGTTTATCCAGACATCCAACTTCATGACCCCATCTATCAAGATAAAAAAAATTTTATAAAATTTGTAGTTCAATATTTTTCATTTTATTAATGAGTATATACCTGGAGAGGAGCACCAGGTATGGCGAGGGAGAACTATCAACATCAAGGGCCCAAGACTTTTCAACATGCTCCCGCTACACGTAAGGAGCATAACTGGCCGGCCTCTTACAGCGTTCATGAGAGAACTCTACAGCTGCACATACCTATCGCCCGTGCTTGTCTGAGCCTGGATGACGTTGTGATCTGAGTAAAATGTATTTGTAATCATCATGTCCCTACTCTGTTCGTCGTTATTTGTAAAAAATAAGATCTAGGATGTTTACATTCCTAGTTCTACTGAACAAATCCACAAGGGCCGTGACGAAGGTTCGAACCTACATCAGAGAGCATCCCAGACGCTGCCTTAATCGACTGAGCTACGACATAGTTAATACTAGAAATCTACAAATACTAGAACCATGTCCTAGTTCTACTGTTTGCGTCTTTAAGGGAAATCTGCCACACATCAGCAAGAGGTCATTTGTTAAGACTTCGTTTAGACTGCCTCCTGGGATTCTTTCTGTGATAATTATACTAGTTACGTTTTTCAATTTCAGATGACTCGAATTGAAGTCGTCAAGCAAGTTGATGTTAGGGGGGCAGGGTTTGTGATGTTTTCAAAGCCGAGTCCTATTGTCATAAGTTTGTCGTTAAACTGCTGAGAATTTACGTCTGGCGATTTATATAAAAGGACAATAACCACATTTACAATTCAACAAGGGTGAAAGAACTGACAAAATTTAGGTACTCTGTGTCTGGGTTAGTTAACATTGTCCAGGCCTCGGGGACCTGGGTAATATTACACCACCACGGCCCCCCTGCGTGGTCAACACCCCCCCCCCCCTGCGTGGTCAACAATACCCGCTGATTGTTGACACCATATAAAGAAGATTGTCAAATATATATTTACAAGAGATAAATGTGAAAGTTACTGGTACACTATTCTATTTATACATCTTGAATGTTATTTGTTTCCTCCTGTACAGTACTGTAGTCTGCGTTCTCATTCTAGAGTGGTCCTCTTTCTGCCCCTCCTCACAGGCACGTGCTTCAAGCAGACCTTTGTAAGCTTCAGATGTCAGTTGAGCTATTCCCTCAGTGGGAGTTTTGTTGCTTAAGACCGTCTCCCATTGAATAGTTGCAAGTCTATATTTTTTCCCCAAGTCAATCTTATTGAAATTGGATTGATTGAATAACTTTTCTCGCTTGTTGGTTCTCTTGGGACCGTTATTAATGTTAGTTTGAACTTCAATGAGCTTGTAGTCTGAGCTTGTAATGTCTGATCATTTCTTCATTGTGAAGATCAGGTAGTGTTTTCGTTCGTAGTTGGTTCTGTAATATGTTGGTTGGGCGAGATTTTGTCACAGAATCTCGACAGTTTTCTGACCTGCGGTTGATTATTCCCAGGTTGATTTCCTGCAATAATGTTAGTTTGCCATTCTCCATCTAAGCCAGAGTAGAGTGCAGTCTCGATTGATTGAAGGTATAAGGGTCCCTGTTGTCCAGGTGTTGCCTGGAGTAAGGGGTCCCAGAGTGACCTTGCAGACGCCGCGCCCTGACACCTCCCACCGCCGCCTGTCTTCTTCTAGATACTAACTTGTGTTTTAGATAACTGTTAATGTGTCCTGAAATCTGATTGTGCTTGCGGGGGGAGGGAGGTTGATCTTCGGCTCTTTGGTCCCGCATCTCGCGGCGTTGACTCTTGTCTGCCGCGGTGTCCACTTTATCTATCCCCATACTGAGTGACGGGTTACCTGTAGTTAGTTTCGAGAGTTCCGATTTGACCACAAAGGCGAATCCTTGTATGTCAATGATGGTAAAGTTGACACATCACGTGCTGTAAACTGCCGTCTAACAATCTTGCGGAAAGTCCCAACATTTTAATACGACTGACAACAGGAATATTCTGCTTGTTGGGCACTCTCGGGTATTTCCCTTCCATCTCAGTACCTGGAAGGGAGAGGGCTGAGCGGGGAGGGGGGCCTTTCCCCCCTCTTTCTCTACCTGAGGGAGAGGGCAGGGGGGGGGGGGAATGCCAGTCCCGCCAATGCCACCTTGCTCTGCTTGACGCAATAATGGAGGTTACCTGGGAGTATCCGGGATGTTGTGACTCATCCTACATTATCTCGCTACTTGCATACAACAACACTTGTTTATCTTGGAGATGAGGTTGGATTTGTGTAGGTGTGAGGGTGAGGTGTGTGGGGATGAGGCGTGAGGGTGAGGTGTGTGGGGATGAGGCGTGAGGTGTGTGAGGGTGAGGCGTGAGGAGCGGCTGTGATGGATGCTGCCAGCAGTTGCGGGCCACATACTCATACACTTGAGTAATCTTGGCCCCCAGGGTGTAACCTGGCCGGTCCAGTGAGAGCTGGTGAGGCGCCCACTGCTGACCTGGGGGAGGGGGGAGGCACGGTGCCGGGAGGGAGGTGAGAGGCACCTAAGGGATGGGTGGGGGGGGGGACATGAGGTGAAGGGAAAGCAGTGAGTGGCAGTGTAGTAATGAGGCATCAAACGAGTGGCTGTATGTGGGGTGACTTTCCTATTCTCCTATTTTACCTGGTTTCCAGTATACCTGGACTGTGTGTCTACAGCGTGTGCCTGGGATTACCCATTACATAGGTTCGAACCCTTATCACGGCTCCTACGGGTTTTCCCATCGATGCATCACCGTGGTGGTGTTACTGTATACCTAGACTGTACCTTGGAGTTCTACTGCTGACCCTAGCTAGTCAGGCTTGAACTATTACCTGATCTAGAAGGCTGTTACTTGGAGCGTCCTGCAGGCCCAAATGTGTGTTACAACCCTGTTGGTCCGGAACTTCCTGCCGGAACGTATCTAATTGTTTTTTGAAAAAGTTCATTTTTGTTCCGGCAATATCGTTGTGTTTGCTGGGATGAGATTAACGAGCCGTAGACCTGCGATGTATTAGATTTGATTCACTTAGAAACATTAATGGTCGCAAGTCGTACACAGCACAGGTCGATAAGTAGTTTTTCACTAGATAGACATTTGTGTTCAGGGGCGGTGACCCAACCACTTGGGCTGGACGGTAGAGCGACGGTCTCGCTTCATGCAGGTCGGCGTTCAATCCCCGACCGTCCACCAAGTGGTTGGGCACCATTCCTTCCCCCCGTCCCATCCTAAATCCTTATCTTGCCCCCTTCCCAGTGCTATATAGTCGTAATGGCTTGGCGCTTCCCTGCTAATTCCCTTCCCTTCAGGGACGGTGGAGAGCGTCAGTATTGTGACGTGGCTGAGCAACTAACCCAACCCACTCTCTGACGTCCACCACAAACAGTGCCGTTGTCACTTTCATTTCATATTGTTATATGAAAGTGTTGAGGGCGGCCCTGGAGGTTGGGGTCATTTGATCTCCCGAGGAGATAGCCACAGTGGAGAGTGAGAGTTGAGAAACTTAGGATGCTGGTGAGGTAAGTAGAGGATCATCTGGAGAACAATGTGCTCCTGGTATTTACCCAGCTGGCACATTGTACACCTATTGGCACCTCTCCTTGGGTAGAGGAGACCTTGAGCGATGTCTCCACAACGTGTAACCACAGCTGAATCATAATTTTTACTCGCACGCACACCCAGGCTGTCAGAGTATGCTCGCAGTTGCCATTGTTTCAATGGCTGTTCCAGGACATTTTACGTTGGTAGCATTGGTATATATTCTTATATATGGCAAGAATACTTCCACAACATTGAGTGGGTGTATTAGAGGTGGGACGCGGCAAGAACCCGACACCCCGCGGGTCCGCCAGGCAAAGACAACTTTTTGTTCAGATATATCAAACAAAGATTGGAACAGGCACCGCTCCTGTGCCAGGTGAGTTACGGGCTCACCATAGCCCGTGCTACTTGGAACTTGTTCCGAGCAGCTGAATCTATAACAAAGATTGGAAAGAAGACTGGGCCCTTGGAAAATGACTGGTCAGGTAACTAATATTCACATTTGAGATTTAAAAGAAAAAGTATTTGTGTATTTACTTTATTTATACCTGCACCTGAACAAGTATATGAAGGCGAGGGAGAAGTTGACTAGTTTAAGAGGCCACCAGGGAGGGCCACCAGGGAGGGCCACCAACGGATACATTAAAGCTAAACGTCGTCTTTACGGGCTCACTATAGCCCGTGCTACATGGACATTACGATCTAAGTAGCTAAATCCTAAACAGCTAAACGTCCGCGGGGCTAACGAAGTATTTTGCCAGGGTTGCAAATGTAATGGTGATTGTTTAGAAGAAAAACAGGTCACTTGCGTCGATCTAATGTTGTTTTTGTCATTGTCTGGGGGACAGGCAGCCAGGCAGCATGTACAGGTATATATAAAAAGGAGAAGCGTCGGCCTCTCGCATGGGGTCCAGGGTTTGAGACCCTACAGCCCAGGTGTATACAGGTGTATACATGGCATGTATACACGGTAGGCTTATACAAGGTTCCCTACCAAGGGTCGAATTACTGACCCCACCCCCCCCTCCCTCCCTCCCCTCCCTCCCTAGGATGGAACCCCACAACAAGCTGATCAACTCCTAGGTACCTATTTACTGCTAGGTGAACAGCGGCATTAGGTGATAGGAAACACGCCCGACCACTTGTCCTCCTCCCACGATTCGAACCCACAAATTTAGATTGTAAGAGAGAAGACCCAGACTGTACTACCGGGACTCTTCAATTAACTTTGTAGGAAATTACGACGATCCTTCGTAGGACCTAATTAACTTTGAAGGAAAATTGCTTGACTCCATAGTCGTAAAGCCATCTTTCCCGCTTTGAAAATCATGGATTGATAAAGTTTGACAACATGGTTTTGTTAAAGGCTGATGGTGTTGACCAAGTATTCATTATATTCTTGTATAATCCAAACAGGTGAGAGTGGGAAGGTTTCCAACATTCTGTACCTTGAGTTTAGCAACTCCCTCACTCTCGCACCCCCCCCCCCTCACTCACTCTCGCACCCCCCCCCCTCACTCACTCTCGCACACCCCCCCTCACTCACTCTCGCACACCCCCCCTCACTCACTCTCGCACCCTCCCTCACTCACTCTCGCACCCTCCCTCACTCTCACATGGCCCATGGTATTGGGCGGCTATCTTGAGATGGATTGCATCTTGGTTATTTCAGACACCAGAGAGCATAAGTGGAGTCAGTCAAGTCAGAGTGGGAACCGTCAAAGTCGAGTGCTCGGTATTTATTTAGAGGATAAATTTATTTAGATATATATTATTTAGAGGTATTTACTCCGCGGCTCTGACCTGGAAGCTCTTGGTTTACGTATATATCAACGATGTACACAACTAACTAGCAACACTGCAATTTTCCAGAAGATAGAAAAATGACAAAATTAATTCAGAGAATCGCAACAAGACGATCTTGCAAGATTTTAAAAGGGAAGAAAGATTGGCAGATGCAGTTTGATGACGAAATGTGTGGGGATTCTGAGCTTAGGCATTAATGATTAATGATGAGTCACAATAACGTGGTTAAAGTATGTTGACCAGACCACACACTAGAAGGTGAAGGGACGACGACGTTTCGGTCTGTCCTGGACCATTCTCAAGTCGATTGTGATGAGGAAGATTGATTGATAAAGATTAAGCCACCCAAAAGGTGGCACGGGCATGAATAGCCCGTAAGTGGTGGCCCTTTTGAGCCATTACCAGTATCAATAGATGATACTGGAGATCTGTGGAGGTGCGACTGCACCCTGCGTGACGGGAGATGTCTCCCGTGTGATGAGGAAGTTGTTGTTGTTGTTGTTTATAGATTCAGCTACTCTGAACAAGTTCCAAGTAGCACGGGCTATGGTGAGCCCGTAACTTACCTGGCACAGGAGTGGGGCAAGTAGCACGGGCTATGGTGAGCCCGTAACTTACCTGGCCCAGGAGTGGGGCAAGTAGCACGGGCTATGGTGAGCCCGTAACTTACCTGGCACAGGAGCGGGGCAAGTAGCACGGGCTATGGTTAGCCTCATGGACAGATGTCTCCCGGAATATGAGGAAGTAGAGACAGGCAAGAGAGAGCTGAGGAGCAAAGTAAGGTGTAGTAGAGGGGATAGTAATAATAATAAGAGCTGCAGAAGGCCTATTGGCCCATACGAGGCAGCTCCTATTATAACCACCGAATGAGAAGGAGATAGGAATAAGAAGAGGATAGCAAGGGAGCGTGGGAGAAGAGAAAGAAAATAGAATTTAGATTATGCAGTTCAGTTTTGATCACCGGACAATAAAATGGACATAATTTAACTTGAACGCATACACAGTACCCATTACTCGTCCCAACAAATATCATAACAATCTCAATGGTCTTGGACCGCAGGCGTGCCTTTTGTAACGGAAATGACCTACACATTGGATGTGAATTAAAAGAACACGAGAATAAAATAACTGCATTATGCCTGAGATACCTGATCAACCAGGCTGGTTCCTATGTCAGGCTGCAAGCAGCCGCGTCTAACAGCTTAGTTGAACAGACCACCAAACAGAAGGCCTGGTCAGAGACCGGGTGGAGGGGCGGTGACCCCCGGAATCAGTCCAGTAGGCCTACCAGAGATATTGCTGAAATAGAGGGAGTACAGAGAACATAGACGCGATAAAGCACCTAAATTATTGGGATCGTCTCGAAGCCCTCCAAATGTACTCTCTAGAAAGACGAGAGACGTCAAATAATATACACATGGAAAATACTGGAGGGCCAGGTCCCAAATCTACACAGTAAAATAACAACGTACTGGAGTGAACGATATGGAAGAAAATGCAGGATAGAACCAGTGAAGAGCAGAGGTGCCATAGGCACAATCAGAGAACACTGTATAAACATCACAGGTTCTGCTTGATGGGGTTCTGGCAGTTTTTCTTCTCCCTAAGCCCGGCCCGAGGCCAGGCTTGACTTGAGTGCTTGGGCCACCAGGCTGTTGCTTGGAGCGGCCCGCAGGCCCACCACAGCCCGGTTGGTCTGGCACTTTTTTTTAGAAAACAATCTAGTTTTCTCTTGAAGATGTCCACGGTTGTTCAACATCCTCCCAGCGAGTATAAGAAATATTGCTGGAACAACCGTGGACATCTTGGAGAAAACTAGATAGTTTTATCAAGCACCACCGAATCAACCGGGCTGTGGTGGATATGTGGGTCTGCGGGCCGCTCCAAGCAACAGCCTGTTGACCCAAGCTCTCAAAAGTAAAGCCTGGCCTCGGGCCGGGCTTGGAGTAGAACAACCCCCAGAACCCCATCAAGCAGGTACCTTGTGTTATGTGAGGCAGGTCTACGTATTTCCCAAGTAGAGATCAAAGCTTGTAGATCAGCAGGGAGTGCAGTTGCTGGCGTGTCGAGGAGGGAGTTAAATTAGTCCTAGTTGATACCAGGAGCATACCTGAAGATGGTTTCAAGAGTTCTTCTACTCCCCGAGCCCAGCCTTGGGCCAGGCTCGACTTGACAACTGTTGCTTGGAGCGGCCCGCAGGCCCTCTTATGCACTACAACCCGGTTGGTCCGGCATTTCTCTGAAAAACTTATCCGAATGCTGCTTGAACACGTTCACCTTTACTCAGGTCTTGCATAACAATGGTGTGAGAAAATCAACCTGACCCTAACACGATAAGGACATAAGAGAAGGCTCGTCTGTTCGAGTACTCCCAGGAACTGCTCACTGCAATCCAAATTCAGGGACACCAGTTATCTTAATATGTACTTTATAGCATTTTGTTTACTTAGACCTAGACAAGATTCTCTATCATTACAGGTTAGAGGTGGCAATTGAACAGTGAGGATGTAAAGTAGTGTGAGGAGTGAGTTGATAAGGCAAATATATTAAAGGCGATTATCCTGTGTGAGCAGGCTGGGTTACTAAACAGGGTAACCACCAGTCCAGAAGAATCATAAAAGTACAGTATCAACTAAAAGAAAATTGCCAATGCCTGTAACGCTGTAATAATTTAATGTGAATGGAATTTAGACTGTATGTACTAGACTATATTTAGACTGCTTTAGGCAGTCTAAATTTATAAGAAATTTAGACTTCTTTAGACTTCAGGCAGAAATTTAGACTGCTACATGCAGGCTACACCTGCCTGTAGTTTTCTCATTACACCTGCTATTGTCGACTTGTATTTTCAGTATTTCTCATTGCCCAGTTAGGTTGAACACCATCTAAAATTCCAAACCTATGGCATAATTTTTCAGTTTTGGAACAGTTTTGACAGCCATGACATGCACATTGAGAATTGTTATTAGAGCTAGTTACACTGAGACTTCCTGTGTTTGGTCCACCATGGACGAGGATGTCATTATATTGTGGGCGTTGCCTAGGGTCGAACCACCAGGAAACCCTGGCATCCCAGCGCGTTCTGTTGTGTGCACAAGTATTTTGTTGTTTTCCAAACTGTACGCTATGTTCTGTCTTTTATGTTCAGTATACAGTATATTTAATACATGTACATAAATAATGATGACACACACAATTAAATTTATCCAAAAGATAATATATTTAATTTTAGAAGCTGATCTATTTCAAAATCCTTTTCCCTCCACCCGATTTTTTAAAATCGAGAATCTTTACATACAGTACTTTAAGTGCTATAGTAAATTTTTAGTAATTTGTTGATAGTTTCAGCTCGTATATTATATCCTTTGTTTATACTTTTCATCCATTGGTTAATGCCGAGTGCGATTGGAATGAATGAACTTTACCAAAGCGTTGCAGCCATTCATATGTGGGAAGGTTGGGTAACCCCGTGGACAATGGGCATGTTTACATGTTGGGGCTTGTCAAGCGTTGCGGCCACGGGGTGTAGGGAGCTCCCTTCTCACTCTCCAACACCTGGGCTCTTAACCTCTCACAACACACCTCGCTCCTCTCCCGTAAACCACTATAAATCTTCCCATGTGTTTGTTACAATTTTAAATTTATATTTTTGCACTGAATGTGTTGAAAATATATTAAGAATATCATTTAGTCTAATAAGTGAAATCCGCTAGCAAGATAGAAGAGCCTCGCATCTAAAAATATATGGATCGTGAAACCTTAATTATACTTTAAAACAAAACCTTTTAGTTGGACTTCAAGGTTAACCTCACTAGATATACAATAACTGAATGTTCTCTTAGGATGTTGCCTTCTTATCCGGTATTTATGCCAAAGAATTAAAGAACAGTACAGTATATTTTCTTTTGTCATCAGTTTCCATAGATGGAAGTTTTACTAAATCTAATATATTTTTGTTAGTACTTTTGAATGTTTTTTACAAATCTATTTTAAAAATCCTGCCATAATGTTAATATCGTTATTGTCATTCCACAGTAAGAATAATCCGAAGAGTAAGCAGATGAGCATCGGAAGAAAAAAGTTCAACATGGACCCAAGAAAGGAATAGAGTACCTTATTGATCACGGGCTGTTGAAGAACACCCCTGACGGTAAGTTTATTGTCCCATCTGTGCATCCATGTATCCACCCATCCGTCTGGCTGTCTAACCCTATATCCAACTATCTATCCAACTATCTATCCATCCATCCATTTAACCATCCATTTAACCATCTATTCATCTGTCCATCAATCCATCCATATATCCGTCAATCCATCCACGTATCCTTGTATCCTACCCATTAATGTTCATTTATCTGTCTACCTACCTACTATGAACCTGCTCGTGTATCCACATATCCAATTATCTATCCATCTTTCCACTGTTCGTTTCTCTGTCGGTCTGTCTCCTCCTCATATAAAAAAATATAATTGTCTAATGTGCGAGTGGTTGCCCGTGAGAGCTGCTTAGTGGTGTGAAATACTAAAATAAAGACTAGTTACCCCTTACTCTGCTAAAGACACCTTTGTTCTTTTAAAGAAACCTTTGTAGCTGCTGAAGAATTGTTTGTCTTATGCAAGTATTGTCAAATTGAGTGCAGGAAATTTGCCAATTTTACAAAGATCAATGAATAATGGTGCATATGACTAAAATGTTTTTGTTTGAAAAGTTTTTGAAAATATTTAGCTGTGTAGCTTGCAGGCAGTGCCAAAAATCGTGGAGGTCTGAATATGGCAATAGCACTGTTCCTTTTTGAATTTTGGTGACCACGGCCAACCTATGTTCATCTTGTCTATTTGTGCTTGCGGGGTTTGAGCTTTGGCTCTTTGGTCCCGCCTCTCAACTGTAAATCAACTGGTGTACAGTTCCTGAGCCTATTGGGCTCTATCATATCTACATTTGAAACTGTATGGAGTCAGCCTCCACCACATCACTGCCTAATGCATTCCATCTGTTAACTACTGACACTGAAGTTCTTTCTAACGTCCCTGTGGCTCATGTGGGTAATTGCTCAAGTGTGTGTGTGTGTATAATATAAAATATATATATATGATAGAATATACTGTAATATAAAGACAGAGTGGGTGAGTGTATACAAATGATAAAACATCTAAACTATTGGGATCATCTCAAAGCTTTCAAAATGTACTCTTTAGAGAAGACAAAAATGGTATCAAATAATATATGCATGGAAGAGAGCCAGATCCCAAATTTGCACAATAGAATAACATGCTGGAGCAAAAGGTACGGGAGGAAATGAAGAATAGAATCAGTGAGGAGTAGAGATGCTAAAGACACAATCAAAGCACTGTCTGAACATCAGACGTCCACGGTTGTTCAATACTCTCCCAGCAAACATTAGAAACATTGTTGGAACAAAGGTGGACATTTTCAAGAAAAATTTAGAAAAGTTCCTGCAAGAAGTGCCAGACCATCCCATTTTTTTTTATTTTTTTTTTTTTTCAATGGTCGCTTTAGTAAGATGTTGCCATATGTGTTTAACAACTCCTTCTGCACTGTTGAATTGAAGTTGAAATCTTAATGGGTTTGTAACTGTGCACTGTGTTAGATAATGTTCCAGAGGTCTGTCATGCATTTCTCCACAGTGTTGACATTTCCTCTCATCTTCCGGAACCTGTAAGCCTATTTCCCATGCACATGAGTATCCAAGCCTGATACGATGTAAGTGTACTTCTGGTGCCCTACTGCTCCCCTTCATTAACATAAGTGGTTCATTATCATTAGTGATAACATTATGGTTCATTAACATTAGTGGAACATTATCTAACACAGTGCACAGTTACAAACCCATTAAGATTTCAACTTCAATTCAACAGTGCAGAAGGAGTTGTTAAACACATATGGCAACATCTTACTAAAGCGACCATTGAAAAAAAAAAAAATAAAAAAAAAATGGGATGGTCTGGCACTTCTTGCAGGAACTTTTCTAAATTTTTCTTGAAAATGTCCACCTTTGTTCCAACAATGTTTCTAATGTTTGCTGGGAGAGTATTGAACAACCGTGGACGTCTGATACACGTAGACACTCTGCAGCTGGTCCTGCTCAGTGAGGGTTCTGAGGGTTCGCGGGTTAGGGGACAGACGTGTCGTCGTCGCGCTCCGTGAAAACACTGGAATAAACCGGGATTTTTTAGGATTACAACTATGGATTACGGCCACAGTGATCACCCAGTGCATAGTGACCCGTAGGAAAGTTGAATACAGAAATTAAAAATGGAACTTTGAGTTAAATACAGAATAAACGTGGTCCCACGTGGTGAGCCAGTGCCACCAGGCTCATGTGTACAGGCAAAAGCGATATATATCAAATATAGCGAGCAGTGATACGGTGAACAGTGAAATGGAACGTGTAACATAACATATAAATTAGTGAATAGTGTTAGAGAATTGTTCATAGAAAAAGTATAAATGTAAAGTTGTGGAGGAGGCATCACACGTGTGTTTACACCACAGCCACGAGGCCTACACAGTGTAGGGACGTCGCTCAGTAACAGTATACTCCCTCAGTGATAATATACCAGCAATATATACTGTAATCTGGGCAAGTAGGTTTAGGAACTAGTAATAGAGTAAGTTAATAACATTGTAAGCCGGAAGAAAGCAGAAATTCCCTTAGGAAAATACAGGCAAATAATCAGTGTATAAATCAAGTAACTGGCAACCGGTGACATCCTGCCCCCGACCTGGGACAACAACGGTCAACTATACGGTCCCAAGAGGACCATATTTTCTCCACAAGGCGATAAGTACCCCCACATAAACTTTAACAAATAAACATATGTAATATTATAAATATACTGTATACATATTATATATACATATATATAATATTATAAATATATGCATATAATATTATAACATCACAAACCCAACATGGAGGTGTGTGGAGGCTGCAATAAGGCACTTCGGAAGACTGTTGTAGGCATTGTATGTAATATTTGTAACATAAGATTTCACCTGAGTTGTACAGGATTACCTACACAATATGCAAACCGGGAAGGTACCTACTGGATCTGTGAAAGTGACAGACAGGTGTGGGAAAACATTGCCAAACTAATGAATGACATTCCTGAAGTACACAGGCTACAATTCACACAAAAACTACCAGAAATATATGCAGAGTATATAAAGACAGCAACGAACTCTGAGCACAACCCAGGGATTGAGAATTTAGAGAGTCAAAGTAGCAATGTAGAAGGACATAGCGTCGAGGTACACAAAAATGAAGGCAATATTGTAGAGCAAACTGGTGATATGAATAAGGAGATAAAAAATGAGACGAATGAGAAAGACGAAAGCAACAAGGCGAAAGATAAGGGTAATACCTGAGAATAAATGCAGAAACGAGAAAGTTGGAACAAAAATCACAGAGGTAGCCAAGTCGTACACGGATACAAACAAGAAAAATGCAATCACAGATGAAAATATTTGCAGGTATTATGCAAAAGGACAGTGCAGATATGGGCCCAGAGGCACGGAATGCTCATTCATGCACCCACGGAAATGCCGGAACTGGTTAGGGAAAGGCAGATGTCGTTTTGATACAGAATGTAGATATTTTCACCCTAAGCTATGCAAACTCTCAGTTAATGAGAGGAAATGCTACGATCTTCATTGCCCCGATTTCCACGTCAGAGGTACACAGCGCTATATAGAGAGGAAGNCGCATGCGCATCACCGACATACGCATGCGCACTAAAATATTCATAAATCTTTACAAAAATATACACAAGGGAATAAGGATAGAATAAGGAATAATGACTTAACGTCAAAGAATATGAGACAATAGACTTAAAGGGTGTCTTGAAGCCATCGATAGATAGAACATTGTCACAGTGCTTTGTTTAAGTACTAAGGCCAGATTCACGAAGCAGTTACGCAAGCACTTACGAACCTGGGGCCAGATTCACGAAGCAGTTACGCAAGCACTTGTGAACCAGGGGCCAGATTCAGGAAGCAGTTACGCAAGCACTTACGAACGTGTATATCTTTCCTCAATCTTTGACGGCTTTGGTTACATTTATTAAACAGTTTACAAGCATGAAAACTTGACAGTCAACTGTTGTTATTGTTATAAACAGCCTCCTGGTGCTTCGGAGCTCATTAACTGTTTAATAATTGTAAACAAAGCCACCAAAGATTGAGAAAAGAGAGACGGGTTCGTAAGTGCTTGCGTAACTGCTTCGTGAATCTGACCCCAGGTTCGTAAGTGCTTGCGTAACTGCTTCGTGAATCTGACCCCAGGTTCGTAAGTGCTTGCGTAACTGCTTCGTGAATCTGACCCCAGGTTCGTAAGTGCTTGCGTAACTGCTTCGTGAATCTGACCCCAGGTTCGTAAGTGCTTGCGTAACTGCTTCGTGAATCTGACCCCAGGTTCGTAAGTGCTTGCGTAACTGCTTCGTGAATCTGACCCCAGGTTCGTAAGTGCTTGCGTAATTGCTTCTTGAATCTGGCCCCTGGCCACCTATCCCCTCCCCCCGGGACATATCCACCTATCTCCCGGGGATGGCCCGTGACCACGATCGAATAACTCCCCAAAAAAGTCCCCACCGGTTCCAGGTTTTCCGTCACTCTCTCCCCCTCTGTTTCCTCCCCTCCACCTCCCTCCCTGTCGCCTTCCATCTCCCTTTCCAGGGAGGGAGGGAGATTCCCCTCCCTCCCTGCCTCCCTTTCCCTCCGGAATCGGATGTAGATATGTGTTTATTTCGTAAGAATTGTGAGTCACGAGTGACGCGAAACTGTATCATAGACGACCAGCTGGAGAGAGAGTTGTGACGGTCCAGAGAGAGAGAGAGAGAGAGAGAGAGAGAGAGAGAGAAGAGAGAGAGAGAGACTGAGAGAGAGACTGAGAGAGAGACTGAGAGAGAGACTGAGAGAGAGACAGAGAGAGAGACAGAGAGAGAGACAGAGAGAGAGACAGAGAGAGAGAGAGAGAGAGAGAGAGACTGAGACTGAGACTGAGACTGAGACTGAGACTTGTCTCGGTTCATATACTCTCTCACGATACCAGCTGAAGCAAGTTTCCACGAAGCTGTTTTTCCCCGTTGTCGCTAGTCAGGTCTGGGCGCCTTTCTCAGAACCCATAAATTGCTTCGTTACATTACATTTAGCTTATACTTTTCCTAACTATTTCTTGTGTTATTTTATTTTTAAGCATGTAAGCACGTAGTCTGGGGTCGGCGGAGACGTTTGGAGTCACCTGGGGACAGATTCACGAAGCAGTTACGCAAGCATTTACGAACGTGTACATCTTTTCCCAATCTTTGGCGGCTTTGTTTACAATTATTAAACAGTTAATGAGCCCCGAAGCACCAGGAGGCTGTTTATAACAATAACAACAGTTGACTGGCAAGTTTTAATGCTTGTAAACTGTTTAATAAATGTAACCAAAGGCGTCAAAGATTGAGGAAAGGTGTACACGTTCGTAAGTGCTTGCGTAACTGCTTCGTGAATCTGACTGCAGGTGTGGAGGGTGAATAGAAGCATCTGGTGGTGGACAAGTAATAAAATACATAATTGAGGCAAATCTGAAACATCATATTAGTGATGTTTCAGATTTGAAACTTTCAGATTTTCAGATTTGTTACTTATTTGAAACTTTCAGATTAGTTTTACTTGTTAAAAGTAAAGAAGTACTTTGTAATTCATGTTATTGTTTTGTTTCAGGTGAGTGCGCGTGAAGGGAGGACGCAGGTGGCCTCGAACCACGGCCAGGTAAGTCACTCAACCTCAACGTCTCAAGTTCAAGTACGTATGAGACATTAAAATACATCTTAAAGGGATAGAGTAACTTGGGCTATTTCTATCCTTCTCAGCGTCTCTCTCACTGTCCCCGCGCAGGTGTGTATATTCCTGTGTGTTTCTAGCCAGTGTTGGCAACATTTTCTGTCCCTTCCTGGGGCCAGATTCACGAAGCAGTTTCGCAAGCACTTACGAACCAGGGGCCAGATTTATGCAGCAGTTACGCAAGCACTTATGAACCTGGTTCCAGAATCACGAAGCAGTTACGCAAGCACTGACGAAGCTGGGGCCAGAATCACGAAGCAGTTACGCAAGCACTTATGAACCAGGGGCCAGATTCACGAAGCAGTTACGCAAGCACTTACGAACCTGGGGCCAGATTTACGAAGCAGTTACGCAAGCACTTACGAACCTGTCCATCTTGTCTCAATCTTTGGTGGCTTTGTTTTCAATTATTTAACAGTTAATGAGCTCCGAAGCACCAGGAGACTGTTTATAACAATAACAACAGTTGATTGACAAGTTTTCATGCTTGTAAACTGCTGAATAAATGTAACCAAAGCCGTCAAAGATTGAGGAAAGATGTACACGTTCGTAAGTGCTTGCGTAACTACTTCGTGAATCTGCCCCCCCCCCCTGGTCTGGAGCGATATGTTTGGGTGGTGTGTTGGGTGTGGCTCAGGGTGCGGTGTATGGCAGTGTAGGGTGTGACACTATGGTGTACTGTAGTGCAAGGGTGTGGTGTTATATAGCGGTGTAGTGAGACCAACACATGTCCCCCCGCTGCTGCCAGGGACCTGCTTCACTAGCTGGGAAATGTCACTATGGAATGGTTCTTCCTAGGCTGTGAAGGGAGAGGGGTGTAGGGGGGAGGGAGGGGGTACGGTCACTCCGTACCCCCTCCCTCGTGGTTCTTGGTTCTGATCTCCAAGAACACGTCCTCCTTATAGCACGTCGATCGCATTTTGACGTATGCCCAAGGCCAAAATCTTGGGTGCTGAAAATGACACCGACTCGCGAAATAGACGTCATGCCCCGTTTTCTGTTGTTGGGTCCTCTGGGGCTGGTTAGGTTCGGGCACGTCACTACAACAGTTTAGGGACGTTGTACAGTCATACTGACGTTTTCTACGCTTCAGCCGGAGATAAATTTGTTGGTTACGTTTTATCGGTGTAGATAAAGTATATCCCTGCTTTATTGGTGCTTTATCATAGTGGCACCACAGTGGCACCATAGTGGCACCATAGCAACACCATAGTGGCACCATAGTAACACCATAGTGGCACCATAGTGGCACCATAGTGGCACCATAGTAACACCATAGTGGCACTATAGTAACACCATAGTGGCACCATAGTGGCACCACAGTAACACTATAGTGGCACCATAGTGGCACCACAGTAACACTATAGTGGCACCATAGTGGCACCATAGTAACACTATAGTGGCACCATAGAGGCACCATAGTGGCACCATAGTGGCACCATAGTGGCACCATAGCAACACCATAGTGGCACCACAGTGGCACCATAGTAACACCATAGTGGCACCATAGTGGCACCATAGTGGCACCATAGTAACACCATAGTGGCACTATAGTAACACCATAGTGGCACCATAGTGGCACCATAGTAGCACCATAGAGGCACCATAGAGGCACCATAGAGGCACCATAGAGGCACCATAGTGGCACCATAGAGGCACCAGAGTGGCACCATAGTGGCACCATAGAGGCACCATATTGGCACCACAGTGGCACCATAGAGGCACCATATTGGCACCACAGTGGCACCACAGAGGCACCATAGTGGCACCATAGAGGTACCATAGAGGCACCATAGTGGCACCATAGTGGCACCATAGAGGCACCATAGTGGCACCATAGAGGCACCATAGTAACACCATAGTGGCACCATAGTGGCACCATAGAGGCACCATAGTGGCACCATAGAGGCACCATAGTGGCACCATAGAGGCACCATAGTGGCACCATAGAGGCACCACAGAGGCAAAATATTGGCACCATAGAGGCACCATAGTGGCACCATAGAGGCACCATAGAGGCACCACAGAGGCACCACAGAGGCACCATAGAGGCACCATAGAGGCACCATAGTGGCACCATAGAGGCACCATAGTGGCACCATAGTGGCACCATAGAGGCACCATAGTAACACCATAGTAACACCATAGTGGCACCATAGAGGAACCATAGTGGCACCATAGTAACACCATAGATGCACCATAGTAACACCATAGAGGCACCATAGTTGCACCATAGTAACACCATAGAGGCACCATAGAGGCACCATAGTGGCGCCATAGTGGCACCATAGAGGCACCATAGTGGCACCATAGAGGCACCATAGTGGCACCACAGTGGCACCATAGTGGCACCATAGAGGCACCATAGAGGCACCATAGTGGCACCATAGAGGCACCATAGTGGCACCATAGAGGCACCATAGAGGCACCATAGTAACACCATAGTGGCACCATAGTGGCACCATAGAGGCACCAGTTGGAACAACGCCAGCGGCTCCTGTCACTTCCCCTTTACCGCAAGTGCTCGTCCCCTTCACCAACCCCCGTCCACTCCTCTACCCACCCCCACATCCCCTGGGGTATCGTACGTGCCGGCAGGTGGTCAAGGCGGTATCGTACGTGACGGCAGGTGGTCAAGGCGGTATCGTACGTGCCGGCAGGTGGTCAAGGCGGTATCGTACGTGACGGCAGGTGGTCAAGGCGGTATCGTACGCGGCTGCAGGTGGTCAAGGCGGTATCGTACGCGGCTGCAGGTGGTCAAGGCGGCCGCCCACCCGCAGTATTGCCCGCGACGCACAACAACGCGCGCGTCGCGACGTTGACGCAGCCGCCGATGGTATTGATTGAGTGTGACCTTGGGCCGGTTATTCGTGGAGCGGGCGTGACTCAGTGGGGCATTGATTACCCCGCTCTTGGGCAAAGATAGCCCGTTGCATGTTGCAAGCTTGCTTGTCCTGCCTCCTTCCGGTGTTTGTGGCCCTCTTAAGCCTGTCTGCAGGCTCTCCTCGCGGCAGTGTGACCTGTACGCTATCCGGCCGTCTGGTCTGCTGTTCTCTGCCTCGTTGTTCTCTCTGCAGGACTACTGGGAGGGGGGGGGGTTCTGTAGCGGCTTGCTTTCTCCTTTCTCTTGCAACGTCAGCTTTCGTGGTGTTCTGCACAGTTTTGTTCTGTTCCTGTTGGTTCAGTTCCTCCGTTCCTGCCATAACCCACACCTCTCTCCCTCTCATTTACTCTCGCTCACTCTTGCTCTCGCTCACTCTTGCTCTCGCTCACTCTTGCTCTCGCTCACTCTTGTTCTCGCTCTCGCTCACTCTTGTTCTTGCTCACTCTTGTTCTCGCGCTCTCTCTCTCTTGCGCTCTCTTGCTCGCGCGCTCTGCGAGGGGGGGGGGGGGTCACCGCGAGCAAGGGGGGGGGGAGCCTAGAGATCTCTCCGCTACATCAATGCCCCGTCAACTCTCATTTAAATTTTACCGTTAAAATTCGTTACGCTTCAGATAAGCGCAAAGCACTTGTGGGCGCTTTTTATTGACGCATTGTTGTCGTAATTTGTGTTCCTCGTCCTTTTCCTTTATTGATTTTATGACGTGTTTTGTAAGGTGGGGCAGGTCTTACCTGTTAGTACTTACAGGGACGTGAGCTCTGGCTCTTGAGTCCCGCCTCATGGATCATGTGTGTGGCCGTCAGGTGACAGCGGAGTGGCACACCCGTTGGCGCTCTCCTGCTGCAATGTTGAATCTGACAGTGGTCCAGAGGCCCTATGCACCTCCCGCCCACTCTCCTGGCCCTCTCGCCCACCCCCTGGCCCTCCCACCCACTCTCCCGGCCTCCCACGGCGGGCCTGCGCTTCTAGCCAGTCAGTTGGTGTACAGACAGTGTCGAGAGAGGATACCACCCGCCGCCGCTAACGCTAACGGTGTTTCTGAAGCGTTACTAGCTGGCCTTTGCGTTACGAGTTAGTTCGTTAGTCCAGTTGATAGTTCGCTGTGTTGTGTGACGGGGGAGGGAGGTAGTTACTGGTATTTTATTCCCCAGTGTAAAGCCAGCCTCCCTCCCATGTTGAGTGCCAGCCTCCCTCCCATGTTGAGTGCCAGCCTGCCTCCCGTGTTGAGTGCTAGCCTGCCTCCCGTGTTGAGTGCCAGCCTCCCTCCCGTGTTGAGTGCCAGCCTGCCTCCCGTGTTGAGTGCCAGCCTGCCTCCCGTGTTGAGTGCTAGCCTGCCTCCCATGTTGAGTGCCAGCCTGCCTCCCGTGTTGAGTGCCAGCCTCCCTTTCATGTTGAGTGCCAGCCTCCCTCCCATGTGGAGTGCCAGCCTCCCTCCCATGTGGAGTGCCAGCCTGCCTCCCGTGTTGAGTGCCAGCCTCCCTCCCGTGTTGAGTGCCAGCCTCCCTCCCATGTGGAGTGCCAGCCTCCCTCCCATGTGGAGTGCCAGCCTGCCTCCTGTGTTTGAGTGCCAGCCTGCCTCCCATGTTGAGTGCCAGCGTCCCTCCCGTGTTGAGTGCCAGCCTCCCTCCCGTGTTGAGTGCCAGCCTGCCTCCCATGTTGAGTGCCAGCCTGCCTCATGTGGAGTGCCAGCCTGCCTCCCATGTTGAGTGCCAGCCTCCCTCCCATGTTGAGTGCCAGCCTGCCTCCCATGTTGAGTGCCAGCGTCCCTCCCATGTTGAGTGCCAGCCTCCCTCCCATGTTGAGTGCCAGCCTCCCTCCCATGTTGAGTGCCAGCCTGCCTCCCATGTTGAGTGCCAGCCTGCCTCCCATGTTGAGTGCCAGCCTGCCTCCCATGTTGAGTACCAGCCTGCCTCCCATGTTGAGTGCCAGCCTGCCTCCCATGTTGAGTGCCAGCCTCCCTCCCATGTTGAGTGCCAGCCTCCCTCCCATGTTGAGTGCCAGCCTCCCTCTCATGTTGAGTGCCAGCCTCCCTCTCATGTTGAGTGCCAGCCTCCCTCCCATGTTGAGTGCCAGCCTCCCTCCCATGTTGAGTGCCAGCCTCCCTCCCATATTGAGTGCCAGCGTCCCTTCCATGTTGAGTGCCAGCGTCCCTTCCATGTTGAGTGCCAGCCTCCCTCCCATGTTGAGTGCCAGCCTCCCTCCCATGTTGAGTGCCAGCCTGCCTTCCATGTTGAGTGCCAGCCTCCCTCCCTCCCATGTTGAGTGCCAGCCTCCCTCCCATGTTGAGTGCCAGCCTCCCTCCCATGTTGAGTGCCAGCCTCCCTCCCATGTTGAGTGCCAGCCTCCCTCCCATGTTGAGTGCCAGCCTCCCTCCCATGTTGAGTGCCAGCCTCCCTCCCATGTTGAGTGCCAGCCTCCCTCCCATGTTGAGTGCCAGCCTCCCTCCCATGTTGAGTGCCAGCCTCCCTCCCATATTGAGTGCCAGCGTCCCTTCCATGTTGAGTGCCAGCGTCCCTTCCATGTTGAGTGCCAGCCTCCCTCCCATGTTGTGCCAGCCTCCCTCCCATGTTGTGCCAGCCTCCCTCCCATGTTGAGTGCCAGCCTGCCTCCAATGTTGAGTGCCAGCCTCCCTCCCTCCCATGTTGAGTGCCAGCCTCCCTCCCTCCCATGTTGAGTGCCAGCCTCCCTCCCTCCCATGTTGAGTGCCAGCCTCCCTCCCATGTGGAGTGCCAGCCTCCCTCCCGTGTTGAGTGCCAGCCTCCCTCCCGTGTTGAGTGCCAGCCTGCCCCCCATGTTGAGTGCCAGCCTGCCCCCCATGTTGAGTGCCAGCCTCCCATGTTGAGTGCCAGGCTGCCTCTGGCCAGGTCCTCTGGCACTGTATGGTAATAGTGTATTCATGAATGATAAATGATACAGCGTATATACAACAGCGTATACCATTGTGTATTATAATGTGCAACGTTCAATGATATCTGGCATGTGTGTGTGAACACATAATTCATGTCTAGGGTGTTGATCTGTTTATTGATGTGTTGGGGGGTGAGGGAGGGAGGGGGGGGGGTAGTGTGACACCCGTTTGGTAGTGATGACGAAGGTGGTAATGGTGGTGCAGGTGAGTGGTGATGGTGATAGTGACACAGACAGTGATGTAGACCCGTTATAACTATGTCATGTTTTGAAGAAGGCAGAACTGGTAATTGATATACAGTCCTCGCCTCGCTTTTAACCTACGAGCACACACACACACACACACACACACACACACACACACACACACACACACACACACACACACACACACACACACACACACACACATACACATACATACACACACACACACACACACACACACACACACACACACACACACACACACATACATACACATACACACACACACACACACACACACACACACACACACATACACACACACACATACACACACACACACACACACATACACACACACACATACACACACCACATACACACACACACACACACACACACACACACACACACACACACACACACACACACACTATGGAGGCAGGTGTTTGTGTGATGTATAACGAGGACTGTCTCACGTAGCCTCAACCTGTAATTATAACATGTAACACAAAAGTGATGTTATTTCTCAACCCCAAGAGGGAAAATATGATCAAATGTGGAATATATCGTCAAGCTGGAGGTGGAGGAGGCAGTAGAATATATCCTCGAACAACGTCCAGAACCCGCGCTAGGTAGGGAGTGGTATCCGGGTATACTCTAGGTATACTCCGGGTATACCAGGTATAACATTAGGTCCGGTGGTCTTTGGCTTCACCTGTCCTAGTGGTAATGCAGAGATTAGAGTTTATCCTGAATTAATCAATAGAGTTAATCCATTATCCAGATATTTGTAATGATTTGAACGCATATTACGGGTCCAGTAATAGTCTACATGTAAACTGGCAAGTGAACTTTTGTTCGTAAAACGATTATTCACAAGTTATAACGTTATTATATTATTAATCGTTGGTTAAAAATATAAAGTCTGCTGAAAACTTTTTATTTACAGAATATTGTTTTCTGTAAACGGAATTCTCGGCACACTCAAAGCTGTTTTCGAATTCTATGTTTCACATTATCGTCAATAATACACCGTATTAACGTAACGACTCTTAACTCAACCAAACGTTAACCTAAAGTAACCTTAACCTAACAATGGATAGAGTACATAACACTAATTATGTAATTCCATTCCCTTGAGGGCATCCCCTCCCCCCCCCCTGAGCACGAGGGGGCCAGATTCACGAAGCAGTTACGCAAGTACTTACGAACGTGTAAATCTTTCCTCAATCTTTGACGGCTTGGGTTACATTTATTAAACAGTTTACAAGCATGAAAACTTGCCAATCAACTGTTGTTATTGTTATAAACAGCCTCCTGGTGCTTCGGACCTCATTAACTGTTTAATAATTGTTAACACTGCCTTACACCAAAATGCTAGACAAAATTGGAAAGATTTAATGCCGCATAACAGTAGCAGCACTGGTGGTAGTGGTGGTAGTGGTAGCAGCAGTGTGACATAAGTGGATACAGACTTCCTGTACCGACAAGTCACGTGGAGCGAGCCATGTGGACCGCGGCGAGGAAGTTGACCTTTACTAACGTGTTCTTAAGGCCATTCAAGAGTGGTGCCGCTAACCGCCCGCTGCTCTTGACTTGCTCCACCACTTGGTTGCTTGTTGCTGCGTCTGCGTGCCCTAGTGACCAGGGTCGCCGCCAGGGCTCCGGGTGAAGGGCGGGCACCCATCCTGCTGCTACCCATTTAGTTGGCGTCTGGCATTTACCTTATTACCCATTTAGAAGCGACGATCTCGTTCTTGCAGGTCGGCGTTCGATTCCCCGATGTTCCAAGCGCTTGGAGCCCTTGGAAGGAATAAGACACAACTGTCCTTTCCCTTCTAAATGATAGATACAAAAAATTTGATAATTAGATATTTACTTCAA
>WNGS01160430.1:4865310-4885744 GCA_020271785.1 Procambarus virginalis | reverse complement strand
AATGTCATACTAGTTTGGCGCTTTCTCCTGAAATATAGAGGTTGACTCGCAGTGGTTGGACTCTAGTCCTTGGTACCGGCACTGGAGCAGGGTGGCCCCGCGGTGATGTGGAGAGTGTGTGGCCCAGTTAACATGCCGCATGTTGTATCATTTATGTAATGGTAGAACTGTACCACTGGCGCCATGCTCCGCTGACTCCGTCACCTCGGCTCTGTGACACTCGGCGCCACGAGAACAATAACGTTCACACACCCGTACTGGGGCGTTATTGTATTATATTGGTGTTATAGAAAGTTGTGTGTGGAGACTTGAGGTGAAGGGGGACCACCAGAGAGGAAGTGTGTGTGAGTGCTGCCTCACACTGCGGTATATGAAGCAACCTGGTTTGTGTCTCAGAGAGACTGCAGGATCCGTGGTAAGTCACGTTGATTTCCCGGTTGCAATTCTTATACCATGTCGTAGCTCAGTTGATTAAGGCAGCGTCTGGGATCCTCTCGGACGTAAGTTCGAATCCTCGTCACGGCCTTTGTGGATTTGTTCATTTGTTCATGTGAAGCAGCCTACACCACTAACACAATTACTAAACTTTTGAAATGGTTATTACGGGTCAAATCTCCAGTATTATGGAGACCAGTGACCTTCACGACTCTGGTCAACACGGAGCCAGAAGATCACGCCTTTCGCTATTGCTAAACCACTATGACAAGATCACGGAAGCATTAGAACAAAAACTAAATGCTGAGTTTATTAAATGTTTCTAAAGCATTTGATAAATGTGAGCATGTAGTGAGAACACACAATGTGATCAGTGTATAGGAATAAAAGGTAGAGAGAGATTTAATTTACTAACGATGCAAAGGGTAACTGTTAATAAAATAAAGTCCAAGCTCGGTGAAAGGCTCTGTACCCCAGGGCACAGTCCTTGCACCGCTGCTCTGTACCCCCAGGGCACAGTCCTTGCACCGCTGCTCTGTACCCCCAGGGCACAGTCCTTGCACCGCTGCTCTGTACCCCAAGGCACAGTCCTTGCACCGCTGCTCTGTACCCCAGGGCACAGTCCTTGCACCGCTGCTCTGTACCCCCAGGGCACAGTCCTTGCACCGCTGCTCTGTACCCCCAGGGCACAGTCCTTGCACCGCTGCTCTGTAACCCCAGGGCACAGTCCTTGCACCGCTGCTCTGTACCCCCAGGGCACAGTCCTTGCACCGCTGCTCTGTAACCCCAGGGCACAGTCCTTGCACCGCTGCTCTGTACCCCAGGGCACAGTCCTTGCACCGCTGCTCTGTACCCCAGGGCACAGTCCTTGCACCGCTGCTTTTTCACACTCATATCAGATAAAGTATAGACAAAAATAAATCACAACATTTTGTCAGGAAAAATTACACATTCAGCGTGAAGATTACGCCCCGAAGACACTGAAAAACTACAAGTTGATATTAATGAAGTCTTCGATTGGACATCGGAATTTAACATGTTAAACTAATACATTTTGGGTAGTTAAATGTGGTAAAAATGAAGATGTGCTGTGGCAGGCGTAGTGTGGTAGCTGTGGTGTGGCGGCTGTGGTGTGGCGGCTGTGTGGCGTGGCGTGTAGATTATTATTTAAGTTGGGTTCACATTTTCCGAGCTGTATATTAGTGCCTTTGTTACACCCATTCACCACTTACACACTAGTCACGCTGCTGGGTAAGTGGCGGTGCCTTCTTGGTCTGGCTAGTGTGGTGGTGTAGGGGGGGGGGGTGGCCTGGGTGTGTAGGGGGGCCCTGGGTGTGTGTAGGTTTAGTTTAGTGTTTGACGCACCCTGTGCCGTGGGCGGTGGTGGAAAGTGTTAGAGGCCTTAGTTCATCTAGCTTTCATTTTATGAAGGTAATTATACTTTAATACATATATATATATATATATATATATATATATATATATATATATATATATATATATATATATATATATATATATATATATATATATATATATATATATATATATAATCAGTAGTTTTTTGTATATGAAGTAGTTAGAGGCCCACAACAGTCGCTACACAAGGCACTTTACATCTATAGTGAGTCACAAGGTTACTAGTCTTGCTCCACACCCGCCCAACTGGGCGGCAAAGTAAGCAAACTTTGGATACTTGGCTAAGATTCCCGACAGTGCATCATTATGAATGAAGTACTTAAACATTTCTTGAACACAGTTTATAGTTGTGAATTCAATTGTGTGTTCGCATTCCATTATATAATGAGGCAAAGTATGCGAATGACTACTGAGTTTACATTTAGACAAATCTACATCAGCAGATGTTACAAACTGCCAGAGGTACTTGTAGCCGAGCCTAAGCCTAGCAGTGGTAACATCTAGAAGTCTGCTAACCTTATTGGATGACCCATAGACGTGCGGTACTTCCTGCATAATAGAATGATGATAGATGGAAGCCGAGCGGACAGCACGCTGGACTTGTGATCCTGTTGTCCCAGGTTCGGTCCCGGGCGCCGGAGAGAAACAATGGGCAGAGTTTCTTTCACCCTATGCCTTTGTTACCTAGCAGTAAAATAGGTACCTGGGTGTTAGTCAGCTGTCACGGGCTGCTTCCTGGGGGTTGAGGCCTGGTCGAGGACCGGGCCGCGGGGACACTAAAGCCCCAAAATCATCTCAAGATAACCTCAAGATAGATGGAGTAACTGGTGTGAATTTCACTTTGCCTCAAGTCTACGAGATTTTTATGATGTTCCTGGAATATTACTGCCCTCAGGTTGCTCCAAGGCATTAAAAGCTAGTAATCAATTAGCTCTTTACGAGGTAATTACCTCTTTACGAACTCATCAGTCCTATCATACATTCGCAGACCAATCAGTATAGGAATCGACAGGAGACCAACTCTATTTCCTAACCTAACCGTCAATTTCCTCCCCATCAATTTCCTCCCCATCAATTTCCTCCCCATCAATTTCCTAACCATACGATGGAGTCGATGGTTATTTAATTATATCTGTGCCTAGCTTGAGACACTAACATGTTACACCTTGGGGAGCTGAGGGCAGTCAGGGACGTCAAGGGAATCACAGTTAATGTCTCAACTTTGGATTCATATTGTTCGAGTGCCAGGATTATGGCAAACAATTTGATGGAAGAAAATGCAGAATAGAACCAGTGAAGAGCAGAGGTGCCATAGGCATAATCAGTGAACACTGTATAAACATCAGAGGTCCGCGGTTGTTCAACACCCTCCCAGCAAGCATAAGAAATATTGCCGGAACAACCGTGGACATCAAGAGGAAACTAGATAGTTTCCTCCAAGGAGTGCCGGACCAACCGGGCTGTGGTGGGTATGTGGGCCTGCGGGCCGCTCCAAGCAACAGCCTAGTGGACCAAACTCTCACAAGTCAAGCCTGGCCTCGGGCCGCTCCAAGCAACAGCCTGGTGGACCAAACTCTCACAAGTCAAGCCTGGCCTCGGGCCGCTCCAAGCAACAGCCTGGTGGACCAAACTCTCACAAGTCAAGCCTGGCCTCGGGCCGCTCCAAGCAACAGCCTGGTGGACCAAACTCTCACAATTAAAGCCTGGCCTCGGGCCGGGCTTGGGGAGTAGAAGAACTCCCAGAACCCCATCAACCAGGTAATCAACCAGGTTTGACCATGTCGTAGCTCAGTCAATTAAGGCAGCGTCTGGGATCCTCTCGGACGTAGGTTCGAACACTCGTCACAGCCCTTGTGGATTTGTTCATTATGGCAAACAACTTTGTGGAGTGGAGGCCTAGTTACTAATACGAGCGTCACCCACAGTAATAGGTTATCTTGAGATGATTTCGGGGCTTAGTGTACCTGCGGCCCGGTCCTCGACCAGGCCTTCACCCCCAGGAAGCAGCCCGTGACAGCTGACTAACTCCCATGTACCTTTTTACTGCTAGTTAACAGGGGGCATCAGAGAGAAAGAAACTCTGCCCCATTGTTTCTCTCCGGCGCCCGGGATCGAACCCGGGGCCATCTCCCGCTGTCACAACTACACTTGCAGCTGCACCATAGGACTGGTGGAAGGAGCCATCACTGTTAATAATCTGGGAGACTTGTGATAAGTCTCCTACAGCCGCCTGTTGGTCCGGTGGTACTTGCAAGAAACTGTCAAAGTGCCTCCTTGAAGACATCCACAGGGAGAGGGAGAGCTCTTCGACCAGAGTGTAAATTTGACTTGAGGCATTGTACTTTGCTTCTTGTTGAAGCATGTGTGTAGCGAGGGGTGTAGGGGAGATGTGTGTGTGTGGGGGGGGGGGGGTGTAGGGGAGATGTGTGTAGCGAGGGGTGTAGGGGAGATGTGTGTGTGTGGGGGGGGGGGAGGTGTAGGGGAGAAGTTTGTGGGAGGGGGTGTAGGGAAGGATCTAGGGGTGGGGGAGGGTGGGTGTAGGGGAGGAGTGAGGGGGCACCATACCAGTGTACCAAGGGTTTATCGCAACACTAGAATTTCCGGCGTCACCCACTAATGTTCTCCTTCTGTCCCTGATACAGTGAGGGGGGGGGGGAAGGGCACTTGAATATTTCGAGGAAAGGGGGGGGGAGTTATCCATCTAGGTAAGCAGAGGGGAGTAAGTTAAAGTAATATTAGTAGTAATATCTAGGTCGAGGGTTCGCACCCCCTCACTGCTCATATTTATTTTTTCATTATAATAATAATAATAAAGTGGTTGGGCACGATGAGAGAGAACTATCAACATCAGAGGCCCGAGACTGTTCAACACGCTTCCACTACACATAAGGGACATAACTGGCCGACCCCTCACAGTGTTCAAGAGAGAACTATCAACATCAGAGGCCCGAGACTGTTCAACACGCTTCCACTACACATAAGGGACATAACTGGCCGACCCCTCACAGTGTTCAAGAGAGAACTATCAACATCAGAGGCCCGAGACTGTTCAACACGCTTCCACTACACATAAGGGACATAACTGGCCGACCCCTCACAGTGTTCAAGAGAGAACTATCAACATCAGAGGCCCGAGACTGTTCAACACGCTTCCACTACACATAAGGGACATAACTGGCCGACCCCTCACAGTGTTCAAGAGAGAACTATCAACATCAGAGGCCCGAGACTGTTCAACACGCTTCCACTACACATAAGGGACATAACTGGCCGACCCCTCACAGTGTTCAAGAGAACTATCAACATCAGAGGCCCGAGACTGTTCAACACGCTTCCACTACACATAAGGGGCATAACTGGCCGACCCCCTCACAGTGTTCAAGAGAGAACTATCAACATCAGAGGCCCGAGACTGTTCAACACGCTTCCACTACACATAAGGGACATAACTGGCCGACCCTCACAGTGTTCAAGAGAGAACTATCAACATCAGAGGCCCGAGACTGTTCAACACGCTTCCGCTACACATAAGGGACATAACTGGCCGACCCCTCACAGTGTTCAAGAGAGAACTATCAACATCAGAGGCCCGAGACTGTTCAACACGCTTCCACTACACATAAGGGACATAACTGGCCGACCCCTCACAGTGTTCAAGAGAGAACTATCAACATCAGAGGCCCGAGACTGTTCAACACGCTTCCACTACACATAAGGGACATAACTGGCCGACCCCTCACAGTGTTCAAGAGAGAACTATCAACATCAGAGGCCCGAGACTGTTCAACACGCTTCCACTACACATAAGGGACATAACTGTCCGACCCCTCACAGTGTTCAAGAGAGAACTATCAACATCAGAGGCCCGAGACTGTTCAACACGCTTCCACTACACATAAGGGACATAACTGGCCGACCCCTCACAGTGTTCAAGAGAGAACTATCAACATCAGAGGCCCGAGACTGTTCAACACGCTTCCACTACACATAAGGGACATAACTGGCCGACCCCTCACAGTGTTCAAGAGAGAACTATCAACATCAGAGGCCCGAGACTGTTCAACACGCTTCCACTACACATAAGGGACAT
Source organism: Procambarus virginalis (assembly GCA_020271785.1). Lineage (NCBI taxonomy): Eukaryota > Metazoa > Arthropoda > Malacostraca > Decapoda > Cambaridae > Procambarus > Procambarus virginalis. The sequence continues at coordinate 4,879,800 of WNGS01160430.1, read as the reverse complement.
AACTGGCCGACCCCTCACAGTGTTCAAGAGAAAGAACTTGAAAAAAACTTCAGTGCCTGATCAACCAGGCTGTGACTCATACGTGAAGCTGCGATCAGCCGCGTCCAACAGCCTGGTTGACCAGACCACCAACCAGGAGGCCGCAGGGACGTTGATCTCAGGAACCATCACCAGGTAGTTACAGCAGTAGGTAAGAGTGGTTGGCGTGGTGTTGGTTGTTGGTTAGAGGCGTGTGTTTGGATGGGTCCTGGTGTAGGGTGACCTTGCTGCCATCTTTGTTATGTCAACTGGAGTGGAGCATCTTGACACCTTCCTTAACTGGTACAACCCACCTTCCCCCCCCCACGTCAACACCCTTTATTTCCATCCCTCTGCTATTCACATTTGTATACTTGACCCTGTGGTACTGGCCCGCGGGCAAGTACCACAGGGTCAAGGTCAAATATAAAGTGAGACGAGATCCCCCCCCCCCCAGCGGTCCCGAGCGGGGTAAGTGTACCACTCATTTCACCTGTACATTGCCTGCAGATAAATCCTGTTATCTCTTTCTTCAGACTATAGTATACCGCCATCAGGGGGGGGGGGCAGGGGTCCCAAAGCCCAACTACTGGCCTCATGCAGGATGCAACCACCAACAGTTGCATGATTCCTCGATACCTCATCACTGTTTGAATGAGGTATTAGGTGAAAGGAAATATGCCCAAACGTATCGTCCTGCCCGGAAATAGAACTGGGGACTGTGTACTCACCTGCTGACGTGTGGTGGGGGCTGACGTACGTTGGGGGGGGGGAGAATTGAGAGAGGGGTTATATCTTAACAGATAACGTTAGTGATTACTGATGGCGATACTTTTAGTCGTCATGAAGTCGCCTATGAAGAGAACGGCCGTGTTTTATGTGGTGTGTAGTGGTGGTGGTTGTGTGGTGCCTCGGCGTTGGTTGTGGCGTGTGTGGTGGAGTGGTGGGGTAGGCGCCTACCTCTGGTGGTAGAGTAGGTCTTCAGTGGTGGTGAAATTGTCTGAAGTGTACATGTGAGGGTACAAACAAACAAATAGGGAAGATGACTGCTAGAGAGTGGGTGTTTTGTGAGGTATAGTGAGGGGGGTGTATTGTGAAGTTAGGGATTGTGGTGGTGATGGGGGGGGGGGGAGAGAGAGGAGTAAAAGTGCAGTAAAGCCCAGCTGGACTCTGATGTTTACTCTCCAAGCCAGGCCATTTACGACCCGTCTCCCTGACTAAGCTCCTCCCCGAGTGAGAATAGTCTGACCTGCGAGTTTGGGGACACGTGGTTCACCGCTGGCCAACAACAGTATTGTTTACATGTTCATTGTCCAGTGATGGTGCGTAACACACTGTCCTTGGGCCGGGGCTTGCTCTCATAAACACGATATATGTACACACACATCACAATAGCGTGATGCATCAAATGAACAAGTCCACAAGGGATTTGTGAATTCTAAACCCCAGATTCTAAAACTCTCAATTCTTTTGACCATGTCGTGGCCTAGTAGACTTAAGGCAGCGTCTGGGATCATCCCGGGTATAAGTTCGAATCCACATCACGGCCCTTGTGGATTAGTTCACAGTATATTGTTCCATCTCAATCAAACACTTAGCCTGGTTAGATTTAATCTTTCTAGATTGACAAATAACATTTCATAATGCTCCTCTTGAAAGGCTGGTGTACAAGGTAGAGAAGCAAGCTGGAACAGCTTAGGGAACTGGATAAGGGAATACCTGACGGACAGGAGAGAGAGGGCCATAGTCACAGGTAGCAAACTGAAAAGATCTAAAAAGTGAGGTCCCCCAAGGCTCTGATCTTGGATTGCTGTTCTTAATTCATGTATGTGACGTATGAGGGAGCAGGTTCGTACATAATGTTTGCATATGAGATGAAAGTAATGAGTCTTATTTTATTGTGCACCCCATACTCATCCTGTGAGCGGTATTTTATTGTGCACCCCATACTCATCCTGTGAGCGGTATTTTATTGTGCACCCCCATCATCTGTGAGCGGTATTTTATGGTGTACCCCATACTCATCCTGTGAGCGGTAGTGCAACACCCTCTCTATAACACTAACAATGACCATATCTCAGAACATGTGTTAATTAATATTTCTTTCTCTGCAGACACTCAAAGATGAGATGGCCGAGGTCACAGCGGAGATGGAGGCGCTGGACACGGGGGAAGACAGGTGAGTGTGTACCTTGTTTGTGGTGTTAGTGTGTTCAAGAGAACTGGATAGACACCTCCAAAGGATACCTGATCAACCAGGCTCATACGTCAGGCTGCGAGCAGCCTCGACAAACAGCCTGGTTGACCAGTCCAGCAACCAGGAGGCCTGGTCGATGACCGGGCCGCGGGGACGCTAAGCCCCGGAACAACTCCAAGGTGGTGGTGGTGGTCCATGTACCCATCCCAGATCCTTATCCTGATCCCTTGCGAGTGCTATATAGTCGTAATGGCTTGGCGCTTTCCCCCGATTTGTTTCCTTCCTTCCTTTTCTTGATGGATCTTTTTTTTCAGTTATGTTGATAGGAATTCCATGTTTGGGTTAATATTTATGAAAGGTTTCTGGCCAGTGATGGGTAAGGCTGTCTGAAGGTTGTCCCACTCTGGTCCTCCACCTGTGTTTCTCACCCGGTCTCCACAATATTCCCATCAGAGAAACAAATCCATAAGGGCCGTGACCAGGGTTCGAACCTACGTCACGGTTCGAACAGGAACTAAGAACAGTTCCCATCAGGCTCATGTGTTTCCACAAACGGTGAACATTCCCCATGCATCTATTTCACAAAGATCACATGCAAGAAATGTAGCTGGAACAATTGAAACTTGCATGAGAGAGAACTTGGCAAGTTTTACTAGTGATACCTGATGAGCCTGGCTGTAATGGCTCTGTGAGCCTTGGGGCTTCGGACACAGCCTTGTAGACTAGACAGTCACCAGGAAAGTCTACGACAGAAGCAGGCGATGAGTCACAATAACGTGGCTGAAGTAGTTTGACCAGACCACGCACTAGAAAGTGAAGGGACGACGACGTTTCGGTCCGTTCTGGACCATTCTCACAATCGACTTGAGAATGGTCCAGGACGGACTTGAAACGTCGTCGTCCTTCACCTTCTAGGTGTGGTCTGGTCAATCTAAGACAGAACTATCTTAATTATCGACAGGTAATTCACACCTCACACTTAGGATTAATTTAGGAAGTTAAGATTTAATACTGTTTCCAGTACACTCATGCCTATTTTGTGCATATTTTCTTCATACTGAGTAGGTGTAGAGGAGCATGTGCACCGATTGGCAGGAGTGCAGAGCATCTTGCATGGATCACATACTAAACGTTAGAAGTTTAATCACATGATAAAAATATTCTGGGAACAAAAGTGTGGGTGTTAGAGATCCCATCACAATGGTTGTACTCTTCAAGTCACTTGTGTTGTCCCGTCTTGAGTACTGCTCAGTACTCACTTCCCCCTTCAGAGCAGGAGAGATTGCTGAAATAGAGGGAATACAGAGAACATATACGGCACGCATAGACGAGGTAAAGCACTAAATTATTGGGATCGTCTCAAAGCTCTCCAAATGTACTCTCTAGAAAGGAGACGAGAGAGATATCAAATAATATACACCTGGAAGATACTGGAGGGCCAAGTACCAAATTACACAGTAAAATAACAACGTACTGGAGTGAACGATATGGAAGAAAATGCAGAATGGAACCAGTGAAGAGCAGGGGTGCCATAGGCACAATCAGAGAACACTGTATAAACATCAGAGCTCCGCGGTTGTTCAACGTTCTCCCAGCGAGCATAAGAAATATTGCCGGAACAACCGTGGACATCTTCAAGAGGAAACTAGATTGTTTCCTCCAAGGAGTGCCGGACCAACCGGGCTGTGGTGGGCCTGCGGGCCGCTCCAAGCAACAGCTGGTGGACCAAACACTCTCAAGTCAGAAACCCATGAAGCTGGTATAGGAAGGGAAGGGAACTATCAGGGGAAAGCGTCAAGCCATTGCGATTATATACCACTTGAAAGGGGTCAGGATAAGGATTTGGGATGGNCACACACACACACACACACACACACACACACACCCACACACACACACACACACACACACACACCTACCTTCACATTCCATCCTGAAATATTAGTAGTATTGTCTACTAATTAGTTAAATATACTTCAGATAAACTTGGTTTTAATCGATATCTTAAACTGATAGGCCTACTGGACTTTGCTAACAGCCTGACCGATCACCTGATCGGTAATTCTGATCTTTGGCCTGATTGTGACAGTATAGGGACTCTCGAAACTGGTCACATGTAAATGCAGGTAAGTTACACAAATATATGCTTGATAGACATATGCATGTTAATGTACCGGGAGGGGGGGTGGCTTTCCACTTCGTCTAGCATTGGTCAGTAGGCCTACTTCAGTCTTGTCTTGCATCCACGTACTCCTACGGTTGAGAGGCGGGACGAAAGGGCTAAAGCTCGACCTCCGCAAGCACAACTAGGCGAGTACACTAAGCAAGATACATGCGAAACAAACAGAAAATGGTTTGCTTCCCACCGAGGTAATTTTATTTTTGATCGGATGACTATTTTAATATTTTTTTGTTAATAAGTGTGTGAGCCGTTAGTGGAGCGCTCTGGTGGCGGTCAACGACACCACGAGTAGTGTGTCATGTTGTTAAGTATTCGCTACACAGGTGGCGCTGCTTGGGTCTTGTCAGTTCATCAAGAACTGTAATAAACCACTATCGCAGGCCCTCCACATTCTGTGGAGACAAAGCCTAGATACTGGCGTTATCCCTGATATACTAAAAACAGCAGAGATAGCACCACTCCATGAAAGAGGAAATAGGCAGAGGCAAGAAAGGACAGACCGATAGCACTAACATCGCACATCATAAAAATTTTTGAGAGTGCTAAGAAGTAACATCACAAAATACATGGAATCACAGCATCTCCATAAACCCGGACAACATGGTTTCAGAACAGGGCGCTCTTGCCTGTCGCAGTTGCTGGACCACTATGATATGGCATTAGATGCTATGGAAGACAAACAAAACGCTGATGTAATTTACACAGATTTCGCAAAAGCTTTTGATAAATGTGACCATGGTGTTATTGCACATAAAATGCGTTCAAAAGGAATTACCGGGAAAATAGGCAGATGGATCTACAATTTCCTGACTAACAGAACCCAATGTGTAATAGTCAACAAAATAAAATCCGGTCCATCAACCGTGAAGAGCTCAGTCCCCCAGGGTACTGTGCTTGCTCCAGTACTTTTTCTCATCATATCGGACATAGACAAGAACACAACCTATAGTACTGTATCATCCTTTGCAGATGACACTAGGATTTTTGAGAGTAGGCAACATAGAGGACACGGCAAACTTCCAATCACATGTAAACCTGGGCTTTCTATGACCTACAGAAAATAATATGGTGTTTAACGAAGTTCCAGCTCATGCGCTACGGAAAAAAAGAAAATATAAAAGCAGAAACCACGTACAAAACTCAGGCAAATCATAACATAGAACGAAAAGGAAATGTAAAGGATCTGGGTGTACTCATGTCGGAAGACCTTACCTTTAAAGATCACAATAAAGTAGCCGTCACAACTGCACGAAAAATGACAGGTTGGATAACAAGAACATTTCACACTAGAGATGCTATACCGGTGATGATACTTTTCAAAACGCTTGTGCTCTCTAGAGTGGAGTACTGCTGCACAATGACAGCCCCTTTCAAAGCTGGAGAAATTGCTGACCTGGAGAGCGTGCAGAGATCCTTTACTGCTAGAATCCACTCGGTAAAACATCTAAACTATTGGGACCGACTAAAGAGCCATTACGGCACGCATAGACGCAATAAAGCACCTAAATTATTGGGATCGTCTCAAACTCTCCAAATGTACTCGCTAGAAAGAAGACGAGAGAGATATGAAATAATATACACCTGGAAGATACTGGAGGGCCAAGTACCAAATCTACACAGTAAAATAACAACGTACTGGAGTGAACGATATGGAAGAAAATGCAGAATAGGACCAGTGAAGAGCAGAGGTGCCATAGGCACAATCAGAGAACACTGTATAAACATCAGAGGTCCGCGGTTGTTCAACGTCCTCCCAGCAAGCATAAGAAATATTGCCGGAACAACCGTAGATCATCTTCAATAGGAAACTAGATTTATTCCTCCAAGGAGTGCCGGACCAACCGGGCTGTGGTGGGTATGTGGGCCGCTCCAAGCAACAGCCTGGTGGACCAAACTCTCACAAGTCAAGCCTGGCCTCGGGCCGGGCTTGGGGAGTAGAAGAACTCTCAGAACCCCATCAACCAGGTATCAACCAGGTATCAGCCTAAATCTGTACACCCTTGAGCGCAGGCGGGAGAGATACATAATAATTTACACGTGGAAAATATTAGATGGGCTGGTCCCAAACCTGCACACAGAAATACCACATGAGACCAGGAGGCATGGCAGGATGTGCAGAATACCCCCGTTGAAAAGCAGAGGTGCAACAGGTACTCTGAGAGAGAACTCTATCAACATCAGAGGCCCGAGACTGTTCAACACGCTTCCACTACACATAAGGGACATAACTGGTCGACCCCTCACAGTGTTCAAGAGAGAACTATCAACATCAGAGGCCCGAGACTGTTCAACACGCTTCCACTACACATAAGGGACATAACTGGCCGACCCCTCACAGTGTTCAAGAGAGAACTATCAACATCAGAGGCCCGAGACTGTTCAACACGCTTCTACTACACATAAGGGACATAACTGGTCGACCCCTCACAGTGTTCAAGAGAGAACTATCAACATCAGAGGCCCGAGACTGTTCAACACGCTTCCACTACACATAAGGGGCATAACTGGCCGACCCCTCACAGTGTTCAAGAGAGAACTATCAACATCAGAGGCCCGAGACTGTTCAACACGCTTCCACTACACACACAAGGGCCATAACTGGCCGACCCCTCAGTGTTCATACACAGCACCGCTCCTGTGCCAGGTAAGTCCACTACGGGCTCACCATAGCCCGTGCTACTTGCCCCGCTCCTGTGCCAGGTAAGTCCACTACGGGCTCACCGTAGGCCGTGCTACTTGGAACTTGTTCCGAGTAGCTGAATCTATAACAAACAACAAAGCAACAACCTCAGTGTTCAAGAGAGAACTGGATAAACACTTCTAAACGATACCTGATCAACTCATACGTCAGGCTGCGAGCAGCCGCGTCCAACAGCCTGGTTGACTAGTCCAGCAACCAGGAGACCTGGTCGAGGACCGGGCCGCGGGGACGGGAAGCCACGGGGGTGTACAGGTATGGGTGGCGGGGTGTGAGAGCCGTGAGTGGCTCTGGGTGTTGCACCTGAACCTCTCCCAAGCAAGAGCCGGTGCCGGCCGCGTCCAGGCACTTGGCCCGAGAATTTGTTTAACCTTTCACCCCAAGCTTAGAGCTGGTTGGTGAGAGCGGGGACGCACGCATGCACGTGCGCGCACTCACGCACACCCTCCCCCCCCCTATGCACCCCCAACCCGCACGCGCGCACACGGCCTCATACTCCCCCACGCGCATACATACACAGATTATAATTTCAACATCAATAATTAACTGGGGCAATAATAAATTGATGCCCATGGGGGTAAGGGTGGTGGAGGCCTGGGAGGGGAGAGGAGAGAGGGGAGAGGGGAGAGAGAGAGGGGAGAGGAGGGAGAGAGTAAGGTCGGGGGAGTAAAGACACGATGGTTAAGCTGCTATTGTCATGGCTTCCTGGTACTTAAGAGGGCCCAAGGCTGCAGCTACGATGCTGGGGTGGGCGCCATGCTGCCTTTCACCCTTTCCTTTCCGTCTTACCTTCCTCCTCCCCCTTCCATCAGTTTGTGGGAAGGGAGGGAGGGGGGGGGTAACACACCTGCGTGTGTTGGGTGATGGTGCCAGCCATGAGGTGGCACGGGCATGAATAACCCCGTAATACGAGAATCACTTTATTGTATCGCTTGTGGGGTTACCTTAACACTACTGCTTACCGGGGTCTAGGAAGGTGAAGGGAAATGGGAAGGTTGTTACTTGGGGTTACATCTAGATGACGAGTACCTGTAATTTACCTGTTAGTTTCCAGAGTTCTACTTCTTAAGCCCGACCAGACTTGTCATAGTTTGATCTTATAGACTGTTGCTGGAAGCACCAGTGAGTAGTCGAGGTTTCTTAAGGCGACACGGTAACATCATGCAGGTGTGTACACCTGCGGAGCGCCTGACAGCTGAGTGGACAGCGCTTCGGATTCGTAGTCCTGAGTTTCCGGGTTCGATCCCCGGTGGAGGCGGAGACAAATGGGCAAAAATGTCTTTCACCCTGATGCCCGTATTAGCAGTAAATAGGTACCTGGGAGTTAGACAGCTGCTACGGGCTGCTTCCTGGGGGCCGGGCTTGGAGAGTAGAAGAACTCTCAGAACCCCATCAACCAGGTATAACAAAAAGGAGGCCTGGTCGAGGACCGGGCCGCGGGAACGCTAAGCCCCGAAATCATCTCAAGATATCAAGACAACTCCCTCCTCCCACTCCATCTCATCCATAACCCCCCCCCCCTCCCCCCCCTCCCTTCCACTCACTACCCCTTCCACCACCGTCTCCCTCCACCGCGTGGTCACCAGTAGCAGGTAGCAGCAGTTGTGGCCTGTAACTGAAAATCTGTTTTTGTCTGGTGTGGGAAGAAAGCCGACACAGCCGGCCCCCCCGGTTCGACCCCCGGGTTCCAGCCCACATTACTGACAACTCCTTTATTTCCCACCATAATATATCCAACCTGTTGTGTACCCAATAACCATCCTGTGAAGGGTATGGGGAAGGTCCAGGAACCAGACCCACTCTTCTTAGCTCTGTTACTGATGGGATATATTGAGGTATACGGCTCCGCGCTTTAATTTCTATCACATATTTATTCTAATCATGTTCTATGTATGGTATATAAACGATGTGCTATAAAACCCCATTTTTTGCTGCCAATTGGTATTGTGTATAATATGTGTAATAAGATACATGATGTGTGTAAGTGTGATGGGTGTACGTAGCGTGCGTGACAGCAAGTAATGTGTTCTCTGTGATGCTAAGAAAAAGGTTGATGGGATCAGAGACCTAATATGTGGTGGAGGTGGCCAGGACGGGTGGAGGGCCATGGTGAGCCTACAGTAGGGGGGTGAATTGGCTATCTTAGGCCAGGGCGCCAGCCACCAGAGACGGGGGGCGGTGGAGGGCGAGGGGCACAAAGCCCGCGATGGAGGGCCGGATATGGCAACAACAATCACCCCCCCCCCCGGGTAATTGTTGGAGAGACGACAAGAGAGCTCTTCAAGTCCGTTAGGAAATGCCGATAGAACCAGTGAAGAACAGTGATGCTATAGCATATATATTTTGATGGGGTTCTGGGAGTTCTACTACTCGGGCCCAGGCTTGATTTGAGAGTTTGGTCCACCAGTCTGTTGCTTGGGGCGGCCCCGCAGGCTCCACTATGTCCACCAACAATCAGGTTGGTCCCTCACTTCTTGCCGGATCAATCAGGCTGTGGTGGGCACAATCCAGAGAACACATGTAAAACATCAGATGTTCGCGGTTGTTCAACGTCCCCTCCCAGCTCTAGCATATAGACCAATATTGCCGGTACAATCGTGGACATCTTCAAAAGAAGACTAGATAGTTTTCTTCGAGTGCCGGACCAACATGGCTGTGGTGGGTAAGTGGTCCTGCGGAACGCTCCCAAGCAACACCCTGGTGTACCAAACTCTCACAAATCAACCCTGACCTCGGGCCGGGATTGGGGAGACCAACTACTCCCGAGTCACCCCATGCAGGTAACCCAATCACCTTTTGGCTCTATCACATATATCTAGATCGTGCAGTCGCACTAGACGTTGTTTTTGTATTAAGTTGGCGCCGGGCTGCGCACTGATGAACTGGGGTTTGAGGGCATGTACCACCTGGTTGTGTGCTCGCGAACTGTTTTTTGGTTTTTCTCCTGCTGAGTTGAGCTGCAGCTCTTTGGTCCCGCATCCCAACTTCAATCCCTGATGTAGTGGTACATGTTCCTGAGCCTTACGGCTCCGCCATCGCCCATTTCATAGTACATTTTATCTGTTCACAATTTTGGAACAACAGTGATTTAATAGCTGTTCCTCTTTCGGTTAATTGTCCCGTTGTTAACGGGCCTTCGTTGGCAACATGGGCTGTTTGTTGTTCACTTGCTTAATTTGAGGCAATGGGTTCCACTCTAATCTCGCAAGCTATTTTTTTTTCATCAGTTTCTTTGGGTAAGCCGGCCCTCGTACCCGGTGCTTCCCGAACCTGAATGACTTTGACTCCACAAGACAAGTCATTGCTTGTGAGCAGTGTTTTGTTCGATAGTTCGAACGTCAGAGTAGTTAAATTATAACGCAATTGATACATAAGGCCATAGTACTGACCATACAGAGCTAGGTCTCGTTACCCTGTTGTCACTGATGGGTAAGATTACAACTCCACTACCCCAACCCCCCCCCAACTACCAGGCCAACACCACCCCACTATACCTAGCCACCAACACTACCAGAGAGAGAGAGGTTAGAGAAGAGCGCGCAGTTGTAATATATTCTCACCATCCTCCCCAGCCAGCACTCGTATACCCCGGCGTGAGTCACTAGCATTGTCTCGCTGTTCAGCACAGTGATCACTGTCTTGCCTCACACACGACAGGTGAGGTGTAGGGAGGGGCTTCCTCACACCACCATATGGCCAGTAAAAGCTGGTGGTATAGTGTGGGATTGACAAGCTGTACTAGTCTTTGGAGGTAGCAGTCCTGTCTTCAAACTTGTAGTTTCTGAAGGGGGGGGACTGGTTCTTGTAGTTTCTGAAGGGGGGGGACTGGTTCTTGTGGCTTCTTAAGGGTTAACTGGTTCTTTGTTCTTCTGAAGGTGGGACTGTTTTCTTGTGGCTTTCTGGCGGGGTTGGGACTTGGTTTCTTGTGGCTTCTGGCGGGGGGGGACTGGTTCTTGTGGCTTCTGAAGGGGGGACTGGGGTTTCTTGTGGCTTCTGAAGGGGGGACTGGTTCTTGTGGCTTCTGAAGGTGGTGAGCGTGGTTTCTTGGTGGCTTCTGTAAGGGGGACGGTTCTTGTGGCTTCTTCTGGAGGGGGGGATGGTTCTTGTGCTTCATTCTGCGGGGGGGACTGGTTCTTGTGGCTTCTTGAGGGGACTGGGTTCTTTGGTGGTTTCGTTTCTGGAGGGGGGTACGGGGTTCTTGTGGCTTCTGAAGGGGGGACTGGTTCTTGTGTCGTCTGGAGGTGGTAAGCTGTTTCTTGTGGCTTCTGGAGGGGGGACTGGTTTCTTGTGGCTTCTGGAGGGGGGACTGGTTCTTGCTGAGCTTCTGGAGTGGGGGGAGCTGGTTCTTGTGGGTCTTTCTGAGGCGGGGACTGGTCTTGTGGCTTCTGGAGGGGGGACTGGTTCTTGGTGGCTTCTGGTCGGGGGGGCTGGGTTCTTGTGGCTTCTGCGGGGGGGGGCTGGTGCTGGTGGTTGTGTGTGTGGAGGGAAGGGTGTGGAGAGTGTGTGTGGAGAGACGGGGGGGGGGAAGCGGGGGAGGAGGAGGTTCTTGTGGCTCTTGGAGGGGGGGACTGGTTCTTGTGGCTTCTGGAGGGGGGGGGACTGGTTCTTGGCTTGTGGCTCTGCTGGTTCGGGGTGGGGGGATTGGTTCTTCTGTCTTCTGGAAGGACAAGGTTTTTTCAGTTTTGCTGGTAGTTTGAGTTGGGTTCGAGTGGTGTTACGGGTTATTACTGTGGGGGGGGGGTGGGGGTAGCTTGGCATCAGGGCAGAGGGTCCTAAAGTTGATGATGTGAAGTTCTGATCATTGTTGGTCCTAATGGCAAAGAGAAGGGAACTATCAGGGGGGAAAGCGCCAAGCGAATCTTCTTGGCTTGGAACTATAGCAGCTGGGAGGGTGCAGGATTGGGATTGGACGGGGGAAAGGAATGGTGCCTACGCATTGGCTTACCACCAAAATTCTAGATGAAAGTTGGAAAAGTTTATGGATGCCGGCATACCAGAGCAGCACTGGCGGTGGTATGGGCTGATGGTGGTGGTGCAGGCGAGGCATCTAGTGTGACATAAGTGGTAGATATTCCCTGTAGCCTGCAATTCCCGTTTGGAGCGAGCTCATGTGGACGCCGCGGCGAGGAAGTTGAGCGCTTTAGCTACGTGGTTCTTAAGGGCCTATTCATAGAGTGGTGGCCGGCTAACCGCCCTGCCGTGCCTCTTGACTCTCCAACGCTATCTTGGTTGCTTGTTTGCTGCGATCTGCGTGCCGCTAGTGACCCAAAACGGGTCGCCGAGCCAGTCGGGCTCCGGTGAAGGGTGCGGGCACAACCTATGCCTCTGCTTCTACCCATTTACCTTTGCGATCTGCATTTACCTGTACTTACCCATAGTTAGAAGGGCGACCGTTAATTCTTCGGTTTGGCTTGCAGGTCGGCGATTCGATTCCCAATGTCCCAAGCGCTTTGTGAGGCACTCTTGGAAGGGATAAGACAGCACATGTCCTTTCCGCTTCTTAAATGAGATACAAAAAAAGAATGATATTAGTGATATTAACGTTAACTTCAAAATGTCATACTAGTTTGGCGCTTTCTCCTGAAATATAGAGGTTGACTGGCAGTGGTTGGACTCCAGTCCTTGGTACCGGCACTGGAGCAGGGTGGCCCCGCGGTGATGTGGCGAGTGTGTGGCCCAGTTAACATGCCGCATGTTGTATCATTTATGTAGTGGTAGAACTGTACCACTGGCGCCATGCTCCGCTGACTCCGTCACCTCGGCTCTGTGACACTCGGCGCCACGAGAACAATAAATAACGTCAGCCGACACCACGCGGCGTACTGGAGCGTTATTGTATCATTTGGTGTTATAGAACGTTGTGTGTGTAGGACGTTGAGGTGTAAGGGGAGCCCACCAGAGAGGAAGTGTGCTTAGTGCTGCGTATCACACTGCGGTCTATGACAGCAAACCTGGTTTGTGTCTCAGAGAGACTGGGCATGGATCCGATGGTAAGTCACTTGATTTGCCCGGTTGCAATTCCTCTATGCGCAGGTGCGCAGGGCTCAGGTTGACTAAGGCACTGCGGTCTGGGATCCTTCTCGGACGTAAGTTCAATCCATCTTCAACGCCTTTGTGGATTTTGTCATTTGTTCATGTGTATGGCAGGCCCTACACCACTAACCAAATTACTAAACTTCTTAATAATGGTTATCTACGGGTCAAATCTCCAGTATTATTGGTGGGTGTGGGTGGGGGGGGGTTAAAAAAGGGGGGGGCGGAAGGGGGCGGGGAGACCTAGTGACCTTGCACGACCTCGGGTCAACATGGAGTCCAAGAAGATCATAGCCATTCGCTAATGCTAACACTATGACAAGATCACAGAAGCGCTAGAACCAGCAACACTTAAATGCTAGAGTTTATTAAATGTTTGCTAAAGCATGTTGATAAATGGCGATTATGGAGTGAGAACACTACAATGTGTCATGTATTAGGAATGATAGAAAAAGTACGAGTGAGAGTTTAAAAATTTCGCTAACGTGGCAAAGGGGTAACGTTAAAAAATATAGTCCAAGCTTTCAGCTGTGTGATAGTCCGTACTCTCTCGTACGCCACCAGGTGGCACAGTCCTTGCTGACGCGGCTGCTCTTGTAGCCCCCAGGGCACAGTCCTTGGCACCGCTGCTCTATGCTGTAACGCAGGGGCCAGTCACTTCGCAGACCGCTGCTCTGTCCCGCATGGTACGTCCCTGCACCCGCTGTCTCTGTACCCTCCCTCGGGCAGCAGTTCACCTTGCACGCGTTCTGCTAACTGTCCGCGCGTCGCAGTCATGGGCAAGTATTCCTTGCAAGCTCGCTGCTGTCTGTAACACCGCTAGGGATCTATGAGCATTCCTTGTCAAAGAACCGCTGGCTCTGTACCCGGTTACCAGGGCTACTAGTCCTTATGGGCATTCCTGCTGCTATGTAACCCTCAGGGTGCAGCAGTCCTTGCATACTCGGCTGGTCTCTGATAGCTGTCCCCTTAGTGCTACGTGTCACTTGTGCAAGCGCGTCTGCTCTCGTAAGTCTCCACCATGCATCAGTTCCTTGCTACCACTGCTTCTGTACGTTCCAGTGCATGCATGTGCCTTGCATGCCATACTCTCATGTACCATGGTCGCTCAAGACGCCTCCTTAGGGTGCACAGTGCGGCTTGTCGCACCATCTGGCGTCTCTGTACCCCGGCAGGTCTGAAAAAGGGGACGTTCAGTCTCTGGCATCCTACTGCTTCTGTATCCATCCTCAGGGTCCAGTCCTTGCACCGCTGCTTTTTCACACTCATATCAGATAAAGTATAGACAAAAATAAACCATTTTTGTCTAGGATAAAAATATCACATTCAGCTGGATAGATTACGCCCCGAAGCCACCTGCAA
>WNGS01160430.1:4808193-4810374 GCA_020271785.1 Procambarus virginalis | reverse complement strand
CTTGAACGAGCTATTTGCTTGATATGAAGGTTTTATGACTCGCTTTGTCTCTATGAGGCAATAACTATGACGCGATAACATCTATAATAACTTTTCTCGATATTTCTCTATATAGTCATAATGGCCTGGCGCTTTCCTTTGATAATTCTCTCTCTCCTCCTCTCTCTCTCAGTCTCTCTCTCTCTCACCCTCTCTCTCTCGTCTCTCTCGTCTCACGTCTTGTATCGTGGAAAATCTAAGGAAAGTATAAACTCTGAATTATTCTGAATGCAAAGTTTTATCGTGTCATTGCTCTCCTTGTTGCAAGGTTAGTCAGAGAGGGTCTGAACCCATGCTCATCAGTGTCCGGTACTTGTAATGTTGTAATTGCAACGGGTTTGCATGGCCTGGGAGCGCCCCAAGCACCAACACCGCCCTCTGGAGCACAGATGAGAGGCCTCTGAGCTATATACAAGCACAAGCTCAGCTCAGGACATTTTCTACACAATAATGACATAAGGTTGTAAGTAATCACATAACGGGAGTATTTAATGAACACCAAGTCAAGGCGTGTGCTTGGCGGCGCAAGTTCGAATCCTGTCCATAGCTCCCTTATTGATTTTCTCACGAAACTTGTGTTTCGTGCCGGATGTAGTACTGGTGAGGGACCACACACCTCATCTGGAAATAAAAACAATCGTTATTTTCCTCTTGTCCATGTTGGCTTGACCAGCCTTGGTTTATCTTGGTTGGGTTATTGTGGTTCATCCTTGTGGTTTATCTTTGGTTTATCTTGGGTTATTCTTGAGGTTCATCTTGGGTTTATTGAGTGGCTCTTTGTGATTGGTTATCTTGAGGGGTAATACTTTGGGTATCGGTGTATCTTGAGGGTTATCTTGTGGTGTATCTTGAGGTCTATCTTGAGGTCTGATCTGGGGTGTTGGGTTATCTTGGATACGGGGTTATCTTGTGGTTACTTATGAGTTGATAGTCTATTCTTTGGTTTATCTTGAGTAGTTGGTGTTCCCTCTTGATGTTATCTTGTGGTTATCTTGAGGTATCGGGTTATCTTGGATTGAGTTATCTTGAGGTGTTATCTTTCGGGTTATCTTGACGGTATATCTTGTGTTATCTTGAGGGTTATTCTTGTGGTTATCTTGTGGTTATCTGAGGTACCGAGTATTTAGTTCTTGAGTAATGGGTTATCTTGAGGTTATTGTTGTTGGTTATCTCTGTGTGTTACTGCTTGAGTTATCTTGTGGTTATCTTGAGGTTATCTGATGTTATCTTGGGTTAGTCTGGGGTTATTTGAGGTTATTTGTGGTTTCTTGATGTTATCTTAAAGTGAATTTCGGGGCGTTAGTGTCCCCGCGGCCCGGTCCCCCGACCAGGCGCTGCCACCCACCAGGAAGCAGCTCCTGTGACAGCTGACTAACGACCACAGGTAACCTATTTTACCGTGCTCTACGTAAGCCAGAGGACAATGCCAAGGCGGTAAAAGAAGCTCTGTCATTGTTTCTCGCCGGTCGCGCCTGGGACTCGAACCCCAGGACCACAGGGTTACAGGAGTTTACGCAAGGATTAACAAGGGATAAGTGATCGTTGGTAGTGGTGATCATATGGTATGATGTTATTGCTACATGTATGCATGAGTATGTGTACATTAATTGTATATATATATTATAGTACATATCTATAATATATTAAGTATACTTAATATAACTAAGAGAGGAGAGACGAGTTATGAGAGAGATGAGAGAGAGAGAATTTGTTTAACGCGGCGTCAAACAGATTTCTATTTGCCTATGCTGAGATAAGAACGTAGGAGGGTGTTGCAGTTCCTCGAACCGATGATTACTGTGCCTCTGTGAACACCTTTAGCAACCACCGCACCACGGATGGGTTATGGGGCGTGCATAATAAAGAAAAGAAATTGAATATGAATTACAGGGAATACTTCTTTCAGTGTCATAGCACCACTAACGAGTCTTGAGCTAGAGGCGTCTGACAAGACTCTGGCCGTTGACTCGCCGCCACGCATGCGCCGACGTTTAAATTTTAAGCGGAGAACTGGCACAGCCAAGCGAGGCGGTTGTGTATTGATATTAATTGAAGAATGGGAGCTAACAGCGTCATAGCCTGAGACGCGTGTGCTACCACACACGAGTGGAAACATCGCACCGCTTGCGAGAGATTTACAAG
>WNGS01160430.1:4798193-4803193 GCA_020271785.1 Procambarus virginalis | reverse complement strand
TGATATCACCAGGTGAGTGCGGCAGGTGGCGTCAATAAACAACACACGCACGACGCCGCCACCACGCGCGCGCACACACCCTCCTATTCTGTGTTTGTTTACATGGTGTGAGTACGCGAACAGCTGCTTCTTCTGACTCTTGTTAGCAGGCTTAGCAGGCTCTTCCCTTCAGGCCTCTTAGCAGGCCCTTCCCTTCATGGCAAGCCTTAATACTTCTCCCTGGAACACGACCCGCCAATTGATTAAAAACCAGGTCGCCAGTTCTGCGTGAACAGGCCGGAATAGTTAATGGTTGGCGCCATATCAATTCCTTCTGGCCACGACTCCAACCAGACAAATCGTTAGCCAGTTTTCGTTATATTGTACGTCACAAGCACACCGGCATTTCTAGTTGGATAATTATCTGCTACTTTATTCTCACAATTGACATGAGAATGGTCCAGGACGGACCGAAACGTCGTCGTCCCTTCACCTTCTAGTGTGTGGTCTGGTCAACATACTTCAGCCACGTTGTGACTGATCATCTGCATCTGCTACTTTAATTGTTTGTTGATTTAATGAGAATTCGTGGTGCTAGAGTTAGTGATATGTATGAAGCAGAAATTGGGCTGAATCTGTCAGTCATTAAGCATGATTCCTTAGCTGGTGGAACCTATTAAAGGGGCGTTGATAGTGACTGAGGGGAAGTACCATATTGGTACCCCTAGTGGCAGTGTGTGTTGTTCTACCCCCCCTGGTGGTGGTGGTAGTGTTTACTGACGCCCCCTGCTGGTGGAGGTGGTGGTGTCCATTGCCCCCCCCCCTGCTGGTGGTGGTGTGTCCATTGCCCCCCCCCCTGCTGGTGGAGGTGGTGTCCATTGCCCCCCCCCTGCTGGTGGTGGTGTCCATTGCCCCTGGTGATGTACCAGGCAGCTGATGGAGACGTGATACAGAAAATTGTGTGACATGTTATTTCGTGTTATTTCCAGACTAGTTTTATAGGTTTTCGCAGTTGACTGGGGCTTTGTCAGGAGTCCCGCTGTCGCAAATTCCTACATGCCAAGGTATCCAGTTGATCATAACTTTTCCTTGTAGGTCCCGGAGGAGGAGGAAGGGGGGGGGGCTGTGGTGATTTAGTTGACATTGTCTGATGATTCAGCATATTTCTCGGGGATTGAACAGCAGTCTTGGTGATGGTGTGTGTATCAGTACATGATGATGGTTGGTACATCAATGTTGAGGAGGTGAGTGTATAACCACCGCGCCATCGGGATGTACACCACAACACGCACACATACAACAATGTATATATATATATTTTATACATACATGCATACACCCTCCGACGCACAGCAGCACAAGGCAATAAAGACAGACCAACATAACGCCATCCGTTCCTCACTTCGTTCAGCACATACACAACATACTAACTTTACCATTCATATTGGTATAACATACAAATTCATATAATATATCCCAGACTAGTTTCTTTTGGCTGGGAAGAGTCTCCAGGCAGCTAGAAGCAATACTGCTGATGTCCGCTGACGTCTCTCATGACATCAATGCGAACCGGTCGTGTGGACGTGAATGATCCTAGTACGATACCTGCTTGATACCTGGTTGATGGGGTTCTGGGAGTTCTTCTTCTCCCCAAGCCCGGCCCGAGGCCAGGCTTGACTTGTGAGAGTTTGATCCACCAGGCTGTTGCTTGGAGCGGCCCGAGGCCAGGCTTGACTTGTGAGAGCTTGGTCCACCAGGCTGTTGCTTGGAGCGGCCCGAGGCCAGGCTTGACTTGTGAGAGCTTGGTCCACCAGGCTGTTGCTTGGAGCGGCCCGAGGCCAGGCTTGACTTGTGAGAGCTTGGTCCACCAGGCTGTTGCTTGGAGCGGCCCGAGGCCAGGCTTGACTTGTGAGAGTTTGGTCCACCAGGTTGTTGCTTGGAGCGGCCCGCAGGCCAGGCTTGACTTGTGAGAGTTTGGTCCACCAGGCTGTTGCTTGGAGCGGCCCGCAGGCCAGGCTTGACTTGTGAGAGTTTGGTCCACCAGGCTGTTGCTTGGAGCGGCCCGAGGCCAGGCTTGACTTGTGAGAGTTTGGTCCACCAGGCTGTTGCTTGGAGCGGCCCGAGGCCAGGCTTGACTTGTGAGAGTTTGGTCCACCAGGTTGTTGCTTGGAGCGGCCCGCAAGCGTTGAAGGTAGAAGCTTCCTTTCTTGTACCGTGTTAGTGATTCTTGTGCATCTTAGGGCACCAAGAAGGTCACTCCTTGTCAGCCACACAAGTCGGCGTGTGGGCCGCCGCTACAGAGCCTGGTAGGAACAACGAGGCCGGCGAAGGGCGTCTTCGTCTGCGACACCGGACCATCAGATGCCCAGACAACCTGCCCAACCATCACCACCAAGGGTAGCCCCACGGCTACCTGCACCTCCCAACCACCAAAGATACCTGAAGTCATTAAACCCACCACGGTACTTGCCCCTCCCCCCCCCCCCATGTAACGGTGCTCCAGAGGTAATGCCTAATTCTGTGTTATTTTTATCTTCCATTCAAGCAACTGTCATACCGATTTTCGTCTCATGAGCGATAGATGGCACGAAATTGATTGTTGTGTTCTTGTCAGTATCTGCTATGGGAGCGTACCGTACAATGACAGGACCGTACCGTACTTATGACGGGTGTCTTACGGGATCACCATAGCCCGTGCTACATGGACACTTCGTTCTGAGTAGCTAAATCTAAAACAACACCAAACAGCCGGGTGTGTTGCCTTCACTGTTATCATGAGGTTATCTTGAGATGATTTCGGGGCTTAGTGTCCCCTCGGCCCGGTCCTCGACCAGGCCTCCACCCCAAGGAAGCAGCGAGTGATAGCTGACTAACTCCCAGGTACCTATTAACTGCTATGTAACAGGGGGTATCAGGGGCGAAAGAAACTCTGCCCATTGTTTCTCGCCCGTACCTGGGATCGAACCTGGGACCACAGGATCACGCGTCCAGTGTTCTGTCCGCTCAGCCGCCGGCTCCGTCAGGCTCCCGGCTTGTTTGCCATGTTTAATAAGAAATCTACCTCCTTTACCTGTTATTCCCATGGCCTTCGTTCTATAGGTTATCAATGCATGGTCCCGTTTATAAAACCATTTTACAAAAGCGGTGAGTACCACGTCTGTAATTTGGTTCAATAAGAATGCCTCTGTAATCTTGTAGTGGTCGAGTGACTGCGACAGAGTAGGTAGCAGCAATGACCTAGAATGTGCAAGACTTGTGGCATCCTGACATTCTCTCAAAGCCCTTCACGGTGTTTGATGTCGGAGCGACCAATCTGTTGGTTCTAGCATTAGCTTTCTACAGACTCTCTGGTTCCGACTGGCCTTTCAAGACGCGTTGACGACCTTTGTGGTAATTACTTGCGTTGGACCACTTCCACATGGTACAGAAAATTACGAATACCTGAGTAGATCACCCTTTAACATGAAGGCTTGAACCTCTTTATGCTGGACTCGGCCCAGGGAAGTGTGAAGCACTAGGGGGAATGATCAGTAGCCTCCAGGTGTTCTTGGGTTTTATCTTTTTTTTTACACTTATCTACATACAGGTTGTAGAGGATATGTGGGCCTGCGGGCCGCTCTAAGTAACAACCTGGTGGACCAAGTTATCACAAGTCAAGCCTGGCCTCGGGTCGGAGAACAACTCCTGAAATCCTCTCCAGGTATGCTCCAGGTATACATAGCCAAATGGGATATTGTTGTTACGAAATTTAGCATCAAGGTACTAGCGACGGGTTTTATGGAACAAAACACAGGCTCAAAGTGTACCTGGACAGTACCTGGATGGGGTTCTGGGAGTTCTTGGACTGCCCGGGCGCGGGTCCAGGCTTATCTTACCTGGTCCTAAACTGAACGGATACCGTTCAGTGGTACTATAACATGATACTTGACTGTTGACCAGAGAGCACCGTTCATGTGCCAGTAAGTCCAATAAGGCTCACTATAGCCCATGTATTTGCCCCGCTCCTGTGCCAGGTAAGTTACGGGCTCACCATAGCCCGTGCTACTTGGAACTTGTTCCGAGTAGCTGAATCTATAACAACATGTTGACCAGACCACACACTAGAAGGTGAAGGATTACGATGTTTCGGTCCGTCTGGACCATTCCTCAGTCGACTTGAGAATGGTCCAGGACGGACCGAAACGTCGTCGTCCCTTCCACCTTCTAGTGTGTGGCTGGTCAACATACTTTAGCCACGTTATTTGACTCATCGTCTGTAAATGATACTTGACCATTGTGATACTAAAAGATACCAGATACCTGCTACTAGAAGTGGTTGAGAACACATTAAGACAGACACAGCTATACAAGATAACACCAATTAGCGGAATGTGTATGGTCTTGCGAGATAGTAAGCAATCGCACCTTGATTCCTTAATCAGATAGCGTGCTGCGGCGTCCCCAGCCTGGTACCAGAGGCGACGAACGCAGTCCAGGTCAGTGACCGGGCCGCGGGGGCATCGATCCTCAAGAAGCCAACTCAGATAACATGAAGGTCGCTGAAAACGGCTCAAGTCACGTAGCTGGCTCCTTGGCCAGGTAAGTCCACTACGGGCTCACCATAGCCCGTGCTACTTGCCCCGCTCCTGTGCCAGGTAAGTCCACTACGGGCTCACCATAGCCCGTGCTACTTGCCCCGCTCCTGTGCCAGTAAGTGAGTTAACACTGCATACTGAACCAATAGGTTTACTGAGCCAACTGGAGCACACAATTATATTGACCTGATCGTTACTAACAACGAGAATCTAGCGAGAGAGACATGTACAACACAGACGACCTATACACAAGGAATGTTACAGGAATACTCGAGGAGGCCTGGTCGTGGACCGGGCCGCGGTGACGCTGAGCTCCGAAACCCCCGCAAGGTAAGGAGCACAGGCTGTAGCAGGAGCCAGCTACGTGACTTGAGACGTGTTTGTTACAGATTCAGCTACTCGGAACAAGTTCCAAGTAGCACGGGCTATGGTGAGCCCGTAACTTAC
>WNGS01160430.1:4778904-4790100 GCA_020271785.1 Procambarus virginalis | reverse complement strand
ACCTGGGCCGGAGTAGCCTGGCTTGGGAGTTAGATAGAACAACTCCCAGAACCCCATCAACCAGGTAACTTGGGTAGTAGCAGGTGTGTGAGGGGCCATAAAACACACCTGGGTAATGTAGTCTTTGGGTCCACATATATGAACTGTAATATATTACTTAACTGATTGTGCTTACCGCAAATGCAATTTATTTATGTAATTACGTTTAGAAAATGGGGTAAATTGCTTTTACAATCTGCTTCTTTAGTTCATTCACTTTTTTCCGCACTAATCTTACATTATTAAAAGAAAACTTTCTAATCTCTCTTGACTCTAATCTGAATCTGGAGCATCCATCAATTTCCTATTTTTTTCCACTGTGAATTTTATGGATCTCTGTTATGCATTCTCCCGTTTCTTTCCCCTTTCTAGCGTCGTCAGGATTAGTTCCTTCAGTCTCTCTTCACACCCCCATCCCTCGCTATACTGGGACGAGTCTAGTTGTAAACCTCTGGACCTTTTCGAGTTTCCTTGTGTGTGTTGGTGCCCAGAATGGGAGAAGCTTAGGCTGGTCGAAGGTGGGGTCTGGCTACGTGGAGTGGGAGGGGACGTGGGAGGGGGGGGGGGGAAGAGTAGGAATAATGATGGGAGAATAACGTGGGAGAGGGGGTGGGGTGCAGGAATACCGGGTTACAGAAGGGAATGGGGTGGGAGGGGGGGAGGGGGGATATAGTGCAGGTTTTCCATTCTAATTATGTTCTGACGTGGCCGACATTACAGTACAGCGTTTGGAATATGACAGCAGTAAGGGAAGCACGTTGACGTTCCGAGGCCTGACTGATCTGTGGCCTGTTCGTGCGAAACTGGCAGAGTTCACCAGCCCTGTACTAGCTAATGACCTGTTTAGTTGCAGGGGCTTCCTGGGGAGCTGTCAGACGGCGGATAGCCGATCACTCAGTCACCAGAGATATTGGATACCTGAGTACAATCTCTTCAGATGTGACAGGAAACACAGGCTACAGGGTCAACTGTCCTCTTAAAAGTAACGTCGCTTTTGGCTCGTCTCGGCCGTTGGCCCGTATGGCCGAAAGTGGACGTAATTTGAAAAAAATGAAAAATAAATGGGGGAATTTTTTCCAACATCACTAAGTAAGGGTCCTCTGTAGGTTAGGTGGGCGAGGAAATTATCATAAAGTTTCAAAACGTTATGAAAAACGTTAATTTGACGTTTCCTCTTCTAACCTACCGTAGTAATTCGGGACGAATCAAAACAGAAAACGGGACAGTACGTCACTTTTGTGAGTCGATTTCATTTCAAATTACGTCCACTTTTGGCCATAGCACCGCGCATACCAGAGCCAAAAGTTACGTTATTTTTAATAGGACGGGTTCACCCCAAGCCTCTACATCAAACACTCATCTGTTGTACTGAGCTCCTAAACACCACAAACAATATGGTGGAAGTGCTGATAATCAAATAGTGAATAACACACGTTACGGCCGTGCCGTAACCGGGTTATTAAGCAGCACTCTTAGGCTGCTTAATTTTCATCAATAATCAACCTGGTTCAGCAGCTTGTCTGGCGTGCACTACACAGCCTCTCACTGTGACGGGGGGAGTCCGGTGGCGAGCGGACAGAACGCTGGGCGACGTGATCCTGGTGCGTGATCCCGGGCGCCGGCGAGAAACAATAGGCAGAGTTTCTTTCACCCTGATGCCTCTGTTACCTAGCAGTAAATAGGTACTGGGTGTTAGTCAGCTGTCACGGGCTGCTTCCTGGGGGCAGAGGCCTGGTCAGAGGACCGGGCCGCGGGGACACTAAGCCCCGAATCATCTCAAGATAACCTCCCTTGTTTGACCAGGTTCCTTGGCCGGAAGTGGGGTGGGGGGTGAGGTCCAAGCCAAGGAACCCCCCCCCTCCCCCCATTTTACTATATGTGTCTTCCTGTCTTCACTTCAAATTGTCACTTCCTCCTCCTACGCAGTCACTCCTCCTACCTCACTCCTCCTACCTCACTCCTCCTACCTCACTCCTCCTACCTCACTCCTCCTACCTCACTCCTCTCCCTACCTCACTCCTCCTTCCCTACCTCACTCCTCCTCCTACCTCACTCCTCCTCCTACCTCACTCCTCCTCCTACCTCACTCCTCCTACCTCACTCCTCCTACATCACTCCTCCTCCCTCACTCCTCCTCCTACCTCACTCCTCCTCCTACCTCACTCCTCCTCCTACCTCACTCCTCCTCCTACCCTCACTCCTCCTCACTACCTCACTCCTCCTCTACCTCACTCCTTCTATCTCACTCCTCCTCCTATCTCACTCCTCCTCCTACCTCACTCCACGGTGCCTCCATGCCAATATCTAACTGGCAACTCCCACTGTCCTCACCAATCCTTGTCTCATTTACAAGGTCAGTTGTTGACAACTAACCACAACCTGTCCTCTTAAAGATAACGTCGCTTTTGGCTGTTTGTCCGTATGGCCGAAAGTGGACCTAATTTGAAAATTTAAAAAAAATGAAAGTAAATTGGGATTTTTTTTCAACAACAGTTAGTTTAAGGTCCTCTGATAGGTTAGGTGCGCAGGAAATTCTCATAAAGTTTCAAAACGTTATGAAGAACGTTAATTTAAACGTTTCCTCTCCTACCCTTTCCGAGTAAGCCAGACGACTCAAACAGAAAACGGGACAGTACGTCACTTTTGTGAGCCGATTTCATTTCAAATTACGTCCACTTTGGCCATAGCGCCGCGCCCCAAAAGCGACGTTACTTTTAATAGGACGGGTTGGTTATTTACAATTATCGTGTCATGCAGTTATTCACCTTTGTGTTTCATCGCAACGATTTATGTTATCTACTAATTATCATTGTAATGCTAAATTCAGTAATTAAAATGATTTAAATCCTATTTAAATAGTGGGTTTTAAATAACGTTTCCGCGGCGCGATCCCTTACCAGGTCTTGTTATTGGTGGTCTGGTCAACCAGACTGTTAGACGCAACTGCTCGCAGCCCGGGTTGATCAGGATCCGTTGGTTGTGTTTACGAAGTTCTCTCGTGAGCATCATGAGAGGTTGGCTAGTTCACCTTAATTTGCATGCATTGGGGTTACCCGCTTTCAGTCATATTATTGGTACCTATTCTCTAATACCAAGTGGATTACAAAGTATTGTACCGGCTTGATGGGGTTCTGGGAGTTGTTCTACTTTACTCCCCAAGCCCGGCCCTCGGCCAGGCTGACTTGTGAGAGTTTGGTCCACAGGCTGTTTGCTTGAAGCGGCCCGCGGCCAGCTTGACTTGTGAAAGTTTGGTCCACCTGGCTGTTGCTTGGAGCGGCCCGAGGACAGGCTTGACTTGTGAGAGCATGGTCCACTAGGCTGTTGCTGGAGCGGCCCGCAGGCCCACATACCCACCACAGCCTGGTTGGTCCGGCACTGCTTGAAGGAAACTATCTAGTTTCCTCTTGAAGATTACCACGGTTGTTCCGGCAATATTTCTTATGCTTGCTGGGAGGACGTTGAACAACCGCGGACCTCTGATGTTTATACAGTGTTCTCTGATTGTGCCTATGGCACCTCTGCTCTTCACTGTTTCTATTCTGCATGTTCTTCCATATCGTTCACTCCAGTACGTTGTTATTTTACTGTGCAAATTAGGGACCGGCCCTCAGTATCTTCCATCTCCAGTACTGGGTATGAACAAGATCCCAACGCGCGTTACACTGAGGGGTGTTTCGGGGCTATACGCGTCCCCGCGGCCCGGTCCTCCGGACCAGGGCCTCCTGTTGCTAGACTTGTTCAACCAGGGCTGTGGATGTGGACGCGGGCTGCTCGGCAGCCTCCATGACGTATGAATCACCGCCTTCCACGTAGGTAGGATAGTCCGCAGGGCGGAGCTGCTGTCTTGTATAAACAATCATACCGTCTTATTTAAATTGATTTTTATAAGTTATAATTGTTTCGAGAAAGCTTCCGTTTCGCTGGAGGGAGGGAGGGAGGGTAGCCACCTGTTCCACATCAGGGGCGACGGCGGGGCTGCAGAAAATCATGAAATGAATCGATTCTGAGAATTGGTTCTTCAGCTGAGTAGGGGAGTGACCCCTGGTGCGTGACGGAGTGACTGGGGCGCTGGTGTGGGTGGCGTTCACAAGCCAGCCGTGGGAACGTGTAAGTAACATGTCTTGAAGTAACGCGCAATGCGCACCACCGACATACGCATGCGCAACTAAAATATCAGAAAGAAATCCTTAACAAAAATATACACAAGGGTAGAATAAAGAATAATGACTTAATATCAAAGAAAATGGGACAATAGACGTAAAGGGTGTCTTGAAACCATCGATAGATAGAACATTTTCACAGGGTTATGTTTAAGTACTAAGGCCAGAATTCAGCGAAGCAGTTACGCAAGCACTTACGAACCTGGGGCCAGATCACGAAGGCAGTTACGCAAGCACTTACGAACCTGGGGCAGATCACGAAGCAGTTACGCAAGCCACTTACGAACCTGGGGCCAGGATTCACGAGCAGTTACGCAAGCACTTAAGCGAACCTGGGGCCAGATTCACGAAGCAGTTACGCAAGCCATTTACGAACGTGTACATCTTTCCTCAATCTTGAACGGCAGGTGGTTACATTTAATAAACAGTTTACAAGCATGAAAACTTGCTAATCCACTGTTATTGTTATGTTATAAACAGCCCCTCCTGGTGCTTCGGAGGCTCATTACCTATTTAATAATTGTAAACAAAGCCGCCAAAGATTGAGAGAAAAGAAGAGACGGGGTCGTAAGTGCTTGCGTAATTGCTTCTGAATCTGGCCCCCTGGCCACTATCCCCCTAACCCGGGGACATATCCACCTATCTCCGGGAATGGCCCGTGGACCACGATCGAATAACTCCCAAAAAAAGGCCCACCAGTTCCAGGTTTTCCGTCCACTCTCCCCCCCCCTCTGTTTCCTCCCCTCCACCTCCCTCCTGTCGCCTTCCATCTCCCTTTCCAGGGAGGGAGGGAGATTCCCCTCCCTCCCTGGCCTCCCTTTCCCCCAGATCGGATGTAGATATGTGTTTATTTCGTAAGAATTGTGAGTCACGAGTAGTGACGCGAAACTGTATCATAGACGACCAGCTGGAGAGAGAGTTGTGACCGGGTCCAGAGAGAGAGAGAGAGAGAGAGATGGAGAGAGAGAGAGAGAGAACTGAGGAACTTGAGACTTAGACTTGTCTCGGTTCATATACTCTCTCACGATACCAGCTGAAGCAAGTTTCCACGAAGCTGTTTTTTCCCCGTTGTCGCTAGTCAGGTCTGGACGCCTTTCTCAGAACCCATAAATTGCTTCGTTACATTACATTTTAGCTTATACTTTTCCTAACTATTTCTTGTGTTATTTTATTTTTAAGCATGTAAGCACGTAAGAGCTGGGGTCGGCGGAGGACGTTTGAGGTCCACCGGGGACAGATTCACGAAGCAGTTACGCAAGCATTACGAAAAAGTGTAAATCTTTTCCCAATCTTTGGCGGCTTGTTTTACAATTATTAAACAGTTACTGAGCCCCGAAGCACCAGGGAGGCTTGTTTATAACAATAACAAACAGTTTGAGTGGCAAAGGTTTTAATGCTTGTAAACTGTTTAATAAATGTACCAAAGCCGTCAAAGATTGAGGAAAGATGTACCACGTTCGTAAGTGCTTGCGTAACTGCCTTCGTGAATCTGACTGCATGGTGTGGAGGGTGAATAGAAGCATCTGGTGGTGGACAAGTAATAAAATACATAATTGAGGGCCAATCTCTGAAACATCATATTAGTGATGTTTCAGATTTGAAACTTTCCAGATTTTCAGATTTGTTACTTATTTGAAACTTTCGAGATTTCAGATTTGTTACATTTGAAAACTTTCAGATTATTTTTACTTGTTAAAAGTAAAGAAGTACTTTGTAATTCATGTTATTGTTTTGTTTCAGGTGAGTGCGCGTGAAGGGAGGACGCAGGTGGCCTCGAACCACGGCCAGGTAAGTCACTCAACCTCAACGTCTCAAGTTCAAGTACGTATGAGACATTAAAATACATCTAACCGAGGCCAGGCTTGATTGTGAGTGTTTGGTCCACCAGGCTGTTGCTTGGAGCGCCCGAGGCCAGGCTTGACTTGTGAGAGCTTGGTCCACCAGGCTGTTGCTTGGAGCGGCCCGCAGGCCCACATACCCACCACAGCTCGGTTGGTCGGCACTCCTTGGAGGAATAAATCAAGTTTCCTCTTGAAGATGTCCACGGTTGTTCCGGCAATATTTCTTATGCTTGCTGGGAGGACGTTGAACAATCGCGGACCTCTGATGTTATACAGTGTTCTCTGATTGTGCCTATGGCACCTCTGCTCTTCACTGGTTCTATTCTGCATTTTCTTCCATATCGTTCACTCCAGTATGTTGTTTATTTTACTGTGTAAATTTGGGACCTTGGCCCTCCAGTATCTTCCATGTGTATATTATTTGATATCTCTTCGTCTCCTTTCTAAAGAGAGTACATTTGGAGAGCTTTGAGACGGTCCCAGTAATTTAGGTGCTTTATCGCGTCTATGCGTGCCGTATATGTTCTCAGTATTCCCTCTATTTCAGCAATCTCTCCTGCTCTGAAGGGGGAAGTGTCCTCAAGACGGACAACACAAGTGACTTGAAGAGTACAACCATTGTGATGGATCCCTGGATTTGAAAGTTCTCGTAATCCATCCGATCATTTTTCTGGCTGTCGCAATACTTGCTTGGTTATGCTCCCTAAATGTTAGGTCGTCAGACATCATTATTCCCAAATCCTTACTTAAATATTAAAGTTACACCTGTAATATATATATGTGGACATTTATGTAATATATGTCCACCAGAGTGGACAATATACAACACAGACAGTTACTGAAAACACACAGTTAGTCTGTTAGTCTGACAGTTATTGTCTGTTACTCCTGTACTTACACAGGAGGGAACCCTCTCACTACCCAGGAGTTAACCCCCTCTCTCCCCTACCCAGGAGTTAACCCCTCTCTCTCACTACCCAGGATTAACCCCTCTCTCTCACTACCCAGGAGTTAACCCCCTCTCTCTCACTACCCAGGAGTTAACCCCCTCTCTCACTACCCAGGAGTTAACCCCCTCTCTCTCACTACCCAGGAGTTAACCCCCTCTCTCTCACTACCCAGGAGGGCACAGGAGTAGACAGCTTCCAACTCCCATTAACAGGTTAAGATACCCTTGCCTCCAGGTATAAGCCTGCCCACTAGTTCTCCCAGGAACACGAACCCACCAATTGGTTATAACGTTTAAGTTCACCGGGCAATTACACCAGTGCGTCCGGCTTTCGACCACCCACAATAGCCTGGTTGATCACACCTTCGCCCAGCCATGACAGCACGCACCAGCAGCGGCTGGTTCAATGACGACCTGGTGACAAAAAGTGGATTGACATGCTAGCTGGCACAGTGCCGTTAGTGCCTTCATTCCTGTTAACGGTGTACCAGGGGGCACTAACGGTGTACCAAGTGGCACTAACGGGGTGCCAGGTGGCACTTGGGTAGTAGGAGGGGCCTCCACTTTCTCCCACTAGGCCTACACACAACTACCTCACCATATTCTACAACACGAGGCCTATGTAGTTACGTCACCACATGACGGGCAGTGATAATCAGGGCCAGAAATTGCATCACGGTAAAGCCATTAGCAACGTTGGATTAGTTCAGTCATGAGAGACAATAACAGGGAATGAGTTGGCAAATGTTAATAATGATTAAACATTACCAGACCACCAACCAGGAGTCTCTATATATATATATATATATATATATATATATATATATATATATATATATATATATATATATATATATATAT
This sequence comes from Procambarus virginalis, assembly GCA_020271785.1. Taxonomy (NCBI): domain Eukaryota; kingdom Metazoa; phylum Arthropoda; class Malacostraca; order Decapoda; family Cambaridae; genus Procambarus; species Procambarus virginalis. Next base: position 4,782,250 of record WNGS01160430.1, on the reverse strand, counting down.
ATATATGCATCACGGTAATTCTATCTTGAGGTTATCTTGAGATGATTTCGGGGCTTAGCGTCCTCGCGGCCCGGTCCTCGACCAGGCCTCCTTTTTGTTACACATCCCCCAGGAAGCAGCCCGTAGCAGCTGTCTAACTCCCAGGTACCTATTTACTGCTAGGTGAACAGATGCATCAGGGTGAAAGAAGCTTTTTGCTCATTTGTCTCCGCCTCCACCGGGGATCGAACCCGGAACCTCAGGACTACGAATCCGAAGTGCTGTCCACTCGGCTGTCAGGTAGCCAGATGTCCCGTTACATCTGGCTACCCGTTGGCCAGATGTAACCCCTTTGGGGTTACATCTTACAGTACTTATAGTAACGATGTAACCCCAAAGGGGTTACATCTGGCCTGGTCGAGGCCCGAGGCCTGGTCGAGGACCGGGCCGCGGGGACGCTAAGCCCCGAAATCATTTCAAGATAACCTCAAGATGGTCTCTTTAAGTGAAAACTAACTTCAGTTAATACAGACCTGACTTTTAAAACTTATATGTGACTTAACACGGAACACACCAGATATTACACAGAAAACATCACACACACACACACACACACACACGTGTCGCTGGAAGACAGAAGAGCTAGGAGACACATGATCACCACATACAAAATTCTCAGGAGAATTGACAGGGTGGACAAGGATGGATTATTAAACACGGGTGGTACGCGAACAAGGGAACACAGGTGGAAGCTGAGTACCCAAATGAGCCACAGACATATTAGGAAGAACTTTTCAGTGTCAGAGTAGTTAACAGTGGAATGCATTAGGCAGTAATGTGGTGGAGGCTGACTCCATACACAGTTTCAAGTGTATATGATACGAGCCCAATAGGCTCAGGAACCTGTACACCAGTTGATTGACAGTTGAGAGGCGGGACCAAAGAGCCAAAGCTCAACCCCCGCAAGCACAACTAGGTGAGTACACGCACACACCTATAGATAATATATACAAAATTGACTATGGGTCATGTTTAGTCAATATACCAAGTAATGAGAAAGTTGAGGATAGATTACAAATTCAAAATTGGCTTTCAAGGGTTAAACTGTCCAACCTGTAACGTGAATTTTACAGTCATCGTTAACTGTCATCCAAGTCTCCCCATGTGAGTAAACAACCAATCCTCCTGTTGTTTTGTTTCAGATTTAGCTACTCAGAACGAAGTGTCCATGTAGCACGGTCTATGGTGAGCCCGTGAGTGAGTTCGGTTATTCGCGATAAACTCGTTACTATGATATTTAGGTCAAAGTCTTTAAATGGAGGTGGGGTGTCCTCCTTTTTCCCCCAGTTTCTTTTTCGCTTCTGTTTTAATGCACGGGTTTTAGTCTCGTTTTAATAACATTATCCTCCTGTTTGGACAGTACTTATAGTAACGATGACGACCATAGTGCATATACCGACCAATAACGCAATTAGAAACTAAAAATCTGAACTATTGACTTGGACAAACCGGAAACCTATTTTTTTTACTTGTGTTGCTTTGACAAACAAAACTACCCTACCTCCCTAGGCCTAATGCACGCTATCTGAGGCCTAGTATAGTACACATGTGTACTATACAAGGTCTAGGAATATTTAAGTTTGTATTTTTTCAGCTTACATTTTTTTTGGAAAGTTAATAGTACAAAAGTGTACTATATAACTGCTTAGCAAGTCAATGTTTGTACTATGGTGCCCATAGTTACAAACCGTGCTATCTAAACAGGAGATTGAAATTGAAAAAGTTTATTGATGTAAAATACAGACAAAGGGATGAGGTAGCTCAAGCTATTCTCACCCCGTTCAGTACATCGTTAATACATACATAGACACACATCACAAAAATAAACATATTACCAAACATTCCGAGAGATAACATATACATTTCTTCCTTTACAAGTAGTATGGTACCAGACGTACACACAAACACTTTTATGAGGATGGGTTGGAATATGTGGCAAGCAATTAAATAGGCAATTTTAAAGGAAAAAGTTATTTGCAGATTAGGAGATGTGAGGTGTGTGTTGCCAGGATGGGGGGGGGAGGCACCCCCTCCTCCAATGGTTTCATCACACTGTAAAAAAAAAAGTTTAATTATCAGGGGAAAGCGCCAAGCCATTACGACTATATAGCACTGGGAAGGGGTAAGGATAAGGATTTGGGATGGGACGGAGGGAAGGAATGGTGCCCACCACTTATGGACTGTCGGGGATTGAACGCCGACCTGCATGAGCGAGACCGTCGCTCTACCGTCCAAAGTGCCTGGGAATCACAACACACACACAACACACACACACCCACACACAACACACAACACACACACACACACACACACACACACTAGTTCATCACAAGCAACAACCATAGTTTTCAGACAAGCAAGCATTATCAACCCCTAAGACAAAAGAGGTAGGAAGAGCGCCTTAAGGAGGACCCCGCCCAACACTCAAGGAAACACCTACGGTGGAGGAGATGGTGGTGGTGCCGGTGTGGTAGATGGAGTCGTCGTGGAGGTCCTGTACGACCTGGAGAGTCTGTGGGCCACCAGAGTGACGGGAGATGCCGGCACCAGCATCATGCTCTCGAAGCATCCCGACCCCCAGCCTCTCCTTCCTCCTCAAGCGTGTCCGCTTGAGGGTCAGGTACCCTCGTAGCGTGGACGTCATGCTGCTCCTTGACCTCAAAGTCCCACTCGACTGACGTCACACTCCACTCTTCACAATAGTCAACATGTCTCTAACGGGATCATTTTCTATACTAATCACTGTATTCTGTATATACATCACTTAAGATTTTTCCATATGTATTTCCATATACAATTTTCAGCTTAAACCTACTGATTGATAAGATTAAGCCCCCGAGAGGTGGCACGGGCATGAATAGCCCCGTAATTAAACCTACTGATTGATTGATTGATAAAGATTAGCCACCCAAGAGGTGGCACGGGCATGAATAGCCCGTAAGTGGTGGCCCTTATGAGCCATTAACAGTATCGAGTGATGATACTGGAGATCTGTGGAGGTGCGACGGCACCTGCGTGACGGGAGATGTCTCCCGGACCAAATGGTGATAAACCTACGACTGAAGATCCGTTATATAATCGAACCAGTTCCTTGGTTGGTGAGGTGAGGAGAACTCCAGAACCACATCAGGTAGGTGAGTAGGGTTTTTCAGGGTGACGAGTGAGGTGGCCAGGGCAGGCAAGGCTCACCAGGTGGAGGGGGGGACTCTGCCCCCTACACCTCACCTCTCCCTCACAACCCACCAACACCATCACATTTTCTCATCATTTCATAACCAAACTCTGCAAGTGAAAGCCAAAATGAATC
>WNGS01160430.1:4686112-4702306 GCA_020271785.1 Procambarus virginalis | reverse complement strand
ATAGTTTAAGGTTGAAGGTCAGGCGTTAAGGGTCTCCTACCACCCCTATTCTTTTGGTATGTGTGTATATTTATCTAATTTTATTTGAAAATGTCATTACACATAAAAAGTTACAATATTGATTACATGCAGGGTACAAGGCTGCTTGTCACAAGTTGAATAGCTCCTCAAGCTCCTCAGATGGCGGGCAGGAACCATGGATGCAGTGAGCATTTCCTCTCTGGATTGCCACACTAAGGCGCTGAAAAAGAAAACTGGCAGCCCTAGGGTCTCTAGTTGTTTCGATTAGCTTAGACCCCAACTCCTTCAAAAAGCTAGCAGCACTTTTACCCCAGGCACCAAGTGTCTCTGAGGCAATGGGGACAAAATTGTAGTGGTGCTCAAGGTCTCTGTATTTACGTGACTTGGCCGCTTCCCGGTGATTGGCAGCTCCTCCTGCTTGAGTAGCACTGAAGTCAACATAGGTATTGGCTAGAGTTGAAACGCAAGTGTAGTCCCACACCAAACTGTCTACCATTCTTCCAAGGGTTCACCGTGATTCCGTCTGGGCGACCAACAGGCTCATCAGAGTTGCGGGACATTAGGTAACGGGGCTCTCTCTCTGCTGGACAACCGGCTGTGGTAAGGCTTCTCTTAATAATGTCATTGACCTCGCCGTGTCTTGCATGCCATCCTCCTGTCCTTGGCAGAGAAGGCCATGCCGTCCGTAATAAATATATATATATATATATATATATATATATATATATATGTGTGTGTGGGGGGGGTTCCATCCTGAGGATACACTGGCAGTGTTGAAGGCAGCAATGTTCTGTGTACAGGTTCCCAAGGAAGACTTGAGAGGCAAGATCGACGAGAGGCATCAACATCAGAGGCAGGCTGGTGTCACGTGACAGTCTCGACGTGGTGAGACAATGTTTTGTTATGTTATCCCGTCGATTGATTGATGAAGTTAAGCCGCCCAAGAGGTGGCAATATCATGAATAGCCCATAAGTGGTAGATGTTTTGTTTAGTAAATGTATACTGTGTGTTGAGGTCGCATTTAATCATTTAATCGTCAGGCTGCTATCGCGGGGGAGGATAGTGTTTGACAGTATTTATGAGGGCTGCTGAACACCTTTTTTAACCAGAAGAGTGGCAGTGTTAATGGCTTCAGGGTGGTTACTGCAAGATTGGGTATCCCGTCGTTGTTGCTGTTTCAGATTTAGATACTCAGAACGAAGTGTCCATGTAGCACGGGCTATGGTGAACCCGCTATTAATATCTCGTCGTTGTAGATGTTCTTTAGTACCCCCGAGACGGTCTTAGTTGCCTTCCATACTGTCTGGATGTGGTCGTCTGAGGTGGAGGTTACGATAAGACAGTTATAAGCTTATAAGTCTCACGGTAAACATGCAGCTCTAACGGGCAGAACTGAAGAGGTTGCTCTGTTGTATCTAGTGTTGTTCCAACATTTACAATAAAATGTTGTATTTGGTTTGTGAATTAATTTTGAAATTAACAACTTCAAACATTCAAGCTGGGGATCATTATTGGTTCATTAGAGACGCATTCGTATTTGGGGAAATGAAGGAGTAGCTGTTGGACATTGTTAATTGCCACTTCAGACTCGCAAAATGTCAACCAATGGGGTGAGTTTTATTGTGAATGTCAACCAATCAGCGGACGGGTTTGGTTGCCTGCTGGTTATGAAAGGGACCATGAGACAAAAAGCACGTCAGTGTGTTTTACCTCACTTTTGGTATACAGTTCCAGCTTCGTCTCTTGGAGGTGAGCTGTATGTGGCCGGTCCCCCCCCCCCTTGCTGCGTCCCCTTCCCTTCCCCCCTCCTCTTCCTCCACCCTCTTGTTGCGTCCCCCCCCATCCTCCACCCTCTTGTTGCGTCCCCCCCCATCCTCTTGTTGCGTCCCCCCCCCATCCTCTTGTTGCGTCCCCCCCCCATCCTCTTGTTGCGTCCCCCTCCCTTCCCCCCCTCTTCCTCCACCCACTTGTTGCGTCCCCTTCCCTCCATCCCCCTCTTGTTGCGTCCCCTCTCCTCCACTTTCTCGTTGCGTCCCTCATCCTCCCCATATGTTGCGTCTCCCTCACTCTTCCCCCCCCCCTTTTGTTGCGTCCCCTCCCTTGCCTCTGGTTCCCCGTACTGGAACTAGTGAGGTGTATGGGGTGAAAAGTACACATATTTAGGATTTGCCTTAGGGAATCGAAGGTTAGGTTAAGGGCGCATAATGCTGCGTGTGGGCACTATAGCAGACCCAAACTGGTCGGTGACGCTCCTCTACCCCACTTGTATCAATGCGAGAGGCTAGCCCTTAACGTCTGGTCTTCAACCTTCTAAAAATTGTTAGAAATTTGTAATATATTTTTAAGTGTACAATGGGGTGACTAGTTTAAAACGTCAAAACTAAATTTAAAATGTTTTAACAGCAGGCTAGAGATGTAATTATAGTAATTGGTAACTAGGTAAATTTTCTAAACCATGAACCAGGAAATGTTTTTTTTAGGATTGTTTTTATTATTGCGGTAGTGGAGCACATTACCGCAGAGGTGGGTGGTAATGGACCCCCATAACAACCATATGGGTGATAATACTCTATAGACATCGTGTGACACACATCGTGACTACTTGTGCTGGTGTGGGTGGTAGTGAAGATCGTTAGCGTCTAACGTAGGCTTGATGAAATGCATTTACGTAACGGTGTGGAAAAAAAATGATTCCTAATGTTAACATTCTCTCGTCCTCAGGTCCGACCAACTACAGCCAGATAAGACAAAGGACAGTCTCTGTGCTAATAACAACGACGAAATTAAACTATGCACTGCCCGTCACCATTTGGTCTGATTTATGAGCTCGCTTTCTGGTGACAACTTGCGCTGATTCTTGACTCGAACTGTAAATTTAAATGCAGACGAGGAGTCACAATAACGTGGCCGAAGTCTGTTGATCAATCCACACACTAGAAGGTGAAGGGACGACGACGTTTCGGTCCGTCCTGGACTATTCTCAAGTCGATTGTCAATGTAAATTTAAATACTAATGGCTACCTCTAACACTGGCATTTTATCCTAACTTCCTTATTTTTAAACGTGATTTGTACTGCTGACCACAATGTTCTCGCGGCCAGGTCTCTGACTAGGCTGTTAGATAATGGTATCTTGAGGTTATCTTGAGATGATTTCGGGGCTTAGTGTCCCCGCGGCCCGGTCCTCGACCAGGCCTCCACCCCCAGGAAGCAGCCTGTGACAGCTGACTAACACCCAGGTACCTATTTTACTGCTAGGTAACAGGGGCATAGGGTGATAGAAACTCTGCCCATTGTTTCTCGCCGGCACCCGGGATCGAACCCGGGGCCACAGAATCACAAGTCCAGCGTGCTGTCCGCTCGGCCGACCGGCTCCCTTGGTATACCGAACCCACAACCCAGATGACCGGGTATAGTTTGGAGGTGTTCATAGATCCCAGAATATAGTTCCAAAACTAACTAGACGGACTCCTCTCCTCTTCATACAATACTTTCCTCGTATCTTGCCTTCAGTAATACCACTGAAGCTTGACATTGTGGATGGTAAGCATTCTTGGTTAACTCTTGGCAAGACTTGACAATACAAAGTCTACTACCACGGTGGGGGCAGCCCTACGACAGTGTTAACCTAGTCTTACAAACTTTCAAAACGGGGCTATAAACCCACCCATTAGCTCCACAAGTAGGCAAATTGTAATAAAGGTTGCGTAGGTCTGCAGAGAAACGGGAGGCTGTTTAAAAGTTGTAATTAATGTCCTGGTTAAAGGACGAGCGTGTCTTGCTTTTCGACCCCTCCTCGCGGTCCCTTGTCCCTTGATAGCCGTCTTGATCCTTTGCACCATACTGGGTTGCGCCTCAGCTCTGGTGCTTTTCGTTCCACTCCTACCCTCAGTTTGTACGCTGACACTGGCTTTGTCTCTCCAGGATCGCCGTGATCGCTACAGTCTTTGCTATCTAGCGCGATCCTTACAGCATCCTCACTCTCGCCTCTATCGTGCTTTGACTTTTACCCCTCCTGTAGTTCCTGTTCCTCTTCACCACCTTCCTCTTTCTGTCCGTTTGTCTCGTTTACAAGAGTCTCTTTCAGTTCGTCTTATTAATGTTTCTCCTCGTATTGTTCCCTCCTTGCCCCCGTGGAGGGTCCCCCTTCCCAAATTTTGTACTTCTCTGACCCGCATCACTAAAGCTTTTACCCCTCCTACAGTTCTGAAACGCCTCTTCCTTGAGCACTTTTCTTCTCACTCCCACTCCGTTCCCATCTTCACCGACGGGTCAAAGTCTGCTGACGGTGTGGGCTACTGTTGTTTTTCCTGACCACACTTATATGTGTCACCTTCCTCCGGAGGCTAGCATCTTCACAGCAGAACTCTATGCTATTCTCTATGCTCTTCGTCTCCTGCTTTCCCGGGGGCAGTCCTCCTTCGTGGTAGTAGTTGACTCTCGTAGTGCCCTCATGGCGTTAGAGTCCTTTAATCCAGTCCACCCTGTGGTCATCGAGATTCAACATTGGCTGTTTCTTATCTCCAGTAAATTTAAGTCGGTTGCGTTTTGCTGGGTTCCCAGCCATGTTGGTGTCTCTTTAAATGAGCGTGCGGATACTGCCGCTAAGGACGCTATCCGCAATTGTCCCATCTCCCATAAAGGTGTTCCTTATTCTGACTTTTACCCAGTTATTCATGCCTCCACCCTTGCCCGTTGGCAGCGTTGTTGGTCTTCTGTTATTGGTAACAAACTGCGTGCTCTCAAGAGTCGTGTGTCCCAGTGGCCTTCCTCTTGCCACCGTAACCGACGGTGGGAAACGGCTCTGGCTAGGTTACGTATTGGCCATACCCGTTTAACTCACGGTCACTTAATGGAGCACCGCCCTGCTCCTTATTGTCCAAATTGCATTGTCCCTCTTACGGTCGCACATATCCTTGTTGAATGTCCTGACTTCCAGGACGAGCGTGTGTCTTGTTTTCCAACTGTCCCCCGCGGTCGTTTGTCCCTCGATAAAATTCTTGGCGACTCTGATACCTTTGATATCGTTCGCCTTGTGCGTTTTTGTTCTCGTATTGGCATCCTTGATGATATTTAGCGCCCTCTGATTATTTCGCACTTTGATGGTACTACATAACCTTCCCGGTTTGGTGCCTTCTTTTTGATAATTACTTAATGTCCTGGTTAAGTACTTGCTTGTGGGTTTAAAGAGGTGGAAAGGGGCGCGAGTGTTCCACAGGAGCTATTCCGAGGGTACCTAGATCACCCTCAGAATTGTGTACTCGTCAAGTTGTGCTTGCGGAGCTTCTGCTCTTTGATCCCTCCTCTCGACTGTCAACAACTGGTGAACAGATTCTTGAACCTATTGGGCTTTATCATATCTACATTTCAAACTGTATATGGTCGGCTGCCTCCACATAACTGCCTAATGCACTCCATCTGTTAACTACTGACATTGAGCGATCTAGATTTTAAGTATTTTAATCCCTTGGGCTGGACGGTAAAGTCTCGCTTTATGCAGACCCATGAACCTAACCTCACCTAACAACCTCACCTAACAACCCCTGGAGGCCCCCTGGAGGTCCCTGGAGGCCCCCTGGAGGTCCCTGGATACCTTACCTTGAGGATACCTTGAGGTGCTTCCGGGGCTTATCGTCCCCGCGGCCCGGTCATCGACCAGGCCTCCTGGTTGCTGGACTGATCAACCAGGCTGTTGGACGCGGCTGCTCGCAGCCTGACGTATGAGTCACAGCCTGGTTGATCAGGTATCCTTGGAGGTGCTTATCCAGTTCTCTCTTGAACACTGTGAGGGTTGCCAGTTATGTCCCTTATGTGTAGTGGAAGCGTGTTGAACAGTCTCGGGCCTCTGATGTTGATAGAGTTCTCTCTCAGAGTACCAGTTGCACCTCTGCTTTTCAACGGGTATTCTGCACATCCTGCCATGTCTTCTGGTCTCATGTGATGTTATTTCTGTGTGCAGGTTTGGGACCAGCCCCTCTAATATTTTCCACGTGTAAATTATTATGTATCTCTCCCGCCTGCGCTCAAGGGAATACAGATTTAGGCTCTTTAGTCGGTCCCAATAGTTTAGATGTTTTACCGAGTGGATTCTAGCAGTAAAGGATCTCTGCACGCTCTCCAGGTCAGCAATTTCACCCGCAGTGAAAGGGGCTGTCATTGTGCAGCAGTACTCCACTCTAGAGAGCACAAGCGTTTTGAAAAGTGTCATCATCGGTATAGCATCTCTAGTGTGAAAAGTTCTTGTTATCCAACCTGTCATTTTTCTTGCAGTTGTGACGGCTACTTTATTGTGTTCTTTAAAGGTAAGGTCTTCCGACATGAGTACACCCAGATCCTTTACATTGCCTTTTCGTTCTATGTTATGATTTGCCTGAGTTTTGTACGTGTTTCCGTTTTTATTTTTCATTTTTTCCATAGCGCATGAGCTGGAACTTGTCTTCGTTAAACACCATATTATTTTCTGTAGCCCATAGAAAGACCTGATCTACATCTGACTGGAGGTTCGCCGTGTCCTCTATGTTGCCTACTCTCATGAAGATCCTAGTGTCATCTGCAAAGGATGATACAGTGCTATAGGTTGTGTCTTGTCTATGTCCGATATAAGGATGAGAAAAGTACTGGAGCAAGCACAGTACCCTGGGGGACTGAGCTCTTAACGGTTGACGGGTTGGATTTTATTTTGTTGACTATTACACATGGGTTCTGTTGGTCAGGAAAATTGTAGATCCATCTGCCTACTTTTCCGGTAATTCCTTTTGAGCGCATTTTATGGGCAATAACACCATGGTCACATTATCAAAAGCTTTTGCAAAATCTGTGTAAATTACAAGGAATACCATATCAATGATGATTCTTTCAAGACACTAATGCTCACTAGGGTGAAATATTGTTACACTCTAACAGCCCTTCATTCGGAGTAGAAATTGCTGACCTGAGAATGGTGCAGATGCCTTTACTACTAAATCCACTCGTTAAAACATCTAAATTATTGGGACTGATAAAAGCCTAAATCTGTATTCTTAGAGCAGCCAGGCGGAAAAGGATACATCAATAATTACACGGTGGAAAATATTAGAGGGCTGGTCCTGAACTGCACACAGAAATAACCTCATTACATGACCAGAAGACATGGCAGGATGTGTAGAATACCCCCTTTGAAAGCAGAGGTGCAACTGGGTACTCTGAGAGAACTCTATCAACATCTAGAGGGCCCCGTAAGACTGTTCAACACTTCCCACTACACATAAGGGACACTAACTGGGCAACCAGCCTCCAGGTGTTCAGAGAGAAACTTGATAACACCCTCGCAAAAGATACACTGATCAACCAGGTTGATTAATACGTCAGGCTGCGACAGCCCGCGTCCAACAGCCATGGTTGACCAGACGAAAAACTAGGAGGCCTGGTCAGAGACCTATCCCTAGCTACACCATAAGGTCTTACTGTAGTTTCAGTGTATTCTGTATTTTACGAGTCATAGTTTTGTATGAACATACTGTGTACCACGAACAGCGAGAGCCAGTAAATTATAGGTTGCACTTTTTCTCGCCTAGCATAGCTAGAATAAGAGTAATGTCTCTTGCTAGTGAATACTGTAATGCTAATTTTAATTTCTTGAAAACAAAATTGTGGTGGAAATGATGCTGGAGATTGACTGGCTTGAGGGGTTACAGAATCCAAAAGTAATTCTGGATCATGTTATTCAGACTTGATTTCTTATGAAAGCCTTTTTCTTGTCCTAAATTGTAGATATACAGTAATAGTAGCTATTAATTGTATTTTTCAGGGAGGTAAAATTCCTGTTCGATGGACTGCACCAGAAGCTATTGCATTCCGCAAGTTTACAAGTGCATCTGATGTTTGGAGTCTAGGCATCGTTATGTGGGAAGTCATGAGTTACGGAGAAAGGCCATATTGGAACTGGAGCAACCAAGATGTCATTAAGAGCATTGAAAAGGTACTGCTAACTCTTTCTACATAGCAGACAAGATCCATCTTTACATGAACCATCATTAATTATTTTTAGACATCAATTGTTTTAGATTTTTTTTATGTAATGACTTATTATTGTAAAATAAAGGCAGTAAATTTTGTTTTTTAAATCGTTTAATCAAGATTCTCTTATGGTTATTAGTTTAAAACATTTAAAGTCTACAATTCTCATTAATTTTGCTTGGTAACAAAGCTTGGCATTTATAACAAAAACTTATTTATTAAATTTGGTAAGAAATTCTTAACAGTTTAATCAAAGCCATATCTTTTAGTCTTTTGCTCTTATTATGAGGACATCTTTTTATAAGATTTTTTTTATGGAATTTCAAGAGACATATTAAATGGAATGCAAATACAGTGACCATAGTTTTCTAGCATTCTGATTATGTAATATGCATCATCCATAAAATTAAGCTTATATTCCAGTGACAATTGCATCATCAACTCACATGTTAATTAAACTTGAATTTTATATCATAATATGATGGAAACTGTTCAAATCACATCCCTCACAAGCATCACCTACAATATTTACATAGCTTACCATGTCATGTGGTGGACTGGCCACACACTAATACCCTGCAGGGCTCCATATATGTCTTGCTGCTTATGCCCTTTCGCATGGATTTTGGACTTTATATGCATATACTGTACTTCTGTAGGGAATTCTATTGTGGACAAATTGATATCATATTGACGACGTAGGATGATAATTGAGGTGAGAATCCCACGAAGAGTAGACACATTTTGGTGGTGTGCGCACTCACGAGTAACCTTCGGCTGATTTGAGAATTTGATGTGGGTGGCATGCCAGGCTTTTCGACTTCATATGTAATATATATATCCCTGTAGGGAATTCTATTGCTAAAAAAAAAATTAACGCCGTAAGACGAAAATTGAGGTGAGAACACTGAAACGTCCACGTATTTGAGTCTGGCCATGCACTCGCGGCCAACGCTTGGTGCACCTTGCGGCAGTCTAGGGAGCACGCATTGGGGACAGGAAAGTGTTAAAAAGTTTTTGAAAAAGCAGCAGCATTCTACTGCAGTGGGTGTGGAAATTAAAGGGTACTTATTTTGATGTAAATATTTTTATCTTTTTACTGTACAGTCGCACAATCATTTGCAAACACTTGTATATAAAAGATCATAGAACTACAACATAATGTCTCCAAGTAACATTAAACAGCTGAACAAATGAATAACGTTATTCTGACACACGATTCTTGAACACCTGATATACTTCACTCAAAGGCTTGAGTAACTGTGCAGATTATCACAATTTTGAATATATTATTTTATCCATAGTTCACAAGGTGGACTGAAGAGATATGAGGTAGAAGGGAGACTAGGCCTACATAGTTCCCTGGTAGGTTGTCCAATTGGACAGACTAGCCAATGCCAGGTACAGTATCTGCCTACCATGTGCTGCTTAGTGGTGGACTATATGCATTTATGATCACTAGTTTATCATCCTCATGGCAGTTTATCATCCTCATGGTGTGGAGAGATGTGTATGTTTAGCACGTTTAAGGATTTGAAACTCAGGCCTTTTGCTTTCCCTTTCACACTATAAATGACAATTAGAGAAATGACAGTGACAAGACATATTCTTTTCTAGATTGAATATCTTGGTTCTTTATATAGCTGAACTTAAAGTTTTCATTATTGAGCATTATATTGCTGTGCAAGATGAATTATGTTCACCGGGACCTTGCTGCTCGAAATGTTCTTGTTAATGCTCGCCTTATGTGCAAAATTGCAGACTTGGAATATTGGAATATTTGGTTTACATTGACTTGATGGTGAGTGTGTCGTCAGTAGTAGGTGGCGTCATACATGAAGCATTGCACATGAATGCAATTTGTATTTTTGGCTTTGTAAGATATGGATATAATAAAATATATGGGAGTGAGCATTATTCTGTCTGCTTTATAACTTTTATAATCACTTTACTACTGCAACTTTGTGAATTGCAGCTATTTAAGCAGTAGGGTGGTATAATGAGTTTTAGGAGTGACACTGCTGTCTCATCTTCATAACTTGAAATTCATGCATGAAATTTCAGCCTGGATCATCTGAGAAGGCCCGAGTAGATTTCCTGACCGAAGCATCAATTATGGGCCAGTTTGAGCATCCAAATGTAATCTTCCTGCAAGGTGTAGTGACGAAGAGCAATCCAGTTATGATCATCACGGAGTATATGGAAAATGGGTCACTTGACCATTTCCTCAGGGTCAGTTCTATGATGACAGTGTTTAAAAATTACTTTGTGCATCAAAAACAGTGATGAGACTATGTAGTCAATTATATGTCATTAGTGTCCTTTTAAATTACAACATTATTTCAAACTGCACCTTAAAGAGAATAATAATTCATGCTGAATATCTTTGTCAGTACCATATTTGAATATCTTGATATCTTTCATATGTTACGTTTTTAGTACAGTATGTAGTACTTTTAGTATTGGATTCTACTTTGCTTCAACATTTATAACTGTGCCACATAGGAGGAAGTTGGACTAACTCCTGAAGTTTGAATGTACCTTTAGCATCACCGTTCTAGCTGAATTGGTTCTCTTCCATTAAAAGTTAAATCATAATATATTTTTTTATGAAAGTTAAGGAGCTTTTTTCCTATGATTAAATATATATTCTGATTTTTTCTTTTTATTCTTGCTATACATAATCTTCCCCAAGCATTTTAATCCTATTCAAATGTAATAACTTCAAAGGAAAACTTGAAACCAATTACAAAATTCCACTTGCATGTGGGAAATAAAACGTTAGCCACTTTACATAATTCGTAATTCCACTTGCACGTTATTGAAATAAAGAAGTCGCCACTTTCTTGCACCAAGAACAAATATATAAAAAAAAAAATGCTTATTTGATATTATATTATAGCCAGTATATATAAAGTATGTACTTATATAACGAAAAGTAAGCAAGACGGTGTTCTGACTTTCCTAAACATTTCAGGTGAATGATGGAAAGTTCCAGGTTCTTCAGCTGTAGGAATGCTACGATGTATTGCCTCAGGAATGCAGTACCTTAGCGAGATGAATTATGTTCACCGGGACCTTGCTGCTCGAAATGTTCTTGTTAATGCTCAGCTTATGTGCAAAATTGCAGACTTTGGGTTATCAAGGGAGATAGAAAGTCACACAGAAGGCGCTTATACCACAAGGGTGAGTTTCCATAAACCATTTTATTACAGATTTTGGGAATTAACCCTTACACTGCTCCAATTGCCATATGTGATTTTTCCCATTGATTTTTGAACTATTTTTTGTTAGAGCACCTCTGTATATAGTAATATCTTTAAATAGCCAAACATTTTAGGGGTTAAGTGGTACATTCTTGCGGTACAGGTACTTGCGGTACATTCTAAGTGGTACAGTCAAAGAAGTATGTTTGAAATTCAAAAACAGAAATGAGCAACAAGCAGCAGACATTAGACAAGCAATTAGGAAAGAACTGGTTATCAATAGCAAGTTAGTACAAAACACGGCAGGCAGAATAAGTCCATAATTTTGGGTGCTTAGAAAAGGAAATACTTTCTAGGATAAAGCAGCAGAAGAGAAAAATATCATTGTGAAAACAGTAGCTTTAGGAGAAGCCCTCACAACAAAGGAAAATATCAGGGATTTCAGGATGATAGGCAAATATGAGAGACAAGAATCACCCCTTAAGGGTGACATTTAATAGTGAAACAAATAATGGAAGTTCTTAGAAATTCCAGGAAATTGCAAAATGATGAGAAAACCATTTATAAAAGTATTCAAATTACACTGTAGAACGAATAAGCAATGTAAAGGATCTAGAATAATCATGTCGGAAGACCTTACCTTTACAGAACACAATAAAGTAGCTGTCACGACTGCAAGAAAAATGACAGGTTGGATAGCAAGGACCTTCCAAACAAGGAATACCATATCAATGATGATTCTTTCAAGACACTAATGCTCACTAGGGTGAAATATTGTTACACTCTAACAGCCTCATTCAGAGCCAGAGAAATTGCTGACCTAGAATGTGTGCAAAGATCCTTTACTACTATAATCCACTCTTTAAAACATCTAAATTATTAGGATTGATTAAAAGTTCTAAATCTGTATTCTCTAGAGAGCAGGCAAAAGGGATACACAATAATTGACAGGTGGAAAAAATTAGAGGTTCTGAATCTGCACACAGAAAATATTACATGAAACCAGTAAGCATGGCAGGATGTGTAAAATAGCCCTATTGAATGCAGAGGTGCAATAGGTACTCTGAGAGAAAACTCTTATCAACATTAAAGGCCTAAGATTTTTCAACACTCTCCCGCTACACATAAGGGGCATAACTGGCCAGCCTCTTATGGTGTTCCAGAGAGAACTTGATAAAACCTGCAAAAAGATACCTGATCAACCAGGTTTTGATTAATATGTCAGGCTGCAAGCTGCGTCCAACAGCATGGTTGACCAGACGAAAAACTAGGAGGCCTGGTCAGAGACCTATCCCTAGCTACACCATAAGGTCTTACTGTAGTTTCAGTGTATTCTGTATTTTACGAGTCATAGTTTGTATGAACATACTGTGTACCACGAACAGCGAGAGCCAGTAAATTATAGGTTGCACTTTTTCTCGCCTAGCATAGCTAGAATAAGAGTAATGTCTCTTGCTAGTGAATACTGTAATGCTAATTTTAATTTCTTGAAAACAAAATTGTGGTGGAAATGATGCTGGAGATTGACTGGCTTGAGGGGTTACAGAATCCAAAAGTAATTCTGGATCATGTTATTCAGACTTGATTTCTTGAAAGCCTTTTTCTTGTCCTAAATTGTAGATATACAGTAATAGTAGCTATTAATTGTATTTTTCAGGGAGGTAAAATCCTGTTCGATGGACTGCACCAGAAGCTATTGCATTCCGCAAGTTTACAAGTGCATCTGATGTTTGGAGTCTAGGCATCGTTATGTGGGAAGTCATGAGTTACGGAGAAAGGCCATATTGGAACTGGAGCAACCAAGATGTCATTAAGAGCATTGAAAAGGTACTGCTAACTCTTTCTACATAGCAGACAAGATCCATCTTTACATGAACCATCATTAATTATTTTTAGACATCAATTGTTTTAGATTTTTTTTATGTAATGACTTATTATTGTAAAATAAAGGCAGTAAATTTTGTTTTTTAAATCGTTTAATCAAGATTCTCTTATGGTTATTAGTTTAAAACATTTAAAGTCTACAATTCTCATTAATTTTGCTTGTAAACAAAGCTTGCATTTATAACAAAAACTTATTTATTTAAATTGGTAAGAAATTCTTAACAGTTTAATCAAAGCCATATCTTTTAGTCTTTTGCTCTTATTATGATGACATCTTTTTTATAAGATTTTTTTATGGAATTTCCAAGAGACATATTAAATGGAATGCAAATACAGTGACCATAGTTTTCTAGCATTCTGATTATGTAATATGCATCATCCATAAAATTAAGCTTATATTCCAGTGACAATTTGCATCATAAACTCACATGTTAATTAAACTTGAATTTTATATCATAATATGATGGAAACTGTTCAAATCACATCCCTCACAAGCATCACTACAATATTTACATAGCTTACCATGTCATGTGGTGGACTGGCCACACACTAATACCCTGCAGGGCTCCATATATGTCTTGCTGCTTATGCCCTTTCGCATGGATTTTGGACTTTATATGCATATACCCCTGTAAGGAATTCTATTGTGGACAAATTGATATCATATTGACGACGTAGGATGATAATTGAGGTGAGAATCCCACGAAGAGTAGACACATTTTGGTGGTGTGCGCACTCACGAGTAACCTTCGGCTGATTTGAGAATTTGATGTGGGTGGCATGCCAGGCTTTTCGACTTCATATGTATATATATCCCTGTAGGGAATTCTATTGCTAAAAAAAAAAATTAACGCCGTAAGACGAAAATTGAGGTGAGAACACTTGAAACAGTACACGTATTTGAGTCTGGCCATGCACTCGCGGCCAACGCTTGGTGCACCTTGAGGCAGTCTAGGGAGCACGCATTGGGGACAGGAAAGTGTTAAAAAGTTTTTGAAAAAGCAGCAGCATTCTACTGCAGTGGGTGTGGAAATTAAAGGGTACTTATTTTTATGTAAATATTTTTATCTTTTTACTGTACAGTCGCACAATCATTTGCAAACACTTGTATATAAAAGATCATAGAACTACAACATAATGTCTCCAAGTAACATTAAACAGCTGAACAAATGAATAACGTTATTCTGACACACGATTCTTGAACACCTGATATACTTCACTCAAAGGCTTGAGTAACTGTGCAGATTATCACAATTTTGAATATAGTTATTTTATCCATAGTTCACAAGGTGGACTGAAGAGATATGAGGTAGAAGGGAGACTAGGCCTACATAGTTCCCTGGTAGGTTGTCCAATTGGACAGACTAGCCAATGCCAGGTACAGTATCTGCCTACCAACCTTGATACCTTGAGGTGCTTCCGGGGCTTATCGTCCCCGCGGCCCGGTCATCGACCAGGCCTCCTGGTTGCTGGACTGATCAACCAGGCTGTTGGACGCGGCTGCTCGCAGCCTGACGTATGAGTCACAGCCTGGTTGATCAGGTATCCTTTGGAGGTGCTTATCCAGTTCTCTCTTGAACACTGTGAGGGGTTTGCCAGTTATGTCCCTTATGTGTAGTGGAAGCGTGTTGAACAGTCTCGGGCCTCTGATGTTGATAGAGTTCTCTCTCAGAGTACCAGTTGCACCTCTGCTTTTCAACGGGGGTATTCTGCACATCCTGCCATGTCTTCTGGTCTCATGTGATGTTATTTCTGTGTGCAGGTTTGGGACCAGCCCCTCTAATATTTTCCACGTGTAAATTATTATGTATCTCTCCCGCCTGCGCTCAAGGGAATACAGATTTAGGCTCTTTAGTCGGTCCCAATAGTTTAGATGTTTTACCGAGTGGATTCTAGCAGTAAAGGATCTCTGCACGCTCTCCAGGTCAGCAATTTCACCCGCAGTGAAAGGGGCTGTCATTGTGCAGCAGTACTCCACTCTAGAGAGCACAAGCGTTTTGAAAAGTGTCATCATCGGTATAGCATCTCTAGTGTGAAAAGTTCTTGTTATCCAACCTGTCATTTTTCTTGCAGTTGTGACGGCTACTTTATTGTGTTCTTTAAAGGTAAGGTCTTCCGACATGAGTACACCCAGATCCTTTACATTGCCTTTTCGTTCTATGTTATGATTTGCCTGAGTTTTGTACGTGGTTTCAGTTTTTATATTTTCATTTTTCCATAGCGCATGAGCTGGAACTTGTCTTCGTTAAACACCATATTATTTTCTGTAGCCCATAGAAAGACCTGATCTACATCTGACTGGAGGTTCGCCGTGTCCTCTATGTTGCCTACTCTCATGAAGATCCTAGTGTCATCTGCAAAGGATGATACAGTGCTATAGGTTGTGTTCTTGTCTATGTCCGATATAGGATGAGAAAAAGTACTGGAGCAAGCACAGTACCCTGGGGGACTGAGCTCTTAACGGTTGACGGGTGGATTTTATTTTGTTGACTATTACACATTGGGTTCTGTGGTCAGGAAATTGTAGATCCATCTGCCTACTTTTCCGGTAATTCCTTTTGAGCGCATTTTATGGGCAATAACACCATGGTCACATTTATCAAAAGCTTTTGCGAAATCTGTGTAAATTACATCAGCGTTTTGTTTGTCTTCCATAGCATCTAATGCCATATCATAGTGGTCCAGCAACTGCGACAGGCAAGAGCGCCCTGTTCTGAAACCATGTTGTCCGGGGTTATGGAGATGCTGTGATTCCATGTATTTTGTGATCTTACTTCTTAGCACTCTCTCAAAAATTTTTATGATGTGCGATGTTAGTGCTATCGGTCTGTAATTTTTGCCTCTGCCTTATTTCCTCCTTTATGAAGTGGTGCTATCTCTGCTGTTTTTAGTATATCAGGAATAACGCCAGTATCTAGGCTTTGTCTCCACAGAATGTGAAGGGCCTGCGATAGTGGTTTTTTACAGTTCTTGATGAATATGGAGTTCCAAGAATCCGGGCCTGGTGCGGAGTGCATAGGCATACTGTTTATGGCTTCTTCAAAATCCAGTGGGATAGGGTGACGTCTGATATATGATTTGATGTTGG
>WNGS01160430.1:4670980-4686102 GCA_020271785.1 Procambarus virginalis | reverse complement strand
GTAGGCAGAGGCTCTAGCAACATACCTCAAGCAATCTAGCAACATGGCTCTAGTAATGGCTCTAGCAACATGGCTCTAGCAAGTCAACCAGGGAGCCGGTCGGCCGAGCGGACAGCACGCTGGACTTGTGATCCTGGGGTCCTGGGTTCGATCCCAGGCGCCGGCGAGAAACAATGGGCAGAGTTTCTTTCACCCTATGCCCCTGTTACCTAGCAGTAAAATAGGTACCTTGGTGTTAGTCAGCTGTCACGGGCTGCTTCCTGGGGGTGGAGGCCTAGTCGAGGACCGGGCCGCGGGGACACTAAAAGCCCCGAAATCATCTCAAGATAACCTCAAGAATGTTGCCTTGCCCTGTTTATTTGTTAGGGAGCACATGGGGGGATCAGAGATCAACCACATATCGAAGCAAAATATCCTAAAAAAATGAATTTTTTTTTAATACATCGTTATGCTTCATTGTTTTTAGGATATTTTGCTTCGATATGTGGTTGATCTCTGATCCCCCATGTGCTCCCTTACAAATAAACAGGGCAAGGCAACATTGCTAGAGCTATTGATAGAGCAATGTTGCTAGATTGCTAGAGCCACGTTGCTAGAGGCAACATGACACACACGCTTCCCCAGAGAAATGTTTTTGAAAAGTGCCAAATTAACCAAAACCAAACTTGAAAAGCTATTTAACAAACCGTCCGCATGCAAATCCCACCAGCAGGCTACAGCCCCTACTGCAGTGGGTAAGAAGTGAGAGGATGGTCAGCCATTGTGGCAGTGACCAGAATTTAATTATACTGTAATATGCTCTTTTTCCGATTACACTTCTTGGTAGCTTTACTCATTCCTTCCCACAGCACCTCAAATGAAGTAAAAGCCTATGGAATCATGACAGCACTAATATAATGGTCATAAACAAAATAAAGCAATAACATGAAAGTGAGAGACATGGCAGATGGAGTCCTGAACCCAAGAGAAGCAAGAACACATGCCTATAAGATGAGAAAATCTAGTACAACACACTGTTCATTAAGAGCTGGAAGATATTTTTTTATATATATATAACACTTGATTTGAGCGCCAAATCAATCAGGCTGCGAGCAGCCCCGTCCAACATCTGGTTGACCAGTCCAGCTACAAGGAGGCCTGGTCGAGGACCGGGCCGCGGGGACGCTAACCCCCGAAATCATCGCAAGGTAACCAAGCATCTTGGGTTCTGACACTGGTCGCAGACATACTCAGGATGAATACTGTGAGCACAGCATACTTCTTGACATTATGGATAGGAAGCAGGTCAGCTAAGCTTGGCCACACAGTAAACAATATACAGTACAACAATTTAGCCTTGGAACAGGGCAGTCCAGAATAAAGATATTTTGCAGCAGATCCTCTCGCAGTGCGCAGAACTAAAGTCAACCACGCTCTTGAGTTGAGTAATAGGTAACCAACGTTGAAAGAGTTTGGAAGAAGTAAAAGGTCGAAAACCACGGATGTACAGTAGTTCTGCATATTCTTGCTTATTTATGTCACAACCTTTTCCTTCATACATCCATGGTTTTTTGGATTGCAGTCTACTCCTATATACATAAGATACAAAATTACAAAATTAGTCAGTATCTTGAGCAAAATTAAGAAATCCTGTATATATTATTTAACCCCCTAGAATTGAAAGAAAAATATAACTCCATTCTTCTGATTGCCTATTATTGTAAGTGGAGAAAAATCAGAGATGCATAATGAAATGACATAAATTGACTAATTTATTAACTGAAGTAATTTAAGAGTATAGAATGCCTTTACAAGTGCTAAAGATATCATTTAAATAATCTGATTGTTTTTTGCAAGTGCTAAATCATTAATTTTAAACTCTTTCCACAGGGTTATCGTTTGCCGGCACCCATGGAGTGTCCAGAGGCCATTTACCAGCTTATGTTAGACTGCTGGCAGAAGAGCGCAACCATCGTCCCAATTTTGCCTCCATTGTGCGGACTCTAGACAGATTGATTCGTACTCCGAGGCTCTCAACAAAGTGGCTCAGAACAGGTACTGTAAACAAAACCTCCATTGCTACATGTGGCTTTGAATGCGAGCTTAAAACAGGATCAGGCTTAACTACTAATGGGTTAATGTTTGATGTCGAGACTAGAGTTAAAAATACATTTTTGAGAATAAATGATATTTCTCAAAAGTCAAAAGTTTTCCCACTAGTTGGTAGATCCCTGGTGTTATGATGTAGGTTGTACTGTATATGGAAAGCCAATACATGACAGTTTAGGGGACTGAGATTGGTTCAAAAATTAACGTCTGTCTTGTCTGTTTATCTTGTTAACCTTTCAAGCTTATTTATATCCAAATACATTGGGTAGAGGAAGTACTTTTGCTCCAATAAATAAAAAATTGTAATGATGATGATGAAATAAATTATGATGATAATAATAATAATAATAATAATCACAGGAGCTGTGATGAGGATTCGAACCTATGTGCTGGGTATTGCCAGATGCGCGCTCTAAACGACTAGTCGTTTAGAGCGTGCATCTGGGAACACCCAGGCATAGGTTCGAATCCTTATCACGACTCTGGATTTTCTCATTGATATATCACGATAACGTGATTTCTCTGTGTAAAAATTGTAACATTAATAAACAAAAAGTACAGAATGTTGGTTATCTCTAAATTTGCACTCAAATGCATGTCTGTTATACAAGTTTGATGTTCATTTGAATTCTAGCCTCTTCATTTCTTTTGCTAATCTGTTAAACTTTAATTTCTTATAATGCCCTCCTTTGCATCTTTCTAAAAAATACTTTAAAATAATAAAAGTACTGACATTACTCAACTAATTGAACCAATCACATGTCTGATAAATGGTGACCATATGCAGATCAGTGTAAAAAGAGCATTTCTGCCTGTCAGCTGGTATTAGCATGGCAATGTGTCATTGCGCTGATTGGCTGCCGTGGTGGACTGCTGGCAATTCAGAACTGTATTGTGTAGTAGCAACTTTCAGCACACTGTAAAGCTCTTCGCTGTAAAATCTTTTTAGAATTTAAATGGTTTTTATTATTTGTTGGTGATGGTTTAGAATTAACTTGTACTAGAGTACTGTATCTCATTCCGCTGCTTCGTATCTTCGTTTCTTTAATTTGATCTGGAAGTTCAAGAACGTCTCATGGATTTGTGAAGGCCAAACATGACTAATTTGATTTTCTATTATTATGTCATGGTGACAAAGCAGGCAGGCATGTTTTTATGAAGTGAATATATATATGGCTGACTCGAGCACATGGCGCACATCTCACGACAATAAGGCTGCAGTACAGTGTTGTGTTTTAATGGCAAATATTTGTTGCTTAGTATTGTTTTGCTCTGTGTAATTTCAATTGTCTGGTTCTCACTACAGTTTTCATTGCTTTGTCAACTAACGTTTTTCTACCTATATAATTTTTTATATTTGCTCCTGTACATGCCTTCTTGATGTTCACAATTCTCGTCATTCTCATACAACTCTTCTATATCTATAATTATTATATAGATATATATAATATATATATATATATATTATTATATATATATATATTTAAATTATATATATATATATAAATATAAATATAATATAATATATATATATATTATATATAAATATATAAATATATATATATACATATATATTTATATATATATATATTCTATATATATATATATATATTATATATATATATATATATATATATATATATTATATATATATATATATATGGAAAATCCACAGAGAAAAATGAAAGGAGGTAACGTTTCGACTTTGTTAAAGCCTTTGTCAAACCAGACTGACCATCTGTCAGTCTGGTCAGTCTGGTCAGTCTGGTCAACCATTGGTCAGTCTGGTTTGACAAAGGCTTTAACAAAGTCGAAACGTTACCTCCTTTCATTTTTCTCTGTGGATTTTCCGCATAAAATGATCAGTGTTTTGTGATTGTCAATGCATATATATATATATATATATATATATATATATATATATATATATATAATATATATATATATATAATATATATATATATATATATATATATATATATATATATATATATATATATATATATATATATTATAGATATAGATTTTTGTTTTGGCAGCAATCAAGTTGTTTCATTTAAAAATTCCTAGTTGTCTCATTATTACATCATTTTCCTATAATTATCAGTTAGCTCATTACTATTACATTGACTTTTTAACAAAACCTCTTCAGTATACATAGAAATTTGTATCTTTTTTCAGTCTCTTTAGTTCATGGTTTGGTTTTGATTTCTCGTGGTTACTCTTCCGTCTGCAGCAGTCTCGGCTTAGTCAGATTAACAATAATCTCATTTTTATATTTGTACTGTATATTTTATATACTGTAGTATATACCTGTTAAACATTTAATTTATAATTTTTAACCTTACATTTCTTATTACTTTTATATTGATAGGGTAGACTATCAGTTGGATAAACTAGTGGCAAATTATAATTTTGAATTATTGAAAAGTATAAGAACACATTGCAAATTAAGGATCCTATTTATTGGTGATTGATGAATGTTAATATCAGTTACTGGCAATGGATGAGTATATGCAGGGTAAATAGGCCTAGTGCCAAATAAACAAACCATCCTCCAAAAATAATAGTACCTATAGCATCAATTTATGGTACCTATAGTATAGCACATCTGTCTATCTATAGTATCTATTGTGTCACAAGTCGAGCCTGGCCTCAGGCCGGGCTCGGGGAGTAGAACTCCCAGAACCCGCTTCAGGTATCTGTGGATGGAATGTACCAAATATGGACTGTTGCAAACCCCCGAAAATTTACATTATGTACTAATGCTGTATCAAACTGGTATAGGCAGAGGTTTCAGTACAGTTCTGTATTCCAAAAAGCATCTGAGGCATATTATATCCTTAAAGGGCCCACTTCTCAATATTTTTGTTGCTATCAAACATCTGAAAGTTGGAACAAATATCATTATGAATGAATTTGGTCATCATATTATTGTTTGAAATTAAAGTTATTTAAGTCTATGTCACAGCTTGTGTGGATGTTAACTATTGGAGCAGTGAAATACAGACCTTGGTAAGCTGAATTGTGAATGGAGGAAATGTTCATTGCTTTTTGTGTGAAAGGACTCTCCCATCCAGCAAATTCAATCAACTCTCTTCAACATTTGCTTTTCACTAGCCACTCAAATTTTTTGTGGAAATGTAAACTTGACTGTTAGGAAATACAACTGAGGAATGTGTGATCTATTTAATGATGTAGCAGGTCTACATACTGAAATAAAACAACTAGATACTTGGAATTATTAGTTACTGTATCACAAAGAGACAGCTTATTGATGAGCATTTTTAACCTTAAAAGAATTCAGAAGTTACACAATCTGTGTGTTCAGTGATTTTATGCAGTTTAGTGCCTACATTTGTTGATGCAAAATGTTAAGGCTGTAAATTTCTGTAACTTTATGGTATAATTAGTTTGTAGGTTATCCTTCAAATTACATCCTTATTCTAATTTTATGCAAAACGTTTTGCCAGTATAGTCTTATCGCCCTGATTGTAAGCTAGAGTTTGTTATGGCTATTCAATCCAGCCACAACTGGCACAAAAATGATGACAGCCTTACCAAAAACCTAACCCAACCTGGCCTAAGTCTAAATAATCAATCCTAAGCCTATATGCAGTTTTTGTCCTAACTTAGCATATACATGTACTATGCTATTCCTAGGTAAGGTTAGCTTTAGCTGTTGTCTTAATTCTCAAGTGCACTGCAAAATCAATTGTACAAATTGTGGATCTGTTTTTGGGCACAGTCCATAGGAACTGTGTTCAAAAATAGTTCCATAGTTCCATAGAAACTATGGAACTCAAGCTCAAATTTACTCAGATTACCCAAAGATTCATATTACTGGAATGTGTATTATCGAACTCTTACAATATGTAAGCTTTTACAACTGATTTACCAGTTTTACTTGTTTTATATATAGTTTTCCATTTACCTGGAACTGAACTTTATCAAGCTAAAAAAGCTTAGAATTATTTGGGAATAGGAAACTAGTGTTTTCTTTAGGGTTTTCTAACCTCGAGGAAGCTATCCATATGGCTGTTCGTTCACTAGTTTGTTTTAACACTATGAGTGCTCAACCTTGGGTAAATTAGGATGTTTCCCTGGAGTAATGGATGGTAGTTTTTTTTTTTTTTTTTACATATATATTTCAATAATTGTAACATAAGCATGAGTTGCCATTTAAACATAAGCTCCAGTGAATTACCTCTCAGCACAAGCTTGCTTTTGGTTATAAAAATTCTAGTTAAGCTTGGTAATGGGTGAGTGCTGTGAAAAATAGGGTAATAATTGGGAACCCGTGCTTGAACCTATTTGATCAAGTAACTTGTACATCATCCATAGTGCATCTTTCACTGATGTTTAAACTATTACATCTGTACAGCTAAAAGCTGAACATTTATTTCTTTTAGTGTGGTGGGGGATTTAGGGTTATAGTAGCAATAAAATGAGGATGGAAATTGTATGCATTTTTTTTTTATGGCCTAAGCAGATAGCCAGAGCTCTACGAACAGCAACATAAAAGTGTAAAATATAAGGAAAATCTGCCCCGTCTAGAAGAAATGATTAAACAGGAATTGCATATTTAGGAACACTTGGGACCAAATACAGAGTATTACCATAGGAAAGTTTGGAGATCAGTATTAGAGTAAACTCCAGATAATAAGTCACACTAACATGGGTGAAACAAATCACCCAACCCACATGTGGGTCTCGTACTGATCGAAACATCGCTGCTCGTTTCTTTTCGTGCGAGGGTTGGGTTGTTAAACACTTGCTAAATCTCTCTTGGTTCTCACCGCAATGCCTATGAGAAATAGTATTATTATTTTGTTAATTATTAAATTACCTCACATTTGTCTTTGAATTATTCTTTTAATTTATTTGATGCTTTTGGGCTAGACACTCATGTTCATTATTGCTGCCTATCTTCATCAAATTAATTCATTTTATTACCTCTTCTCTTTTAATATAAACCAGTAGGCATTAATTTTTTGGTTAATTGGTCACACACTTAACCATTTCCTGTACAGTACTTTCAAAACATATACAGTACAATATAATACTTCTCAAACTCTATTAAGAGTTTTCTTTATAATTTTCTTACCCATATTTCCTTACATTTATCAAGTAAAATAACTTTGATCAAATGTTTTAAATATCATACAAATTCTATTGTCATAATTCTTAATTTTCTTGTAACATAGGTTTACATTTTTTCTTAGACTTTTATTACTTCTGCTATAAGCTTTCTAACTAAAACTCATTTTTGTTCCTAATGATAAATTTTCTATCTTTTATTCCTCATATTAATTTTTTTTTATTATTTATCCACTTTGTTCAACCTTTATTCTGACTCCTCTTGTTTACTATGCTTCTTCACATCCAGTCCTTGTTATTCATAATGGTCCCAATCCATTTCCTCAATCATGCTCCACTCCCTGTTCCTCCTGGCCTGGTGTGGTAGTGTGGCTGACAGTGGTGTCTCCTATGATCTCTCCCCAGGCGGCCGGCCCCCCAAAACCCCTACTATGCACCCGTCCTCATCCGACCCCAGTGGGTCAACTTTAACCAGGCAGCCTAAATAACGCCGTCATGCCTGACATGCCTGTCACCTGGTGGAGGTTTAAGGTAATAAATTGAGGTGTCATGGCAGACATCAGAGCTTAATATGTAATTCGTATAACCTGTGACACCAGAGCATTGCATTCAGGATTGTAGTGTATGGCATACACTTGGGAAGTGATTCTCTGAGTTACCATTCTAACCTCTTATTACAACTGATCAGGGTGTATGTAGATGCTATACTATCACGTCTATGCTCTCACTGCACGGCACTTCATCATCCTTTGCTTTTATGCATCCAAATATAGTATCTTGGCATGATCTGATCTTTCCTCCTCCTTTGCTGCCTGTGCTTTCTGATGTTGGCAGTGGAGCTGTAGGGTAGTCTGGCCAACTGCTCTTGTCTACACTGACTCACAGATTATCACAGGCAGGATGCTCATCTATATCTTTAGTTATTCCTTGGTAATTGCATTAAAGTGGTAATTGTTATCCTGTTTATGGTAAGGTTTCAGTTTTTATTTGCATATTTTTATACTGGTAACTCTCTGTAATTTCTGATTTTATATTACTCATAATTATTTTCGATAAAACAGTTTAACTAATTTGTTTTTCCACAGGTGTACAACAGCCCTGGGTCTAGACTCGGTTGACATGACCCAGCTGACCTCTGTGGAGGACTGGCTTGCTTCCTTGAAGATGAGTCGTTATGTGGAAAACTTCCAACGGACAGGCCTCACTGATTTAGAGGAAGTGGCTCGCCTCACTCAGCACGACCTAACTCGATTTGGTATCACACTAGCTGGTCACCAGAAGAAGCTTCTCCAGAGTATACACACCTTGCGCACGCAGTTGGCCGTCAACATGTCTGAGGGCTTCCTAGTATAGTGCCACTACTCTAGCTAATACCAATACTTGGTACTGTGTTAGGGTAAAGTAGTCAGGTGGGCTAATGTCCAGGTCCAGAATGAATGTGATGTCCACTGGTGCGTCAAGTTGGACCTGAAGGCCATCATCGTCTATGTGAAAATGTGATAATGAAAGAGGGAAAGACACTAATAAAGACTTGTGTTCAGGACAGGGTATCGAGTGTATTTTTTATGTTATTTAATTGCAATAATGTGAAAATTGTCCATCACAAAGACAAGATTTTCCAAAGTAGCTCAAGAATACCCTGTTATCCTATAGTACCAAGTAATGGAAAATGTGATTCTGAGCAGCAAATGACTGTTTAAAATATTTGGAAGTGCCCCCACCCTCTCCTTCTTGTGATATTTTCATGGCCAATGGTGTGTTGGAGACAGAACTGTGGTGCACATGTGTATGGTCTGGAGATGGAACAAACAGCTGTGATCAGCTTCCACATTCATTTCTGTGGAGGGTTGGTAAGCTTGCCTGTCACTTCCGTGCGTTATACACCACTCCTCAGATTTGATCCTTAGTGTAATTGTTGATATTCCATTTGCTGCCAGACCTTATTCTGCCAAAGTCTAGTATTGGTGTTGTCCTTTCTACCCTTTGATGAACTCTCAAAGACTGTTTCCTGTTTAAGCTTCTGCCAGCGTCTCTATCTACTGGGAGATTATAAGTTGCCTGTCTGTGGTGAATTGCAGTGTAGTGTGTATTAAAATTGCTCATGCACACTAACTGGATAAATCTGAAAATACTGGGTGAACACAGGTCAGCAAAATAAGAGCTCTGTGCAAAAAAAAAAGCTTAACTTCAAAAGCGGCTTATTAGGGGGATTCTTTCAATCCTTGGAGGACTTAAAGACATTGCAGACTGGAAAAATGCCAAGAGAAGTGAGAACCTCCCTCCTGACGCACATATCACTTATCCCATCATGTGAACATCCGGCCATTCCCCACTCCCTTTCCTCCCTCCCTCCCGCAGGACCCAACTGCTGTAGTTAAACTACCCCGTTGTTACCTAAGTCAGATAATGCAGTGCTGGTAAATGGCTGGGTGTCGGTAAATTTGATGATGATTGTGGAGAAGTATAATTTTGATTGCAATTACAGTGAATTAAAGTTTTTTGCTGAAAATAATGGTTAAGATATTTCACTGTAGTACAGTGAAATTTTCAGTAGCACATGTTCATAAGCTATAAAGCTACACAAACACTCTTCCATTCACTAACACAGCAAGAGTGTCCAACTACCCTTTCAATGTGTGTCCAGTCATCCCATGGTGTCCTGCACAGTACCCTTCTTGCACAGGTTTACTGTAATTTTTACTTCAATTCATTAGCGTTTTTGTGTACTGATGTGTTCAGTATGATGCAACCCACATTGTAGCTTGGTTTAGTCAAAATGTTGTATCTGTTGGTGTAACCACACATTACAACTTTCATTCCAAAACCATTTATTTATGAGTAATCAAATAATTTGTGAGTACCAAGTGCATGTTTGTGTATCCTTTGTAATGTTAGCAAACACCTGTGTTTTTGGGAACATGTGTGATGACTAGATAATCAAAATTTTGTAGATCTTATTTAGCATAGGAGTTTCTACAAAAGCACCAAGCAATACAACTCACTGACATAACAGATGTGTAACTTGCTGTGTTGTGTCACTACAAAATGATGAGTAGCAATCAAAAAAACATCTGTGACTGTGTAGGTAGGTATTTTCATACGTCACCTTCATAATAATACTAGCAGAAAAAAAACTTAGAATGTAAGTCCCAAAGAAGGAGGAAGGAAGGAGTGAGTATTCCTAGGGAAGTTCCGTGTGTGATAATTTTGGATTCTTGCATTTTGGAAAGGGGAGGGAGATAATGTGGCAAAGTGGTCCACAACCCCTTGTGCCAGAGTGGGCCACTGGTCTTCACATTCCACACCCTCTCAGTTACGGTTCCTTGTCAGGGTGTTTGCCACTAGAATTGTTCCTATTAAGATGTAATTCAGCTTGCATAAAGTTTTAGCCAATCATTTCAAGTAGCTTTCAAAAAGTGGTCTTCGATTTGCAAATTTAAGTTGCTGCATTTTTCGTCAAGAATATGTGTAGTTATTTGCTTTTAGTCCTTTTGTTACAGGGAATATTTTTTTCTGATGAAGCCTCAGGGCGACCACTTTCACTGCCTCATTGACAGTTCCGAGAATCAAGCAATCGTCCAGGGCAGCGTAGTGGAAGCATTAGGGCTTTTTGGAGGAAGGTTGCCAAACAGGAGGATAAAGTTTTTTAGTGTGCTGTTGAAAGTTTGACTGATATTTCTACATTATATATTTGTGGAGCACAGCTAATTTTCCTTGGGTGCAAAGATGTTATTTTATGTCATGGCAAGGTGTGTTTGGTTAAAAAAAAAAAAAGAGGCTAGGTCACTGTTGGCAGTTGAAGCCTTCCCCTTGGTAAGTCCAAATGCTATCACGGCTGTTGTTTTGCTTTGTGGCAAATGCCCTGACAGACCTCAAGAGACGTGTCTTATTTTCTTACTGATGTAGTCTCACAATTACTTTGTGTGTCTTCTATTACCATTACTATCATAATCAACGGTATTTTCTCCGGCAACTTCCCATAGTGGTGGGAAACTACAATGGAAATGCTGTGTATGCTATATGCAGCTAGACAGTTATATCCAATACACATACATACTCTTCGCAACCTTGGTGTAAACTTTTGAGAAGGAAGAATAAAAAAAAAAATTTTTTTTTTTGTGTGTGCTGAAAGATGTGAGACAAGAGACTGTTGGAGTCGACTTTCAGTCTTTCTCTTTAGTTTACCACTTGAAAGTCACAAAGAAATCTGCAAATGCCTTGAGCACGGAGGACAGCGTAGCGTAATTGTTTTATATCATTTTTATTTATTGAGCCGATGCATTGCTAGAAGAGCATATGTTGTGTACTATAATGTTGTATAAAGTTTGTAAAATAGTCAAGAAATATTTTATATTTTTAGTTGGTAAGGTATGAGATCTCCAATTTTGAACTCATTAATTGTTCGAACATGGAATGTGATTTGTTTTTAGTTTGCTGATGAAACGGAGGTGCCAATGTGTGCATCATAGTGTCAGTGAAGCAAGGGAACTTGGGGGTTTAGATTTAAGAAAATTAGATATTCAATTCCAAAGTCACTGGTAACACTTATTATCCCTGGCTCTGCCCCCTAAGATCCTATGTATCAACTTTTTTTTTGTATATATGATTCTGCAGGCATTTTCTTAAACACAGATCTTTTTCAATATTGTAACTCTGTCCCGTACTTTCATTTTCTTTACTTGAATGTATGATGAATTTAGAGACAACAGGAAGACTGTCGGGCTTTCCTTGCTAATACTCAATGTTTTAAATATGAATTTTATAGTGATTTTGTTTATATCATACTGCTATGATTTGGGATTTAGTTGAGATCACACCAATTTTTAAGTCCATTACTATGTCAATTCTGCCAACCTGAGTAATTGCAGGTAAATAATTATAATTTTTTCAAGCTTCATATTGTAACAGTTATTCTATTTGCATTAGAAAATGTCCTATGACTCTACTCAAGCTGACAGGTTGACACGACTTGTAGCGACCCCCCCCCCCAGTGTCCTATGACTATTCTCAAGCTGACAGATTGACATGACTCTTAGTGACCCCAAGTGTCCTATGACTGCTCAAGCTACCAGGTTGACATGAGTTGTAACGACTCCCAGATGTCATATGGCTGCTCAAGCTGACAGATTGATTAGACTTGTAGTGATCCCCAGTGTCCTATGATTCTATTCAAGGTGACAGGTTGACATGATGCATATCGACCTCAAATGTCCTACGGCTTTGCTCAGGCTGACAGCTTGACATGATTCGTATTGACTCCCAATGCAACAGCTGTAAATTGTAGCTTTTTCCTAGTCATATCTATTACCCCTCCCTCCAGTCGCAGGCAGTTGGAGGCCAGCTAATGGTTAGTTTGATGCCAGTTATAGAAAGGGTTATAAAACCAGCATGAATGATGGTACTAATTGCCTTGTATGTTGGGGCTGATATATTACCAGCTACATGGGGGGGTGTAATCGATCTCAGTGACAGAAATGTTGGAACATCACTGTAGGCCATAGGCTGTGCTGGGCATCTTGGATCCAACTGTGGCAGAGAACTACCTAGCTAGCCTGCATAGGGAACATAGGCCCCAGGAGCTTCCTGTATTGCATTTGGCTTTATACTTCAGAGAATAACCAACTTGTTTCAAGTGATTGATGACGTCCCTAAGAGTATTGACAATCCTGGAGCTTCTTCCTTACTTCTGCGGCAAATTCTGCTGACATATTTGTATTCTGTTCATTCCTAACCTTCATGCAGTTGTATGTGCAAGTTCTTTGTGTTCAAGAAACAATAAAGTTTGACAGAAATACGGGAAGAGGATGGTTTTTTTAATTTTGTTCCTTTTGTATTACCATGCTTTTTTATAACTTGTTGAAGCATAATTTTGACACAATATTTTTTTTTTATACTGTACTGAAAAGTAGCAAATTTTTGATTAAATAATATCTAATAGCAATGACTTAAGATGATGAATTTAATGCATTGTATATTGTACTTAAGAGCCACCCTTCATTTTGTTTGTATGAAATATATACATAACCTGTTATTTACTTTTCCAGATGATAAAATTACCAAAGATCTCTTTAACTTACACCATGAGAGTTACCAACCTTTCATATGACATCTTAAAACTAGCTTTTGGTAATTCAGCATTTTCTGAATTCACTTGAACATGAAGTGTTGTCTGCAAAAATCTTGATACTGCATTTCAATACATTTTTAATACCATGTAAAATGATGAACTATCTATAGTAATCATCTGAATTTAATTTTGTATACCATTGTGTTTGACCAGATCCAGATCCTTAAGGCTCCTGTCTTGAGGTTATCTCGAGATGATTTCGGGGCTTAGCGTCCCCGCGGCCCGGTCCTCGACCAGGCCTCCTTTTTGCTACACATCCCCAGGAAACAGCCCGTAGCAACTGTCTAACTCCCAGGTACCTATTTACTGCTAGGTAACAGGAGCATCAGGGTGAAAGAAACTCTGCCCATTTGTTTCTGCCCCCACCGGGGATCAAACCCGGAACCTCAGGACTACGAATCCGAAGCGCTGTCCACTCAGCTGTCAGGCCCCTAGGCCACATCTTATGTTAAATGCTGTTAAGGAATGTTACTCCTTGAAGCCAATTATGCATTAGTATTAACCTTGTGTTTTATGCATTTGTGTTGAAATTACTTTAAATTTATAATACTCTACAGTGGAACCTTGACTTACAAATGCCCCTACTTACGAATTTTTTGAGTTACGACCCTAATTTCGTCAGAAAATTTGACTTAACCTACGACCTTTACCTCGACTAGCGACTTTGTTGATATATGTATGGGTTGACCAAGCACGTGGTTCCTGGTGGCACGGGCGACCTCGCCTCAGTTTACCAGAGCCGCCTGCTTAGTGACGGTCGTGCTTGAATTCTTTGTAAAGAATTTCATTGTTTTTGTGCTTTTTTGTTTTTTGAACATAAAAGTAATGATTATATATCATGCCATGGGTCCCAAGAAAGTCAGTGGTAAGGTTCAACCTAAGAAAATAGTTGAGAGTAGAGGCAGTAGGAGATGTGTCTTCCTCATTAAGAAAATGTGTGAAGTATGGGAAGAACTGCAAAGTTTTGTTGAATAAACTCGCCCAGATAAAGATGTAGCAGGCTGTTGCATTGACCTTTTAAATGACAATGTGATCTCTCACTACAGAAAAGTGTTAAAATGTAGGGAAAACAAGTGTCTTTAGACAGATTTTAGTAAGAAAAGCATGCAGTGAGCTACAACCAGGTTCTAGTGGTATGCCTGCAAAACGTGGGAGAAAGAGTACCCCAGAGAAGTCATCACTGCCTGATGTTATAATGGAAGGGGATTCTCCTCTCAAACAGTAACACCTCTCCTTCTTTTCCTCTCCCCTCCTCACTGTCTTCATACGCCAACAAGTCCTCAATAAAGGTAAGATATACATACTGTATTGTAGTTAGTACAAAAAGAATGGTATTCAATATAAAATGTATTGTTGGGGTTGTGGAACAGATTAATTCAATTTACATTATTTCTTTTGGGAAATACTTATATGGGAAAGAGAGAGAGAGAGAGAGAGAGAGAGAGAGAGAGAGAGAGAGAGAGAGAGAGAGAGAGAGAGAGAGAGAGAGAGAGAGAGAGAGAGTGTGAGAGAGAGTGTGAGAGAGAGTGTGAGAGAGAGTGTGAGAGAGAGTGTGAGAGAGTGTGTGAGAGAGAGTGTGAGAGAGAGTGTGAGAGAGAGTGTGAGAGAGAGTGTGAGAGAGAGTGTGAGAGAGAGTGTGAGAGAGAGTGTGAGAGAGAGTGTGAGAGAGTGTGAGAGAGTGTGAGAGTGTGAGAGAGAGTGAGAGTGTGAGTGTGTGAGAGTGTGAGAGAGAGTGAGAGTGTGAGAGTGTGAGTGTGTGAGTGTGTGAGAGTGTGAGAGTGTGAGTGTGAGTGTGAGTGTGTGTGTG
>WNGS01160430.1:4636959-4648158 GCA_020271785.1 Procambarus virginalis | reverse complement strand
TCGACCTCTCACGGTGTTCAAAAAGGAACTTGATAAACACTTCCAAAGATACCTGATCAAGTGGGTTGTGGTTCATACCCGAGACTGCGAGGCGCAGAGATCAATGCTGTCTCTGGTCAGAGACCGGACAGAGGGGCATTGATCCGCGGAAACCACCCACAGGTAACCTCAATGTAAGGTATTCCTCTGAGAGATCTGGTGCCCTCTGTTCCCCTTTTCCTCCTCTCGCTCTTACACAAGCCTACCTACAATTAGGTGAGTACATCCTCTATCTCCCCATCCACTATCCTGTTTCTCCCTCCCACTATTCTGTTTCTTCTCTCCCTGCCACTATTCTGTTTCTCCCCTGCCACTATTTCTTTTTCTCCCCCCCCTGCACTATCCTGTTTCTCCCCCTGCCACTATCCTGTTTCTCCCCTGCCACTATCCGTTTTCTCCCCTGCCACTATCCTACCCCTCCATATCCCCTGTCCCCTTCCACTGACCATCTTCCTCATCATCGTCCCCTTCTTGTCTAACTCTAGACCTGTGACTATCATGCGCGGTAATTATAATTTGGTTTAATTCACTGTATGCATTGGAATCGAATTAAGTTTGATTCAGCGGTGCTGTTTCAATGCGAGTCGTACTCGTCTGTTTGTGCTTGAGGGATTGAGTTTTAGTTCTTGGTCCCCACCTTCCAGTTGTTGATTGTCATAGGCAGTGGTACCCAATCTTCTAGTCTAATATCAATTTTTTTTAAATTTGTGCATGGAGTTGTCTACGACATTTCACTTTCCCTTTAACTCAATTACTAATTAACCACTTTAGTAACCTATAAACATCTGTAGCTAGCGTTCCTCCAAATGGGGGGAGGGACCTTTGACAAGCCGCTGGCTTCCTGTCCTCATCGAGCTCACCAGTGTGGTGGTGGCGGCGGCCCTCAGTAAATTCAATAAGGGACCCACCCCCCATAGTTGATGGACCACCCCACATAGTTGAGGGACCACCCCACATAGTTGAGGGACCACCCCACATAGTTGAGGGACCACCCCACATAGTTAAGGGACCACCCCCACATTGTTGAGGGACCACCCCACATTGTTGAGGGACCACCCCACATAGTTGAGAGACCACCCCCACATAGTTGAGGGACCACCCCCACATAGTTGAGGGACCACCCCCACATAGTTGAGGGACCACCCCCACATAGTTGAGGGACCACCCCCCACATTGTTGAGGGACCACCCCACATAGTTGAGGGACCACCCCCACATAGTTGAGGGACCACCCCCCACATTGTTGAGGGACCACCCCACATAGTTGAGGGACCACCCCCACATTGTTGAGGGACCACCCCCACATTGTTGAGGGACCACCCCACATTGTTGAGGGACCACCCCACATTGTTGAGGGACCACCCCACATAGTTGAGGGACCACCCCACATTGTTGAGGGACCACCCCTCATAGTTGAGGGACCACCCCTCATAGTTGAGGGACCACCCCACATAGTTGAGGGACCACCCCACATTGTTGAGGGACCACCCCTCATAGTTGAGGGACCACCCCACATAGTTGAGGGACCACCCCACATAGTTGAGGGACCACCCCACATTGTTGAGGGACCACCCCTCATAGTTGAGGGACCACCCCACATAGTTGAGGGACCACCCCCACATTGTTGAGGGACCACCCCACACAGTTGAGGGACCACCCCCACATAGTTGAGGGACCACCCCACATTGTTGAGGGACCACCCCACATAGTTGAGGGACCACCCCCACATTGTTGAGGGACCACCCCACACAGTTGAGGGACCACCCCACACAGTTGAGGGACCACCCCACATTGTTGAGGGACCACCCCACATAGTTGAGGGACCACCCCACATTGTTGAGGGACCACCCCACATTGTTGAGGGACCACCCCACATTGTTGAGGGACCACCCCACATTGTTGAGGGACCACCCCCACATTGTTGAGGGACCACCCCACATTGTTGAGGGACCACCCCACATAGTTGAGGGACCACCCCACATTGTTGAGGGACCACCCCCACATTGTTGAGGGACCACCCCACATTGTTGAGGGACCACCCCACATTGTTGAGGGACCACCCCACATTGTTGAGGGACCACCCCCACATAGGTGAGGGACCACCCCACATTGTTGAGGGACCACCCCCACATTGTTGAGGGACCACCCCACATTGTTGAGGGACCACCCCCAAATTGTTGAGGGACCACCCCACATTGTTGAGGGACCACCCCACATAGTTGAGGGACCACCCCACATTGTTGAGGGACCACCCCACATTGTTGAGGGACCACCCCACATAGTTGAGGGACCACCCCACATTGTTGAGGGACCACCCCACGTATTTTAGAGACCAGCCTCCTTAAAAATATCTACAACTTCTCAAGTACTGTGGTTCCTGAGGTTGGGGCTCGATTCACGAATAGCTTGCCCTTCAGCCCGTCCTCATAAACAAAGGCCAAAAGAAATCCATACACCAGCCAAACCCTCTGTATATGAATGAAAAACTGTTTACACACGACTCACAAATGTTGACGTTTAAATATTTCTTGAATAGAGCTTCGCTGACAACTTTTGTTCGAACCACCCCACACCACACTTTAAATGTTCACCCACGTACTACAGATACAAATAATCGGCAACAGAATCTAAACCAACCAACCAACATCAATCAACAGAACCAACAGAACCTAAACTAAACAACTAACCTAACCAATGTCTAAATATGCTAATATATAAGAATATTAATTTATATTTGAGAACATTCCTATTTTGAATGAACAGCGTGTTAAAATTAATGAATGCGAGTTAGGGGTCGTCTGCTGGATGGAATGAACATAGACTAAGGATGGGTTGTTCGTTTAGAACTAGCAATGTTACATTGCTGTGCTTACCTATAAATATGTCTCAGGACAGCGAGATGTGAAGATGTACACTCCACCTAGCCAATAATCATATAACGTCAATATTACGGTGCTTTCATTTTTATTAATAGGTCGTATTTTTAACATTCATCAATTCCGTTAAAAATGCGACGTATTAGCAGGTGGAAGATGAGAGGTACTTAATGTTTTAACTTGATCAAGGAAGCTCGTTGAGGAAGCCCTTGCCATATACTTGGCATAGCAGTTTAAGCTTCCAGCAAGTTGTTATTGCAGCTGTGACAATCATACAATATCATACAACCCCCCTGTGACAATCACAGGGTTTATACCGAGAGAACGTTTATGGTACAGAATATTATGGTACAGAATAGTGTAAGTTATTTAACATATTGGTAAGTGTAGTACAGCCTCAACCTGTAATATATAATGTCATCAGTAAAAATAACATCAATTTATTTTACAGCTAAGATCCCATAAATATATTTTACTTATAATAATAAGAGATTATAGGTCCTAGAATTAGCCATGGGGGAATGACTCCTCTTTTATCTGAGGTAAAGCTGTGCATCACTATTGTTTGTATGTATGTATGTATGATCTTGTGACTTGTATTGTCATTCACATGTATATTGGCTGTGTTGTATATTTACAATTCTATAATTTCTGGAAGAGCAATGATGACCTGTATCTCTCTTTACAATTCATTACCTCTGAAAATGTATATTAAATGCATGTTGCACCTTGTAAAAGGAAATAAATCCAACTCATATAGCGATTAAATTTTCTCAATAAAGATGTTAATAATAATCACATTAGGAATTTGAGTGTACAGAAATTAATGCATTTTTTTTTTGTGAATAGTGTGCCCGCCTCTGAAGTACAAGGACAGCGTTGGAGCGGCAGAGTGCCGGGCATGTCCAGATCACAGTGCCGCACCCCACGCTGGTGCCTCGGAGTGTAGGTGTGACACCGGTTATTACAGGGCAATCAGTGATCCCCGCGCCATGCCTTGTACCCGTAAGTACCCCCTGCCTATTCTACCTCCTCAGTACCTATTTATTGCTAATTAAACAGAGGCATTAGGTGAAA
This sequence comes from Procambarus virginalis, assembly GCA_020271785.1. NCBI lineage: Eukaryota > Metazoa > Arthropoda > Malacostraca > Decapoda > Cambaridae > Procambarus > Procambarus virginalis. Next base: position 4,644,167 of record WNGS01160430.1, on the reverse strand, counting down.
GGAAATGTGCCCAACTTTCAAATCTAGAAATTCTTCTACAATGCTCCTAGTATTCATATCACTTGTGCTTTCCTGTCTTGAACACTGCTCAGTACTCACTTAACATTTCTGAGCAGGCAAGATTTCTAAAATAGAAGGAATTTCAGAGAACATATACAGTACTGTACACAGATACAATAAAGCACCTAAATTATTGGGACCATATCAAAGCTCAAAATGTACTGTCATTCTAAAAAGGACATGAGATAGGTATCACAATGCACACATGGAAGATATTGGAAGGGGCAGATCCCAAATTTCCTCAGTAAAATAACAGCATACTGTAGTGAAAGCTACAGTAGAAAATGCAGAATATACCTGGAAGAGAGGAGAGATGCCATAGATAAAAATGAACACTGTATGAATATCAGAGGTCCACAGCTTATCCGTATCCTCCCAGCAAACAGGAAATATTGCTGATACAAAAATGGACATGTTCAAGGAAAAATAGACATGTTCCTGCTAGAGTACTGAATGAACTGGGTTGTAGTGTTCATGTAAATCTCCAGGCCTGGCCTCAGGCTGGGCTCGGGAAGTAGAAGACATCCCGAAACCCTCTCCAGGTATCTGCAGATAAGCAACAGCCTGTTGGACCAAGTTATCATGTCAAACCTGGCTCTGGGCCATACTTGAGGAGTGGAACAGCACCCAGAGCCCATTTCAGGTATACTCCAGGTAACATATCAAACCAATGTACTGTACCACTATTGTCAGTGAGAAGATGTGTACTTCTTGAGTTATCTTGAGATGATTTTGGGGCTTAGCGTCCCAGCGGCCCGATCCTTGACCAGGCCTCCTTGTATTGCACTTGTGGTGAACTTAGGCATCACCACTTTGATAATTTTGACTAAGCAATTTGCAGTTCTATTTTATCAGTAAATTTATAACCAGTTCTCACTTATCTTTGACTTAATTGAAGAGAGTTATACAATACTGTATTTAATTTTACTCGGCATTTTTCAGATATACAAACTTCTGTCTGTTTTGATATATTGTATAATTATCTGAATTATTCTAACAGGTCCTCCAAGCAAGCCTCAGAACATCACAGTAAATTTTGTGGACCAAGCCACTGTGATCCTTGCCTGGCATCCTCCTATGAATGATGGTGGACGCACTGACACCTTGTACCGAGTCATCTGTGATGCTTGTGGGAGTCATGTCTCGTACAGCCCGCCTCAGGTAGCAGATGTAAGTAATATACCTGTGAAATACTGCATAACAAATGTATTACTGTATTTATTTGTTTATATACAAGATGATACAATGGTTTGTTAAAGTATATACGCTGGTGGATGAGTAGTACATTCTTTCAAAAGCATTAGTGTGCATAGCATTTCAGGCATGTCCTTAAAGAAACAAATAAGCATAACGATAGGTACATCATTATACTTATTTGTATATCAAAATTTGAATTCACATGATGAACATCAGTATGAAGAGAGAAAATAAGATAAGTGATGAAGTTGAATTTCTACATTGTAATATACTGTTTGAGTCGGTAGCACAAGATACTGTGAGAGTTGATAGCACAAGGTGGGATACGATGAAGATGAAATTATGTACTATACAGTATTTCATAATTCTACTTTTGAATAAAATATAGGTTGAGAATTTTTTTGGTATTCATTGGGGGGAGCGAGTTCCATATATCGGGTCACTTTATTTGCATGGAGTGTTTGCACAGATTTAGTCAAACTTTAGGAATAGCAGAGATATTTATTTCTGTTTGATGCTCATGGGTTCTCTTACATCTATCAAGGAAGAGTTTCAAAATAGTATTAGAAATTTAATAAACAGTTTTTTAAGTGTAACACGAGAGAATGTTTGGAGTGAGTGTATATTTAGTATATTTAGCGATTTAAACGGGCTGTGTGTTACATGAAGATAGAATTTGTTATACAGTAGTTCTGATTTTTGTTGAATGATGATGGGCTTGAGTCAGTCTGCAGTGGTTAAACCCCATGCACAGATACCCTAAGTTAGATAGGAATATACAGTATATTAGTAAGTACTATAGCAAGAGTAGCCAAACCACGCCTCGTGAGCCACACTCTGCTCTTTGGCCAAATGCATTCTTTTGTTAATTTATATAAAATTTTTGTAGCAAAATGTGTATCTTACAAAAAAAAAATCGCAAGTGTAAATTTGTTCATGTCCTGCGGCTCTCAAAACATCTGAGCTTTATCATTTGTGGCGCTTACAGTAAGCAAGTTCGACCACCCATATACTATAGTGTGAGAAGAGCAGAGTAGGGAACATAAAATCAGACTTGAGAGAATACAACAGGTTTAGAGACTTTGTTTTGCCTATGTGCAATATGTAATTACTTACATGTAGTTATATGATGAGAGCTATGCTCATGGTGTCCCATCTTCCAATGTTATATAACACTTTGAAACTGCTGACAGCTTTGGCCTCCACTACCTTCTCATTTGTTCCAACCATCTACCACTATTTGCAAAAGTGAACTTTCTTATATTTCTTTAGTAGCTTTGTTACCTTACCTACATACCTTGTGGAGGTTCTAGGAATCAAAGGCCCCACGGCCCTGTCTCCAACCAGGCCTCCTGGTTCTAGTGAATCAGGCTGTTGGATGCGGCTGCTTGCAGTCTGATGCAACCACAGCCTGGTTGATCATGCTGGATGTATAATTAACTTCAAGTTATGATCTCTTGTTCTTGAAGTTCCAGGTCTCAGGAATTCTTCCTTATCAATTTTGTCAATTCCCATTACTATTTTGTATGTAGTGATCATTTCACCTCTTTTTCTTGTATCGTCTAGTTTTTGGCATATTTAATGGGTCTAACCTCTCTTCGTAGCTCTTGTCTTTCACTTCCAGAAGCCATTTAGTTGCATGTCTTTGCACCTTTTCCAGTTTGTTGATGTGCTTCTTAAGATATGGGGCCCCATACAATGTGTTGTATGTTTGGTGTCATGTAATTATTTATAGCAAAAAATAATAGAAAAAGATCTTCCACAAAGATCCGAGTGAAAAAACCACACTCGGATGTCCTTAAATAAAATAACCTTATTACAGTACAGTATTGTCAAATATTGAAATAAATAAAATATATTTATCTTTTTTCAGGGGGGGGTAAGTGGTCGAATTTTGATTTGTAAGAGATATTACAAATTTTAATATATCTTTCCTGTAAGTTCTATAATAAACTTATACAGTATTACAAACTTAGGTTGTTTATAAAATGGTAATGTGCCAGGTAAGTTCACTACGGGCTCACCATAGCCCGTGCTACTGGGAACTTTTGGTTCCAAGCAGCTGAATCTAAAACAACAACAACAACAACAGGTAATGATTTTTTTTTTCCATTTCAGGAGAGTTTCAATGCCACTCAAGTTACAATCAGTGGCCTAAATCCCGTCACAACCTACAGATTTCAGGTGTTTGCAGAGAATGGTGTTTCAGACCAAGCACGAGACCCCCAGTACGTTGATATCACAGTCACGACGGAGGCTTCAGGTAGGTTTTTATTAGGCAATATTAACGTTTTGCAAGTTTTATGTGATAGTAAAGAATTGTTTAGTCTTTCATAATAGTACATAATATATAATTTGATGTTAAGATATAATATTATATTTCATATAATATTATGTAACAAAAATATAAATCCATTATGATTGTCTTATTTTTTCAGTGAAGTAAAGTACGTAATTTACATATAGCAGAAACCTGTAGGCTGCATGAGATAACCCATAAACGTCAATAATTGTAGTGTCATTGTGAAATAACTTGTAATAAAACACAGCTTTACTGTGATGCACTTTCCTTTTGTAAATATTCCATAGCCATCAGTTTGAACAGTGTTGTGTACGTTTTATAAGTGTCGTGTGAGACATGTGTATATAACCCTTAGTAACACGACCCCCCTTCTCCTTCTCCCTTACCAAGGTGGCTTTATGGTGGTTGGCAACGAAGCTGAGGGTGGGTGAACCTTCTTGTAGTTCACTTTTTCTTATCCTTCGACTCCTTCCTGTAGCTAGAATGAATTGGAATTGATTTTCCTGATTTTTTTTTCCACTTGAGCACCATAAAGTACAGTTGTGTAAGCGTATTTTCTTACTGCATAGCTACCATTTTTTTCTGATTTGACATAATGATAAGTTGTTTACCAAGCTTCTCATAATAATGTAATTGTTTGGTAAATAATGCATAAATTATTCAGTTTCACAAGACAGTGGCAAGCATTTTATGGGATTAAATTAGGTCTATCACTTTTATTTATAACTGTTTTATATAATTATATATACTGTATTTGTATAATTTAAATGATATTTGTATACCTTAAATATATAATTATAATTCATTTTAGTATTTGCATGTGTATTTTCAATTAATTTTCACTTGAAAAATGGGATTAAAATAGTTTTTATATTAGCTATGTAATGGTACCCCAATATATACTGTATATTATATAATATATATGTAAATATCAAGTGGAAATTATGTAATATACAACAGTACAGGTCTGTATTAATGAATATTGTGCTATACAGTACTTAAATTAACTACAGTATATACCATACAGTAATGATTAGTTTCCCCTTTAAAGAATTTACACCATATTGTAAATCATGCATTGCTTTACTAGTTTTATGAAGTTAATCTTGTTTGTAAATTGGCAGTGCCATCCATGGTGAGCAATGTTCGTGTTACAAGTGTGAAGAGCACCGAGATCTCCCTGGCTTGGGATGCCCCAAGTGATCCGTTCTCGGATATTGAAATGTATGAGGTAAGGAATGCTAAACGGTTCTGTAAACTTAGAAATTAATCAGATTTTAAATTGTTAAGTGAAAGTAACTGAAGCACTAGTGTTAGTTACTGCAGGTATAATTGTTTATGAACATGATCCATGGTTATTAATGTACTCGGTATTTAAATCTGAACATTCGTAATCAGGCGACCAAACCACACACCAGAGGATGAAGAAAGAATGACTTTTCGATCCGTCCTGGACCATTATCAAGTTGACTGAGATGGGGGAGATTATAATCTCCTCTCTCCAATCTAAATCATCTTAATAATGGTCTTGGACGAACTGAAACGTTCTCGTTTCTTCATCCTCTGGTGTGTGGTTTGGTCATTATTTCTTCAGCCATGTTATTGTGACTCATCATCTGCATTCATAATCAGACACCATTTGGAGAGGTTTTGAAATTCAGATATTAATACAATAATTAAAAAAAAATTGTTTACTGTACATTCTTTACCAGTATGGCTTATAGGTTTTATTGCCATGGTTACACCACTTGAAAGTGGTGTTGGTAATGAAATAAAACCTCATAAATATTGATGCTGTACACACCTTATTGACTTTATTACATGGAGGTACGTTGGCTTTATTCTGTCTGGTTCTCAATAGAATTCGTTATTTTGCAATAGGATTTTTGGATTTGCCTTAAATTAGTAAGAATTTTTGCATAAGTTTAAAACTACAATTGTGTTGGATGTACTGTACAGTACATTGAGAGCTCTAAGAGTGTTAATACAACATAAATTAAGAGGCTGGGTATCATACCTTCCCAGAAATATAAATGGAATACAGAGAATAGAAGTTATACACCAATGAAAAAAATATGTAGGTATTTTTGGGATTACTTTTATGTTACAGGTATTACAAGCTTTGGTAGTTTTGAGACAGATATGCATTCCAAGATTACACTGTACATGTTTGTATTCCTCTACCATGACCAAGTTGTAATGCTTATTTCTGCAGGTACGTTATTATGTCCGAGGTCTTCAGAACAACTCGTCTAGTATATTGACTAAAAAGGAAGAATCTTCTTTGGTCTCCTTGCGGCAAAGGACTGACTATGGGTTTCAGGTCCGTGCCAAGACAACTCATGGCTGGGGGAATACTCGGCGCCAGTGTACAAGAGACAGGCAGCTTTTTAGGAACTGGTAAGATAATTGCATTTAGTCTGGCCTCAGGCTTTGTTGTGAGAGGAGATTACTAGTGAAGCAGGTCGCAAGTAAATCATTAATTTGAAATTCTAAAGCTATTTTTGTAATGAATTTTATACACATTTATGCAGATTGCTATATTTATATGTCATATAAAGAAATTACATTTTAAGGCACAAGGTAAGTAACATATAGCTTACTAAGGTGACTAACTTAATTATTTAAGTTACTTAAGTTAAGTTATTTAAGTTACTTAAGTTAGTAACTTACATTACTAACATTACATTAGTCATGCAAGTTAGTTATAATCAAGCACACCTTTGACTCGAAGGGAAAGAAGGTAGTCATTCATTTTTATAAATCTCTGGTGTGCTCCCACCTGGATTATTCCATCCATGCATGGAGAACCTCATCTTCAAAAGACAACATTCATTGGAGAAAGTTCACACCGGGAAACAAAGATCACTCCAGAAATAAATTAAATCTCATACCAGGACAGGTTGAGGGCTACAGGGCTAACAGCACTGCAAACCAGACATGATAAGGATGATCCCATCAGAACGTTCACAATACTGAACTATTAGGAGGACTTGATCTGGATAACGTCTTCAATAGGTCCACATGTACATAACACAAAAAAGGAGCAATCATTTCAAGCTCAACAAGACACATTGTAGGACTGAAAACAGGGATGCTTTTTCACCCGTAGGAATTGCTTCCTGCCAAACCGTAAATCCAAAATCTGCAGAACTTTAAAATCCAGCTTGAAAAAATCGTCAGGACAAATAGGGACCTTTGATAAGCTGCGGCTTCTGTCCTCATCAAGGCCACTAGTTGTTAGTGGCCCTCGGGTAAATTCTGTAAAATACCAATATTGGGTAAACAATAGCAGAACATTTGAGTAATGAGACTTGTAGATTAAATATTGTATGAATTTATAATATTGTGTGTTCAAATGAGTATTTGAATGCTTGATTTTTTATCCCAGTACATCTAACGCTGTATATAAGATGTATTTTTGATGGAATTTTGATAATATGTGTGCTGAAATAGCACTGCCCTGTACTCTAATCATTACATAAAAATGCATTGAAATTCTCTAGGAATATTTGGCTTTATTTGAATTAAGGAGTGTTATTTCCAATTTTGTGCTACATGGTGTGTTGAAAATATCGGGGTTACTTTTCAGCTTATGTAAGCAGTTATGCAAGTACTTACGAATGTGTACATCTTTCCTCAATCTTGA
>WNGS01160430.1:4587322-4603279 GCA_020271785.1 Procambarus virginalis | reverse complement strand
TCTTAGGTATTACCTTGATGTTGATGCATGTGAGTGGCTCCCGCCTGAGTGGCCCGCCTGAGTGGCCCAACTCAGTACCTACACCCCGTCCATTCTCATCCACTATCGGGGATCGTAAACTAACTAGCGAGAGAAATAAATTACTGAAATGTTTCAGGATCAAAACAGTGCTCACACCCCCCTCTTTTCGCTTCTCCATTTCGTACCTCCATCTATCCCTCAGTACCTCTTCTCTCCTTTCCAACCTACAATCGCCACCTCTCTTGCTCCTCTTCTTCCCACTAAGAGCCCCACTAATCTTCCATCCTCTCCATCACACCACCGCAATGGTCATTAATTTCAGAAAAAACCTCAATGGATACATTATTTTGGCGGCCATTTTCGTAGGGTATCATCATCTATCATACAAAATCTAAAAGAGGCAAAGGGAGCTAAAAGGCCGTTAGTGCAACGGCCTTTAGCTCCCGGAACACGAAATACTTTTTCTCCTATACATAAACAAGAACCAAAACTTGTTCCAGCATTGGGCCTTTGCGCAGGCTGATGGAACTGTAACAGATGACAAGAAGACATAGTGACATACGGTGGCTTCAATATGATTCTATTTTCAGTGAACCCTTTGACACGTTGAAGATCAATGATACAAATGGATTCTTCATGAATGTGACGACGTCACCGAACCACACATCAATGTCACCTCCTAAGCAACACTGGTCCTCTTAAGTAGCCATAGACAGCATTCTTCATGGAACAGTCGCATTCTACCGAGCCAGCACAGTACGGATCAAGAACTTTTTACCCCCCCCCACCCGCAGTAACGGATCAGTAACACCGGATATTAATGACCCGAGCGACCCGCCATCTAGCGGACCCGCCAGCATGTCAAGCAACAAACACGCGTCCCAAACCATACCACCGGTACTGACTTCCGACCAATATATAACCACTTTAAACTAGACACGAAATCTCAAGCATTTTCTGTTCCATTTTCTTAAAGTTACTCCTCCTATAATTGACTGATATAAATTGTTAACTTTCTGACTAATCTTTGATGTGAATGAGAAATTAGTTGTTTTATAAGCGGGTTTTAGGTAGAGGTCTGACGTAATGGCGGACGGTGGTGGGAGCTTAATCCTAGCCGGTGGAGGGTGGACAAGGGGCCAGCTGGCTAGTGTTATGGTAAATTAAGTCCTGATTCTGCCATGGCCCGCTCCCATCAAAGTCTCCAGGGCCCGCTCCCAGGCCCCTCCCAGCACACTCTCCCCAGGCCCCTCCCAGCACACTCCTCTCCCAGGCCCGCCCCAGAACCTCTCCCGGGCCCGCTCCCAGCACACTCTACCTCCCAGGGCCCGCTCCCAGCACACTCTCCCAGTGCCGCCTCACCAACACAAACTCTCCCAGGCCCGCTCCCAAGCACACTCTCCGGGCCCGCCTTCCCATCACACAGCCTCCCAGTCCCGCTCCCCCACACTCTCCCAGGACCCGCTCCCAGCACACTCTCCCGGCACGCTCCCAGCCCCTCTCCCGGGCCCGCTCACCAGCACACTCTCCCATGCCCGCTCCCATCACATCTATCCCGGGGCCCTCTCCCAGCACACTCCCCCAGGGCCCGCTCCCAGCACACTATCCCAGGGCCCGCTCCCCCTCACTCTCCTCCCGGGGCCCGCTCCCAGCACACTCTCCCAGGCCCGCTCCCCGCACACTCTCCCAGGGCCCGCTCCCATCCACTCTCCCATGGCCCGCTCCCAGCACACTCTCCCGGGGCCCGCTCCCAGCACACTCTCCATAGGCCCTCTCCCAGCACACTCTACCCAGGACCCCGCTCTCCCAGCACACTCTCCCAGGCCCCTCCCCAGCACACTCTCCCAGGGCCCGCTCTTCCCACACCCCTCCCAGGGACCCCTCCCACACAACTCCTCCCAGGGCCCGCTCCCAGCACACTCTCGTCTCACACTAACTCATGACCGTTCTCACCAGGGGCCCCGCTCCCATCAAACACTCCCCGGGACCGCTCCCATCACTCTCCTCCCGGTGCCCGCTCCCATCACACTCTCCCAGGGCCGCTCACAGCACACATCTCCCAGGGCCCGCTCGCCAGCACACTCTCCCAGCCTGCTCCCAGCACCTCCCCAGTGCCCGCCTCCCAGCACTCTCTCCCTGGCCCCGCTCCACACACTCTCCCAGGGCCTCGCTCCCAGCACACTCTCCCAGGTCCCTCTCCCAGCAACACTCTCCCATTGCCCCTCCCAGCACTCTCTCCCAGGGCCCGCTCCCAGCACTCTCTCCCGGGGCCCCTCCGCACCACTCTCCAGTCCCGCATCCCAGCACTCTCCCAGGGCCCTCTCCCAGCACCTCTCCCAGGGCCCGCTCCCAGCAACACTCTCCCATGGCCCTCTCTCCATGGCCGCTCCCAGCACAACTCGACCTCCCGGGGCCCGCTCCCAAAAGCACACTCTCCAGGGCCCTCTTCCAGCACACCTTCCCAGGCCCGCTTCCCGCCACTCTCCCACTCCCAGGGCCCGCTCCCAGCACACCCTCCGAAGTGCCCGCTCACCACACACTGCCTCCCAGGTACGCTCCAGCACTCTCTCCTCCTAACTCTCCGTCTCTCCTCCCGTGGCCCGCTCCCAGCACACTCTCCCAGGGCCCGCTCCCAGCACACTCCTCCCAGGCCCTCTCCCAGCCAGGCTCTCTCCCGGGGCCCGCTCCCATCCACCCCAGGGCCGCTCCCAGGGCCGCTCCCAGCACACTTCCGGTGGCCCGCATCCCATCCCACTCTCCCAGGGCCCCGCCCGGGCCCGCTCCCAGCACACTCTCCCGGGGCCCGCTCACCCCACCGCGCCACACACTCTCCTGGTCCCGCTCCCCAGCACAACTCTCCCAGGTCCCCGCTCCCAGCACCTCTCCAGGGCACACTCTCCCAGCACACTCTCCCAGGGCCCGCTCCAGCGACACCCCCATTGCCCGCTCCCTGCCCGCTCCCAGCTCACACACTCCCAGGCCCGCTCCCAGCACTCTCTTCCCAGGGCCGCTCCCAGCTCACTCTCCCAGGGCCCGCTCCCAGCACACTCTTTCTCCCATGTCCCGCTCCCAGCACACTCTCCCAGGCCTCTCCCAGACTCCTCCAAGGGCCGCTACCCCAGCACTCTTCCCAGGGCCCGCTCCCCTACACTCTCCCAGGGCCCGGTCCCAGCACACTCTCCCAGGCCCCGCTCCCAGGCCCGCTCCAGTCGTCACACTCTCCCCAGGGCCCGCTCCCATCACACTCTCCCAGTGCCCGCTCCCAGCACACTCTCTCGACAGGGACACCCTCCCAGCCACTCTCGAGTACTCTCTCCAAGGCCCGCTCCCGGGCCCGCTCCCAGCACACCCTCCCAGGGCCCGCTCCCGCACACTCACTCACCAGCACACTCTCCCGGCCCGCTCCCCGCACCATCTCCCAGGGCCCCGCTCCCAGCAACTCGCCTCAGGTCCCGCTCCCAGCACACTCTCCCAGGCCCCGCTCCCAGGGGCCTGCTCCCAGCACACCCTCCCAGGGCACACATGCCCTCCCACTCAGCGCACACTTCTACTCGCTCTCACACTACCATTCACTCTTATCAGTAACCAAACTCCCACTCTCACTTTCTCCAGCACGCTCTCCCGCCCAGAGTACACCCCCCGCCACTCCTCTCGCGCCCAGGGCACCCCCCCCCCCACTCTAGGAGTACAGGTGTGGGTAGAGCAGTGCAGGTGGGGTAGAAAGCAGTACAGGTTGTGGGTAGAACATTAAAGTTTGTGGGGTAGAGAAGATAAAAGACGTAGTTATGAAAGGTGGAGACGAATCAGCTTTTATTTCATCAGGACGCTGTTGATGTAAATAAATAGTACTTACATTGAGGTAAATAGTTGAGGGGGGGATGTTGATGCTAGAGGATCGTCAGGGGCCCCGTAACATCTCACTAGTAACAGCAACGTCGCAGTAACAGTAACAGCTGGAGCAGCCGAAGTCGTGGGAGAGAGGTGGTATAAACTGAACTATACGCGATGGGTGGAAGCGGTAACCCCCATCACCAACCATCACCACCACCACCAACACCATCACCCACCACCACCACCACACCACACCCACACACCACACACCACCACACCAAAACAACTATCCTGGGATAACAAGATTGACCCTGTTGGATCACATCCAGCAACGGTTTATCAGACTGTTGATCAGTCCGCAAACAGAGGCCCTGGTCGCGACCGGCCGCGGGGACGATAGCCCTGGAGCACCTCAAGTACCCTGGCGGGCAAAAGAGTACCTTAAAGACAGAAAACGGGGAAGGACAACTTAGGAGAGGGACAAGAATGTAATAAGACAAATCCTTAAAAAAAAAAAAGAGACCGAGTGTAGGAACAAAGACATCAATCTAAAGGCAAATGAATCGAATAAATGTAGGGAAATGCTGGACGATATAGCGCCGGTCTCAGCTTCAATGCGATCGGCGTTCATAAAAATCCCCGCCCGTCCACCAAGTGGTTGGGCAACAATTCTCCCCCCCCCCTCATCCCATACAAAATCCTATTCCGACCCTTCCCAGTGCCTTATAAGATCGTATGGCCTGGCGCTTTTCCCCCCTGATATTTCCTTCCCCTATCTCAGCCGGTCCGGCCAAGCGGACAGCACGCTGGCCTTTTGATTTGTGGTCCTGGGTTCGATCTCAGGAGCCGGCGAGAACAATGGGCAGAGTTTCTTTCCCCTATGCCTGTTACCTAGCATAAATAGGTACCTGGTGTTAGTCATCTGTCCACGGGCTGCTTCCTGGGGATTGAGGCCCTGGTCGAGGACCGGCCCACAGGGACACTAAAGCCCAGAAACCATCTCAAGATAAACTCTTGCTCTAATTGCCATCTCATTGGCTCTCATTTTGTTATTACGTATCTAGCTCATTATGTATTCATTTCCCCTTGTTACAAACAATCTCCTCATTTATTGAAGTCATCAAAATGTTTTTATTTATCTAATGGGATTCACGGAGAAAAATAGGAGATTCAGATCTGACGTCTAATACCCGATGTCATTAGCGACAGCTTCGTTACTCAAGAACGGAATTATTGATTACGTAGGGAGAAAGTGAAGCGATGATGGACGTAATATTACAGTGAGAGTAAGAAGTATTAAATGAGAATCGACAAGATTTTAATATCGGTACCGAGGATAATGAACAAATCTAAGAGTATCGCTATAATTTCAGGGATTTTAACATCAGGTATTATTGTTAATTCATTAAGGGGGGGTGATTACAAAGTGAGGGCGAAGATCTTAATACCACGGTAGATTCTCGAATCACAAGGAAATAGATTGGATTAAACAAAAGCGTGTCTCGTCCGAGTGACGAGACATTGAGTAGTAAAAGCTAGTCACTGCAGTCGCCTATGCAGAAAGCAGACAGCCGCATAGTGGACCCACGGCATCTGTTGGCGCTGAGTAGTGGACCCTCCCCCCACCCTCGAGCAGGGGTGCAACACTCCCCTATCCTCCACTACCCACCCTCAGGCAGGGCCCACCCTCCCCCCCCACCTCCCCCTACTCCACCCTTTCAGGCAGAGGGCAACACCACTCCCCCAACCACTTCTAGGTCAGGGGCCACACCCCCCAATCCTACCACCCCTCCCCCCCGTCAGGTAAAGCAACACTTACGGTTGCTTCACTCATTACCACAACAGAAATAAATTTATTTATGATCTGCCCGACACAGATATAATTGAGTGAGTGATGAGTGAACGGCATGGGAATTACATACGAGTCCCCCCGCCGTCGCCACGGTGACCAATGACTGCGGACGAACGAGGACCAACGAGATACTGGTGCCAATGGCTAGCCTGCCAGTCTTAACAACTGTGAACAAAAAAATCAAAACCGCAACGAAGCCACGTGATTGCAAGGCGTGGTTCCCACAAACCAAGTACAATCCCCACAACCACGTTACGAATCCCCTCAAACCAACGTACATCCCCATCAACCAACGTACAATCCCCCAAACCAACGTACAATCCCCACAAACCAAGCGTACAATCCCCTCAACCAACGTACATCCCCTCAAAACGACATCCCCAAACACGTACAATCCCCTCAAACCAACGTACAATCCCCTCAAACCAACGTACAATCCCCCAAACCAACGTACAACCCCACACGTCATCCCTCAACAACGTACCTAAATCCACTACAATCCCCTCAAACCACGTAATCCCCTCAACCAACGTACATCCCTCAAAACCAACGTACAATCCCCTCAACAACGTAAAATCCCTCAAACCACGTAAATCCCTCAAACCACGTACATCCCTCAAAGAAGGCAAGAGTGCCCCTCCAGTCTGCTACAAAACCACAACAAAGCCGGTTGAGCGGTTACTCACCGTCGCAGCTCTGCTTCTCCAGGTTGGCCTGGTATCCCGGGAGACAGGCGCAGCCGCCGTTGAGGAGTGACCACTGGCCATCGCTGTGCTCGCGTGCACAGGAAGGGGTCGAGCTCTCCTCGCGGCGTGAGCAACGCACACGCCCGCCCCTGCTCGATGCTCGTCACCTCCGCCCCCGTGGGCGTGGGTGGGGAAGATTTGTGTACCGACTTGGTGATCTCCGGACACGTGATGTAGTACACCTGAAATAGAGGAGAAAATAGTACACAATCGCCCTGACTTACGACATGAGGTAAGACCTCAGTACGATATGGACCTCCACGAGGTTTCAAAAGCCCTGTCTTACGACATGAGCGTAAGACCTCATGTACGATATGGCCTCCACGAGGTCTCAACAGCCTGACTTACGACATGACGTACAGACCCTCGTGTACGATAAATGCCTCCACGAGGTCTCAACAACCCAGACTTACACATGAGCGTAAGACTCTGTACGATTGGACTCCGGGTTTCAAAAGCCCTGCTTACGACATGAGCGTAAGACTTGTACGATATGGCCCTCCACGAGGTCTCAACAGCCTAGAATTACGACATCATGAGAGCTTAAGCCTCGTGTACGAATACCACGAGTAGCGCTTAACATGAGCTAGCTGTGCACGTATACCTCCACGAGTTCAACGCCGACTTACGACATGAGCGTATGACCTGGAATTCTCCACGGTTCCACCCAGATAACATGAGGAAACTGTCACTGCCGAGGTCACACGATGGTAGCCTCATGTACATGTCCAGACAGTCTAGTGGTACAATGTCGCAAAAAAATAATACCCAAGATGCTTGAAACATCCTCGTAAGCACAACTAGGCTGGCAGACAGTACCCAGCTCGGTGGTGACACCAGCGGACATATTTTGTACCAATGGGTCACCCTTACTGTACACCCACCTTTGAGTCCACAAAGACCCCCGTACTAGCCTGTTTATGATAATACGCTTCATAGTATTAAATATAACAATTATATATAGCATAAATATAAATGATCCAATGTTATATACCCAAGATAATTCGTCACCATCTAAAACCAGTATAGCAAAAAATATAGATAATAAACATATGGCTGATAGATATATTCTCATAATAATAAATGATGGCTAATAATATTGAAAATGATGGATAAATTATGTGATTAATGCTTAGGATAGCGAGTCTCAGACCATGGTCACTGAATATGTAATTATTATTATTAATGGTAGTTTTTAAACATGTTAAACTTTAATGGGAGTAGCGGGAGATGACGTACCTTGATAGCCAGGAGGGAGATGACGTACCTTGATAGCAAGGAGGGAGATGACGTACCTTGATAGCAAGGAGGGAGATGACGTACCTTGATAGCGAGGAGGGAGATGACGTACCTTGATAGCCAGGAGGGAGATGACGTACCTTGATAGCGAGGAGGGAGATGACGTACCTTGATAGCCAGGAGGGAGATGACGTACCTTGATAGCCAGGAGGGAGATGACGTACCTTGATAGTGAGGAGGGAGATGACGTACCTTGATAGCCAGGAGGGAGATGACGTACCTTGATAGCGAGGAGGGAGATGACGTACCTTGATAGCCAGGAGGGAGATGCACGCCCCTTGGTCTCTGAAGGCGAAGTAGACGCCCTTCTTCGTGACGGGGATGGAGCGGACTTCGGCGTTGATGATGATGTCCGCAGAGTTCGTGAAGCGGCCTTCGTCGGCGGCGATGCGGTCGATCAGCTTGTAGCTTTCTGGCTCCCAGAACGGCGGCTCCTTCGTGGCCGCGTCGAACTCGTA
Source organism: Procambarus virginalis (assembly GCA_020271785.1). Lineage (NCBI taxonomy): Eukaryota > Metazoa > Arthropoda > Malacostraca > Decapoda > Cambaridae > Procambarus > Procambarus virginalis. Next base: position 4,595,072 of record WNGS01160430.1, on the reverse strand, counting down.
GTAGAGGAGAGAGAAGGTCTCCTTGCCTGTTGGGGAAGTGGTGGTGAGTTATGGTGGTGGTGGTGAGTTATGGTGGTGGTGGTGAGTTGTGGTGGTGGTGGTGATTATGGTGGTGGTGGTGAGTTGTGGTGGTGGTGGTGAGTTATGGTGGTGGTGGTGGTGAGTTATGGTGGTGGTGGTGAGTTATGGTGGTGGTGGTTATGGTGATTATGGTGGTGGTGGTGAGTTATGGTGGTGGTGGTGAGTTATGGTGGTGGTGGTGAGTTATGGTGGTGGTGGTGAGTTATGGTGGTGTGGTGGTGAGTATGGTGGTGGTGGTGAGTTGTGGTGGTGAGTTATGGTGGTGGTGGTGAGTTATGGTGGTGGTGGTGAGTTATGGTGGTGGTGGTGTTATGGTGGTGGTGGTGGTGAGTTATGGTGGTGGTGGTGAGTTATGGTGGTGGTGGTGAGTTATGGTGGCGGTGGTGAGAACTCCTATTACATACATGGGCAGAATCTAGATCCAGCTCCACCTTTCAGTCATTATACTTTAATATGATGGTCGGTATGATGTTCTCATACCGACCTTTAGAACTATGTGTACACCTGGACCTTACCTGGAGACAGTCTCTAGTGGCGCTGGCCCAACCACTGTCTATTACACTTGCGAATCATTCTTTTGTATTCAACACCCTGGTGCTAAATGAAGCCTTTCTGACATCTGACCCATTTGTGCTCTTTCGTACTGCTGCTCCTCACTCGAAACAGTTGCATCTTTGTCTGCCTTTCAATTCCTGTAGAATCTTGTATATCGTTATCATGTCCTCATCGATAATTTCTCGCAAGAACTATTTCCTTCAGCTTTTACTTGCATTTCAATCTTCTTGACTCTTAACAATAAATTTCGTTCCATATTTCTGAACCCGTTTTGTTAAGGGGATGTTGCTGTCTCGGCTGCATACTAAAGACCAGATCTCACGAAGGTTGTACACAACGTCGGGTGGGTTAGGTTAGTTCATAAAGGCTACGCATACGTATATGCCACTTTAGCAGAAAGCTGGCAGCATACACCTGTTTGCCAAGTAGACCTGGGATCATATCTACTTCCAGAGATCTTAGTCGTGATTCAAGAAGGCGACATCAAATTGCAGTGTCTAGGGACACTGAGAGAGAACTATCAACCTCAGAGGCCCGAGACTGTTCAACACGCTCCCGCTACACATAAGGGCATAACTGGCCGACCCTCACAGTGTTCAAGAGAGAACTATCAACATCAGAGGCCCGAGACTGTTCAACACGCTTCCACTACACATAAGGGGCATAACTGGCCGACCCCTCACAGTGTTCAAGAGAGAACTATCAACATCAGAGGCCCGAGACTGTTCAACACGCTTCCACTACACATAAGGGACATAACTGGCCGACCCCTCACAGTGTTCAAGAGAGAACTATCAACATCAGAGGCCCGAGACTGTTCAACACGCTTCCACTACATAAGGGGCATAACTGGCCGACCCCTCACAGTGTTCAAGAGAGAACTATCAACATCAGAGGCCCGAGACTGTTCAACACGCTTCCACTACACATAAGGGACATAACTGCCGACCCCTCACAATGTTCAAGAGAGAACTGGATAAGCACCTCCAAAGGATACCTGATCAACCAGGCTGTGACTCATACGTCAGGCTGCGAGTAGCCGCGTCCAACAGCCTGGTTGATCAGTCCAGCAACGAGGCCTGGTCGACGACCGGGCCGCGAGGACGATAAGCCCCGGAAGCACCCAAGGTAACCTCAAGGTAAGGGTCTAGACACAGTGGCAACTGGCTCTAGCTCGGTCTTCTCAGTCAGTTTCCTTACCTCAAAACATTTATCTGAAGACGAAGAGTCACAATAACGAGGCTTACGAAACTGGGGCCAGATTCACGAAGCAGTTACGCAAGCACTTACGAATCTGTCCATCTTTTCTCAATCTTTGGTGGCTTTGTTTACAATTATTAAACAGTTAACGAGCTCCGAAGCACCAGGAGGCTGTTTATAACAATAACAACAGTTGATTGGCAAGTTTTCATGCTTGTAAACTGTTTAATAAATGTAACCAAAGCCGTCAAAGATTGAGGAAAGATGTACACGTTCGTAAGTGCTTGCGTAACTGCTTCGTGAATCTAGCCCATGATGACCAAACCAGACACCAGAAAATGAGACGACGACGTTTCGATCCGTCCTGGACTGAGCCGTCTACAGGTTTTTAGTGCTAGAGTGTCTATTTTCTCGAAGCACTGGGCCTGCGGGCCGCTCCAAGCAACAGCCTGGTGGACCAAACTCTCACAAGTCAAGCCTGGCCTCGGGCCGCTCCAAGCAACAGCCTGGTGGACCAAACTCTCACAAGTCAAGCCTGGCCTGCAGGCCGCTCCAAACAAACAGCCTGGTGGACCAAACTCTCACAAGGGCTGGTTGGCACTCCGGGGGTGTAGAGGGGTGTTGGCTGGCCACTCCTGGGGGTGTATAGAGGGATGTTGGCTGGCACTCCTGGGGGTGTAGAGGGTGTTGGCTGGCACTCCTGGGAGTGTAGAGGGTGCTGGGTTGGCACTCCTGGGGGTGTAGAGGGTGCTGGTTGGGCACTCCTGGGGGTGTAGAGGGGTGCTGGTTGGCACTACTGTGGGTGTAGAGGGTGCTGGGTTGGCAGTCCTGGGGGTGTAGAGGGTGCTTGGCTGGCACTCCTGGGGTGTAGAGGGTGTTGGCTGGCACTCACTGGGGGTGTAGAGGGTGTTGACTCTGGGCACTCCTTGGGGTGTAGAGGGTGTTGGCTGGCACTCCTTGGGGTGTAGAGGGTGTTGGTTGGCACTCCTGGGGGTGTAGAGGTGGCTGGGGGCACTCCTGGGGGTGGTAGAGGGTGTTGGTTGGCACTCCTCGGGGATGTAGAAGGTGTTTGGCTGGGCACTGCCGGGGGTGTCGAGGTGCTGAGGTTGGCACCCTGGGGGTGCTAGAGGGTGCCTGGTCGGCACTCCTGGGGGTGTAGAAGGTGTTGGCTGGCACTCCTGGGGGTGTAGAGGGTGTTGCCTGGCACTCCTGGGGGAGGGGTAGAGGGTGTTTGGCTTGGCCCTCCCTGGTGAGTGTAGATGGCCTGTGCTGGTTGGCACTCCTGGGGTGTAGAGGGTGGTTGGCTGGCACATTCATTGGGTGGATAGAGGGTGTTGGGGCACTCCTGGGGCCAGGTAGCCTGGTTGGGGGGTGTACAGAGGGTGCGGATGGGCTTCTGGTAACACTGGCACTAGCTATCTGGTGTTTAATGGTTCACTCTGAGCACCACATGTCCTCTGCCAGGCGTCTGGGGGAGCAGGAGGAGGAGGTGGGGGAAGAGGAGGAGGAAGAAGAGATGGAGGAGGAGGAGACAGAAGGGGTGGGGAGGGGGAGGTGTACCCGCCCTACACAAGACACCACACAGCCATCACGACCATTGCACAAACCACGCGCTTCTCTCTAATCACTTCCTTCCTTGAGAGTAGTTACTAACGAGGTGTTTGTTAACGCTGTCATCACACCCTGGTGATAACGACCTGGTTTTATATACTTTCTTACAGTCGTTGCCATACATATAAACTATTCCTCGGCTATCCTTCCACCGCCAGGGGTAATTAATCTGTTGTCTTGGGGTTATCTTTAGATAATTTCTGGGCTTAGCGTCCCCGCGGCCCGGTCCTCGACCAGGCCTCCTCGTGTTACACACCCCCAGGGAAGGCAGCCCGTACCAGCTGTCTAACTCCCAGGTACCTATTTACTATCGGTGAACAGAGGCTTCAGGGTGAAAGAAACCTTTTGCCCATTTGTCTCCGCCTCCCCGGGGATCCAACCCGGAACCTCGGGACTACGAATCCCGAAGCGCTGTCCACTCAGCCGAGGCCTCAGGCTTCTTAACACATAACACAATGGGTTGGTGAGCACTCAATCACATGTAGTGCCCGAGGGCTTACTTAATGTTAGAGTGCGACAGAGGGGAGAAAAAGAGGTCTCCACTCTGTAGAGCGCTCCCCTCTTTGTAGACCTGTAGAGTCACAAGTCTACATAGCACCTGCGCGCAGACCTGCGGACACCAGATAGTCTGCCTGGTCAGAATGTGAACCTGGGTTAAGACCAGCGTGTAATTAATCTCGAAATGTATAGTGAAATAATTTAATGCATGTCATCCATTAGCATTAATAATTACAGTATCCCTGTCCTACTTTACGGCAGCTAAATGTGTTAATTTGTATATGTATCCTGGCCCTCCTGTGTCCATGTTCTCTACGTGTCTTTGTATTGTTTCAAACCTGGTTGATACCTGGATGATACCTGGTTGATTAACCTGGTTGATGGGGTTCTGGGAGTATCTCTACTCCTCAAGCTTCCCAGCACCGCCCGGCCAGGCTTGGAATTGTGAGGAGTTTTGTTCCACAAGGCTGTTGCTTGGTGCGGCGTGCAGGCCCACATATACCTGTTTTATGGGGTTCTGGGAGTTTTTGTGAGAGTTTGGTCCACCATTATGTTGCTTGGAGCGGCCCGTGGCCGGGCTTGACTTGTGAGGTTTTGGTCCACTAGGCTGTTTGCTTGGAGCGGCCCGAGGCCACTTGACTTTGAGAGTTTGTCCACCAGGCTTTTGCTTGGATCGGCCCGAGGCCAAGGCGTGGCTTGTGAGAGTTTGGTCCCACCAGGCTGTTGCTTGGAGCGGCCACGAGGCCAAGGCTTGACTTGGAGAGTTTGGTCCACCAGGCTGGTGGTTGGAGCGGCCCGGAGGGCCCACATACCCACCACAGCCTGGTTTGGTCCGGCACTTCTCTTAGAAACAGTCCAGTTTTTTCTCTTGAAGATTACCACGGTTGTTCCGGCAATATTTCTTATTCTTGCTGTAGGACGTGTGAACAACCGCGACCTCTGAGGTTTATACAGTGTTCACTTATTGTGCCTATGGCACCCCTGCTCTTCACTGATTCTATTCTGCATTTTCTTCCATATCGTTCACTCCAGTACGTTGTTATTTTACTGTGTAGATTTGGTACTCGTGGCCCTCCAGTATTCTTCCATGGTTTTAACTTCTTGTATCCCTTTCTTCCTTTCTAGTGAGTACATTGTGGAGAGCTTTGAACGACCCAATAATGTAATGGGTATAATAATATTGATATTGTGCTGTTATGTTATAAGCCGGGAGAACGATGTATACATATTGTCCACTTTGCTTACCAATATGTTAAAAATCAATAGTATTTAAGCCATAAATATACATCATACAATGAATACGGTTTTCGTTCACGTTTTTCTTTTTTTGCTTTCAGTAGTCGACTAAAGTAATTTCGCATTCGAATTTTTTTTTTTCTTCCCATGTTGTGCAGTGGTGGAGGAGAGTCTTCACGCAATTCCGGCACGGCATCAAACTGAGGTCGTACGTGGTCTGTGACGTGGCCTACAACAATGTCAACAACTGGTTTGGACCCATTCATTGAGCGAGGGCCAGCTAATCGCATGTACATTGAGGTCAAGTTCTCCATGCGAGACTGCTGCTGTTTCCGCGGAAACTGCCTTCTCTCCTGTTGGTATTCCAGTGTTGGTGTGTGTGTGTGTGTGTGGGTGGGTGGGTGTGTGTGTTTGTTGGTGTGGTGTGTGTGTGTGTGTTGTGGTGGTGTGTGTGGGTGGGTGGGTGGGGTGTGTTTGTGTGTGTGTTGTGTGTGTTGTTTAGGGTGTGTGGTATGGATGGGTGGGTGTTGGTTTTTGGTTTGGTTGGTGTGTTGTGTGGTTGTGTGTGTGTGTGGTGTGTGTGTGTGTTGGTGTGTGTGTGTGTGTGTGGTGTGTGACTCACCTATTTGACTCACGCTAGTTGTGCTGCGGGGGTTGAGCTCTGGCTTATTGGTCCCACTCTCCGTCAATCAACAGGTGTAGCGTTTCCTGAGTTTAAAGGGCTCTATCATATCTAAACTTAAACTGTGTATGGATCCAGCCTCCACCACATCGCTTCCTAATGCATTCCATTTGCACCACTCTGACACTAAAAAATTCTTTCTAATCTCTCTGTGCTCATTTGGGCACACAGTTTCAACCTGTGTCCCCTAGTGCGTGTGCCCCTTTGTTAAACGCCTGTCTTTATCAACCCTGTCGATAAGGGGTTGTCACCCTGTCGATTGACAGGGTTGTGGGTGTGTGTGTGTGTGTTTTTTTGTGGTGTGTGTGTTTGTGGTGTGTGTGTGTGTGTGTGTGTGTTGTGTGTGTGTGTGTGTGTTGTGTGATGTACTCACCTATATTACTTCACCTATATGTTCTGCAGGATCGACATTGACTCTTGGATGCCCGCCTTCGAGATCATTTGTTTTACAGTAAAAACAATGAACTCCTATCCCATTTACCCTATCAATAACCTTGTTTTTAAAATTATGAAGAAGTTGGCTTCCACAATCTTTTCCTTAAGTGCATTCCTTTTCCCACTACTCTCACCGCTAAAAGAAAACTTCCGAACATCTCTCTGTGACTCATCTGAGTTGCTAACTTCCATCCATGCCCCTCGTTCTGTTACTATTCCGTGTGAACATTTCGCTATGTCCACTCTGTACAATCCCTCCTGAGGTATTTTAGACGTTTTCCTATCCATTCCCCCCGCTCCCTTATCTCTTCTTTCTAGTGTCGTCAGGCATAGTTCCACAGGGCGCTCCTCACCCCTCCCTGTAGCTCTGGACGAGTCTCGTTGCAACCCGTTGAACCTTTTCCAGTTTCTTATGTGCTTCTTTAGATGGGGACTCCCCGATGAGGCGGCATACTCTATGACTGTGGCCTCACGTAGGCGTTGTAAAGCGCCCTAAATGCTCCTTACTTTAGGTTTCTGAATGAGTTCTAACTTTTGCCATGGTAGAGTACGCTGCTGTCGATCTCCTATTTATATGTGCCTCAGATAGATAGTTGTTACGCTTACCTATTTTTAGAACCACGTTTTAAATGCTATTCTAAGCTCTGTGTGCTCAGTACAGAGAGTAATTACTTCTCAGTATCATACCGGACATGTATAATATTGTATCGTTTTTTGTTTGTGTGTGTGTGTGTGTGTGTGTTGTGTGTGTGTGTGTGTGTGTGTGGTGTGTGTGTGGTGTGTGTGGCGCGCGCGCGCGATGTGTGAGTGTGTTTGGTTAGTTGCTTGACATGTTTCTCGCTGATTATCTACTTTATTCCCTACTTCAAAAGTAGAGTGTAAGTTAATACTTCAAAAAGTAGTATTAAGTGGTATTGTTTAGAGGTAAGAAACAAAACTCCTCGTCTATAATCTTCCCTTAACCCTTTCCCCTAATCACCACCCACTCTACCTAGTATCATAGCCTAATGAGGAGAAACACAGCAGGGGGGGGGGGGGGGGACATGATCACTAATATAAATTACTGAAGGAAAGCAGATAAGTTGGCCATAGACAAGTCTCTTTAAACTGAAAACATACATATTGGACAACTGGACCTGGCTGAAGCCTGGAAAACACAAATGAGAACAAACGCTAAATAGTATACATGTCCTGTATGTATACTGAGACACTGTATGTACTCTATGTACTGAGCACAAAGAGCTAGCATTATAGTGGTCTAGAATAGGTAAGCGATGATAGGTAATAACAAGCTGATTAACTGGGAATGAACAAACCCAGATGTTGAAGAAATCTTACTGAGTAAGAACCAACTGTACATAAATGCAGACTTGAACCTGCTTGATACCCTGGTTTATGTTGGTTCTCGAGTTTCTTCTACTACCCCAAGCCCGGCCCGAGGCCATGCTTGGA
>WNGS01160430.1:4569710-4587222 GCA_020271785.1 Procambarus virginalis | reverse complement strand
CTGTACTAATGATACTGGATGATTATATAATCTAGTGTACAAATTAGATCATTGTATTGTTATCTGCAGGCAAGGACTCCTAGGCTTAATACGGGCCTGAGGAGTAATTACCTCCTGCAGAACTTTTAACACAGCTTATTCCATGATATTTCGTAGGCTGCACTGCTGAAACCGATGGTCGCCGACAGCTACTGCTACCCCTGTAATAAGGATTATCCGAATGTCGGTGCCTGGTGTGATTCAGACTTATTTATATCTATCCCTTCCACACCTTTTATTTCCCTCTATTTTATCAGGAATTTTGATGTTGCTCCTAGACCTTGTACTTGTATGTCTGCTGGTATTTTGTCCACCACAATGGCTCGTACTTGACAGACGTACCTGCCTAAACGTACTGATGGTTGTACCACCTGGTAGACTTGAGGTCCTGTATCTGTTACAAACCCTGAGATGTTGATTGTCGTCTGGGCTACAGGCCTTAATTGTAGTTCATCTGCCAATCTTTTAATGACATATGTTCTCTGGGACCCCTTGGTCAAACAACCCACGGGTTTGGACCTTGGCCCTCTTATTCTGGATGGTAATTGGGCAGTAGGCAGAGTCGCATTACTTTTGGACTTTGTCGATTGGACACTAGTTTTCTCTCGCATTTGCAAAACTGTACTGTGAATGGAATGCTATCTTCCACCTTGGGTCTTAAATACGTTAATTTCGTATGTTTGCACAGTGCTTCATGGTGCCTACCTCTTCTACACCTGTTGCAGGTGTTGAATTGGGTATCACAATACTCTATGTTGTGTGACTTGAGACATCTTTCACATCTCCCTAATTCCTGGAGTCGCTCAATACGAAAGCCTCTGTCTGGATAATTAGCACAACAGTATGTTGAATGTTTCTTTATGCAGAACATACATATCCCCCAGCCTACTGCATGTTTGGAAGTTACCGGTTTGGGTGAACTAGTAACAGTAGGCTTGGAGGATTCTGCTGCATTGTCAGATTTTCTCCAACTTGGTGTGAGAGTAATTGGTTGATGTTTATTTGGGGTAGTTATTTAACCTTTAATTGACTATTATTTTATATTTCTGAAGGCTTGCATGAGGCTTTAACTTCCTCATTTGCTCGTCGTTTGTTTATGATGGAATGTAAACCTTCAGTGATGTCCTGTACTGTCAGGATGGTGTTATGTTCTTGTGCGTATAATTCATCTAGTATATTGCTGGACAATTTTCGTTGAAGGACTACTTTGGTTATCCATTCACTAGTAGTTATATCAACCTTAAGACTGAATGTTCTTAGTAGTGACTCAAACTCCATGCTGAAGGATTGTAATGAGTCAGCAGTCTGATCAGGTTGAGGTAAGTCCAACAATTGTAGTACTAGATGTATGACAGTTTTCTCATTGCCAGCATTATCCCTAGGAAGCTGGACTGGGAAATTAGTGCTGTCGCTATTTTCATTTACATTTTCTACTACTGGTTCAGCTTCACCTTTAATTTCAGTTTGGAGGCATGTTAACTTAGTGGCCTCAGATGTTGGGTTTTCGGAATCCACAGAGACTGTGGACAATTTGTCTGAGAACTGTTTAATTTCTGGTGGTATAATATTAAGTGATGCTGTAGTGTGTGAAGCTTTAGCCTCGTTGATTAAAGGATCTAACACTTCCGCCCGGGCATGACGCAATGCTGCGTCATCCATTTACTGGCGGTAGTCGCGGGGATGACGCAATGCTGCGTCATCCACTAAAAATAATCGCCAAAAATCAGGTTTTTATCCGATTTTCGGGGGACTGGTTTTAAAATGCGCGCCTATGTCTTCCCTACACGCCTATGTCATGTTCAACACACAACACTGAGGTGGTAAGTACAAAGAGTGTATGTAGTGTGTAGGAGTGTAGCTGGAAGGCGTCTGGGCCCACACTCGCGGCTAACGTGGCCCGTCTTCAACTCGTCGACGGTTGGAGCGTAACCAGGTTTTTTCTTTATATGCTAATGTTCCTCTAGAGAATCTATTGCGAACCCATTGACACCAAATTGAAAGACCTAGGACGAAAATTGAGGTGACCAGAGTGAAAAGAGTGAACACTTTTATCGCTTTTGCGCGCTCCTGGGTAACTCGTTCGCACTTTCTCTGTTTGCTGCGGGTAATTAGCCAGGCTTTTTGAGTTTATATGCATTTAGTGCTGTAGAGAATTCTATTGCGAACACAATGATACCAATTTAATCTTGTAGGACGAGAATTGAGGTAACAAAGTTGAAGAGAGTATACACTTTTCAGAATTACCGCGCGCTCCCGTGAAACGTTGGGACCCACATCGCATAGTTGAGGGGCGGCGCAGAGGGTGCGCCAAAGTGCTAATCTGGCTTGACATTTATTCTCAAAAGGATCCAGATCATCCATAACATTATCTACTTTTTCTGATGTACTTGCTATTTGTTCTGATTCAATAATCCTGTGTAAGTGCTCCAACCTGGCTTCAGTTTCTTCTTCATATTTTGTGCTAGGTCAGACATAACGTCGTCAATTTCTGTTTCTGATAAATTGGTGTTGGCAAGTTCAGCCACATGTTGCTATTTGGCATTTGATTTGCTCAAATTCACCTGCAGAGGGGAGTCTGCCTGGAGCTGCCGTGGGGTACAGACGTGTCGTCTGGCCTCTGGTGGTTTGAGGTGTTTGCCGTTTTCGTCACCAGAGGGGGTGTGGGCGTCTCTGCCCCCCCCTCCCCCCCCTGCTGTTTCTGCTGGCTGCGTGTTGACGTGGCGAGCTTGCCATGGGTGGTCCCCTTCCTTCTATCAAGCGCGTGAACTCCGTGGGCCTGGAGTTCACTGGTCGTGCTGGGTATACAGGGATAGCCATGGTTATGTGCGACATGCTTCATGTCCCTGTGATGGACATTTACGGTATTGAGCTTGTGACTGCCCATCGGGTTGTCATCAAGTTTGTGACGGAGGAAGTGTACTGTGATTTCCTCAGTCGTTACGAGGGACGCTCTTTGTCGCTGCCGGATGGTGCCGGCTCTGATTCCATCTCCGACCGTAGTGGTGCGCTGACTTATGTCAGTGTGCATGGGGCGCCCCTGGAGTTTCCCAAGGATCTTCTCCGGCGTTACTTTCAGCGGTTTGGAGCGGTCGTCAGTGTGCGGGTCAACACGCTCTCCTCAGGGAGGTATGCAGGTAGGCGAACGAACGTTCGCACCTGTGGTGTGGTGGTGGTGTAGCTCTACTGGTAAGAAAAGGCTGGGATATTGAGGAGATGGTTGTTCAGGGCTGTGAAGGTTTCAGTGACTACATAGCAGGTACCATAACAACTGGAGGGGAAAAAATTTCTATAAAATTTAAAAAAAACCTGTCGTAGCTCAGTCGATTAAGGCAGTGTCTGGGATGCTCCCGGACGTAGGTTCGAATCCTCGTCACGGCCCTTGTGGATTTGTTCTTCAGTAGTTTCAAAGCGTTATATGACAAAGAGTGCTGGGAAGACGGGACACCACGAGCGTAGCTCTCATCCTGTAACTACACTTAGGTAATTACACTTAGGTAATTACCTTGGGAATGCGCCTGCCGTCGGATATTCCATCTTCGGTCCGGCTTCTGGGGTGCTACATCCGGGTGTACTATGCCCGCAGCCTCGTACCTGTTTCCGGTGTGGCCTGTTGGGGCATCAGGCTGCCGGGTGCGATGCGGCTCCGGTTGCTCAAGTCAACTTATTCCGGGAAGAGGATTTCCCTCCGCTTCCCTGGACGAGGACTCCGGGGATGAGGTGACCGACCCGCTCGATGTCGCCGACCCTCCTCAGGATGTTGCGATGCCGTCGGTTGATACTCCTGCTCCTGTCCCTGCTGCTCCCATGGGCCTTCCTGCTGCTCCCTCCTCACCGTCTGCTCACCCGTCTTTAGCTGCTGCGCCTGGCCCTGCATCCTCGCCTCGGGTCCCGGCTGTGCTGGGTGCTGGGGTGGCTGTGGGGCCCCCTGTTGTGTGTGGTATGGTTGCCCCTGTGGTCGAGGCTGCTGCCGTTTTGCGGCGGGCGTCAGTTCGTCCGGCTAGTGGTGCCCGTGTTTCTGGGTCGGCTTCCGGCTCTGACGATCTCAGGCCGGTGCCCAAACGTTCCCGGCATTCGTCGTCTACCTGGGCCGATGTTGGGGAATTTAGTGACTGTGAGTCCTAGGGTGTGGATGGAGTGGTTCCGGATATGTTGCTGGCTCCGCAGTTAGTGGTGGCGGACGTCCATGCGCCTGCTGACGTTGGTGTCCGTGTCTCGGGTGTGCCTGCTGTTCCTTCTCCGCCGGGGGCCTCTCCGCGGTGGAGAGTGGTGGCCTCCGCTGCCAGGGATGGTGGGTCTGGGCGTGGCCTGGTGGTGACCTTGCGGAAAGATGTGCGCAGTTCGGTTTCCCCGCGGTCGTCCGGTGGTGTGCCCGTGGGCGCTGGTGCCCCTGTGGTGGTGCCTTCTGCCAAGCTCCCTCCTTGGAGGTTGACCGTTGGGCAATTGGGGGCCGTGTTACCGAAGTCTGTGATGCCGTTGGGTCACTGGTCGCGGATTGCTGAGTTACCGATCTGCGATGAGGCGATGGACTTTCTGCGTGGGGTGACTCCATTGGTGTGGGAGCGTGTACCGGTCACACGGTTCCGGTGTGATACTATTTGGGTGCCCTTTTTGCGAGTGTTTGTGGCCGACGTCCCGAATGAGTTGGCGTCCCCGGTGGATAGTCAGGGCTCTTGGCAGTGGTTACGATGGGAGGCATTCCATGCACAATTCCCTCGGGACGCGTTTCCGGGCAAATACGTCGGGTGATTTTATACTTTTGTGCTGTGTGCCCTTCTGGCTGTTTTTTTTGCCTTCTGGTAGTTTGTGCCCGTGCCTCTTCCTTTGTTTGTGGCGAGGCGGGTGGTTTGGTGTGTGTGTGTTGGGCTTCAAGTATTTATTTAGTGTTGTTACCGTGCCCTATGTGTTTTTATTTTATGCTTACGTGTTGTATTTTCTTTTATTTTTATTTTTGTGGCTTATTGTGTGGTGTGCATTCTTATTGCATTTTTTATAATACTTCATTTTGTTCATTCTGTTGTGTTTTGTTCTCGGTCCTTCAGGCCGGTGTTTGTTTGTTGTTGTGTATGTAACTATGTTTTTTCTTGATTGCATGTTATACATCTTGTTGTTTGTTTTGTTTTATACTGTTTTGTTTTGACATGTTCCTGTGCTTTGTTGTTTGACATTGTTTTCTATTTTGTGTCGTGTTGTCTGCTGTGTTTTTTCAATGCATTTATCGAGTTTGTATTTGTTGTACTGTGCTGTCGGCCCTTCTGGCCGGTGGTTTTTTGTTTTGTTATGTTTTTCTATGTTCTTGTTTTGTTTTATTGTATTTAAATTGCATGCTTTGCATGTAAAAATAAATAAAAAAAAATCACCTGCAGCTGCTTGATAATAGCTTTCCAGGTCAGCATAATCAACTGGAGATTGTTGTGACAAATCCTCACATTTCTTGATCTGTCTTGTTAAGTGGCCTTTAAGACCTGCAAGGGTTCTTTTCATTCTCCCTGCATTTTCCATACTGGCTAGTTGGTGAAGCCTTGTGAGGCTTGTACTTGGGTTGCTTATAATGCTGAACAAGTACTGATGGAGTAGCCTAGGTAAAGTTCTGCAATCACTAGGCTATAATCCTACCTCTTCTAGAGGTTAGCACTTAAAATTAATACGCATTATATATATACAATCATACACACTAATGATTTGAGTGATAAACTAGTGTCACTGAAGTACCTTTAGGTTAGCTTCTCAATTATGACCCTAGGATGGTATAGACCCTAATTAATCACTCAAAAGGTGCTATGATTATAAGTAAATTATTATATATACACAACTCAACTTGAGCTGGAAACAATTACACCCAAAATAGGGCCAGCACTATTCATTAATGGTGCTAGGTCGTTCAATGTAGTACAACTAGACTATGGCAATAAATGGGGCTAGGATGAACAATAAATAGTTCAACTAGTCAATGGTAATATCCTACCCTGTTGTGGGTTGGCAATTGGTAAATATTGTATTGTGAAACTAGTGCAATATATATTAAATAATTCTCTTATTTTGGAGAAATAATATACACAATTATTGATGATAGCCTCTTAATTGCCTCTATGAAACTTCTAATATTATCTAGAAGTATTAAATATTATTAGTGACTTCGCGAAATTAACTCGCCATATATACACAAATACTACACAAAATTCGTGTATAGTCTCTCGCGAAATTAACACTACGAAATCCGTGAATAATCTTGCGAGGACACAGCCACCAATTTGACTGGCTTCAATATAAGCGCTGTCACTTCACAGAATAACATCCCACCTAATCCGTGGTTGAGCATGAAACCGCTGATGAGGCTGAACTGGGCTGAGGGTCCCGTGAGCTCGCTCGAGGATACGCTGCCGATCTTTGATGGCGCTGTATTGTTATTGTATAAATCACACTGCACTGGTACCAGTGAATTAATGAATCCACTGGTTAACTCTGGTTCATCCCATACAAAGATGACCAAATAATCTGTCATCCGGCTCGAAGATGACCTGTGAGATTTATATTTATTTAATTTATATGAATTTATATAGAATTTATATTTACGTTAATTTATATATTTCGATAGCAATTTGTATGATGTAAAGTGGACTGTATTTCTGCAATAATCAAATTCATCCTTACACATTAGTGGGGTTGATATTAAATTTATATATATGCAGTCAATCAAACTACAGTATTAAACTACATATATTAGTAAATAAATTGGAGGTGCCTTATCCTATTGTACAGCAGGCTTAGTCTACCAGATATAACTCGGATGTAGACACCAAATTATCCCCGTGTGAGGCTACCTTCCATCACCCATACTAACTGATATACCAAGTCTTGCTTCCTTTTCTTGTTCCTATCAAAGGGCACTAGCTGTCAAGCCGGAATCCTAATATATGACATCTATATCAGAGAAAACACTGAACATTAAATAAAAAGGACCAAGGCTTAATTACCTTTATTAAGAGGCTGTTTGCATCCTAACCGGTTCACCCTTATCTACCTAACATTAACTGGCCAGAAATGATTAGATAAACGGGTTTTGGTAGGACACTTCCCTTGTTTATGTTGACAGCGTGTTGATGATGGTAGAACACTTTGATCTCCATAACACTTCGTCCAGGAGAAATTATAGGAGCTGAATTTGCTCCCCTGCGCCTCTGGTCTTAACAAACAATGGCTGACCCTCCTCACCACCACTGACGCCTTGGCTCTCCTTGTCCAATGTCAATAAGTGATAGAAGGGTCACATTTACTCTATTTTGATGCTGATAATTAAGTTAATTCAAATGAGATCTTTTTATGATATAAAAGGTCCAAAGACTAATGTATTTAAGAATAATTCCCAACAGAATAGCTGGTGAATTTATAGTACTATGTGGCAATGATATCCCGTTTTCTATTGACAGAAAATTCCACTACAAGCTACATTTTCTATGGGTAACTTATGTATACAACACAGCAGCAATATTATCTGCATATTGCATTTAATATTATTAAATGGTGTCGGGATTTCCGACACCGGTGGCTGAATGGACATCATGGTGTATACATAATCCTGTGGACAAGGGTTCGATTCCCGGTGCCGGCGAGAAACAAAATGGGCAGAGTTTCTTTCACCCTGATATCCCTGTTACCTAGCAGTAAAAAGGTACCAGAGAGTTAGACTGTTACTGGCTGTTCCTGGGTGTGTGTGTGTGTGTACTCACCAATTTGTGCTTGCGGGCGTTGAGCTTTGGCTCTTTGGTCCCGCCTCTCAACTGTCAATCAACTGGTGTACAGATTGTGTGTGTGTGTGTATGCGCGCGTGTGTGCGTGTGTGTGTGTGTATGTGTGTGTGCGAACAAAAAAAATTGTTAGTAGTTAGTAACAGTTGATTGATTGGCAGTTCAGAGGCGAGCCGAAAGAGCAGACCTCAACCCCCGCAAGCAAAACTAGGTGAATACACACGCACTTTTAATTATTTAAGCGACGTGAGGGAATTAAACCTCACGTCGCTAGAAGACAGAAGAGTTAGGGGGGATATGATCACCACGTACAAGATTCTCAGTGGAATTGACATGGTAGATAATGACAGGCTATTTAATACAAGGGCCACACGCACTAGGGGACACAGGTGGAAACTGATTGCCCAAATAAGCCACAGAGATATTAGAAAGATTTTTTTTAGTGCCAGAGTGCTTGACAAATGGAATGCATTAGGCAGTGATGTGGTGGAGGCTGACTCCATACACAGTTTCATGTGTAGATATGATAGAGCCCAATAGGCTCAGGAACCTGTACACCAGTTGATTGATGGTTGAGAGGCGGGGACCAAAGAGCCAGAGCTCAACCCCCCGCAAGCACAAATAGGTGAGTACACACACACACACACACACACAGACGGTGCATCCTAAAGAGGGTGCAGAAGCACTAAGTGTGCCTCTCTCTATGGTGTATAGCAGGTCACTGGAAACGTGAGACCTTCCAGAAAGCTGAAAGAACAGCTAATGTAATCCTAATATACAACATGGGTAACAGGCAAAGAGGCACTGAACACAAACTCTTTGTGCCATAGAGGCACAAAGAGGCCTATCTCCCAAACACGTATATCATGCAAGGTGATGGAGAAGATCGTCAGGAAACGACTCGAAGAACATCTGAAGGAAAAGACCTTTGTAATACACCACCAGCATGGCTAGAGGGATGGTAAATCGTGCCTCACAGGCTAAACAAAATTCGTTGACCAGGTGACGAGAATTAGGCAAGAAAGAGATGGGTTGGCAGATTGCATTTTCTTGGAATTTCAAAAAGCCTTTGACAAAGTACCGAATAAAAGGCTGCAGCAAACGTTGGAGAAACAGGCAGGAGTAAAAGGTAAGGTGCTCCAGTGGATAAGGAAGTATCTAAGCAACAGGAAACAGCAAGTAACTGTGAGGGGGGAGACATCAGAGTGGCGAGATGTCACCAGCGGAGTCCCACAGGGCTCTATACTTGAACCCATCCTGTGTCAGAGTACTTTTTCAGTGTCAGAGTAGTTAACGGATGGAATGCATTAGGCAGTGATGTGGTGGAGGCTGACTCCATACACAGTTTCAAGGGTAGATATGATAGAGCCCAGTAGGCTTGGGAATCTGTACACCAGTTGATTGACAGTTGAGAGGCGGGACCAAAGAGCCAAAGCTCAACCCCCGCAAGCACAAATAGGTGAGTACAAATAGGTGAGTACACACACACACACACACACATAAGCTTGAGAAACAGGCAGGAGTAACAGGTAGGGCGCTCCAGTGGATAAGGGAGTACCTAAGCAATAGGAAGCAGAGAGTTACAGTGAGGGGTGAGACCTCAGACTGGCGTGAAGTCACCAGTGGAGTCCCACAGGGCTCTGTACTTGGACCTATCCTGTTTCTGATATACGTAAATGATCTCCCAGAGGGTATAGACTCATTCCTCTCAATGTTTGCTGACGACGCCAAAATTGTGAGAAGGATTAAGACAGAGGAGGACAGCTTGAGACTTCAAGAAGACCTGGACAAGCTGCAGGAATGGTCGAACAAATGGCTGTTAGAGTTTAACCCAAGCAAATGTAATGTAATGAAGATAGGGGTAGGAAGCAGGAGACCAGATACAAGGTATCATTTGGGAGATGAAATACTTCAAGAGTCAGAGAGAGAGAAAGACCTGGGGGTTGATATCACGCCAGACCTGTCCCCTGAAGCTCATATCAAGAGGATAACATCAGCAGCATATGCCAGGTTGGCTAACATAAGAACGGCCTTTAGAAACTTGTGTAAGGAATCTTTCAGAACATTATATACCACATATGTCAGACCAATCCTGGAGTATGCGGCTCCAGCATGGAGTCCCTATCTAGTCAAGCATAAGACTAAACTGGAAAAGGTTCAAAGGTTTGCCACCAGACTAGTACCCGAGCTGAGAGGTATGAGCTACGAGGAGCGACTGCAGGAATTAAACCTCACTTCGTTGGAAGACAGAAGAGTTAGGGGGGACATGATCACCACATTCAAGATTCTCAGGGGAATCGACAGGGTTGATAAAGACAGGCTGTTTAACACAAGGGGCACACGCACTAGGGGACACAGGTGGAAGCTGAGTGCCCAAATGAGCCACAGAGATATTAGAAAGAACTTTTTTAGTGTCAGAGTGGTTGACAAATGGAATGCATTAGGAAGCGATGTGGTGGAGGCTGACTCCATACACAGTTTCAAGTGTAGATATGATAGAGCCCATTAGGCTCAGGAAACTGTACACCTGTTGATTGACGGTTGAGAGGCGGGACCAAAGAGCCAGAGCTCAACCCCCGCAAGCACAACTAGGTGAGTACAACTAGGTGAGTACACACACACACACACACACACACACACACACACACACACACACACACGATCTTCAAGAAAGGCGATAGGGAGGAGGCACTTAACTATAGACCTGTATCACTGACAAGCATCCCCTGTAAAATACTGGAAAGAATAATTAGGCTACGTCTGGTTGCACACCTGGAGAACATTAGGTTTGTGAACAAGCATCAACATGGGTTCTGGACAGGGAAATCGTTCCTAACAAACCTTCTGGAATTCTATGATAAAATAACGAGGATAAGACAGGACAGAGATGGTTGGGCAGACTGCATATTTCTGGACTGCCAAAAAGCCTTTGATACAGTACCGCACATGAGACTGCTATTCAAACTCGAGAGGCAGGCGGGGGTAGGGGGAAAGGTCCTGGCATGGATAAGGAACTCCCTAACAGGAAGGAGCCAAAGAGTTACGGTAAGGGGCGAGAAGTCGGACTGGCGAACAGTAACAAGTGGAGTACCACAAGGATTGGTGCTGGGACCAATTCTATTTCTTGTATATGTTAATGATATGTTTACGGGTGTAGAGTCCTACATGTCGATGTTTGCGGATGACGCAAAGTTGATGAGAAGTGTTGTGACAAATGAGGATTGCAGGATCCTCCAAGAGGACCTGAACAGGTTGCAGAGATGGTCAGAGAAATGGCTACTGGAATTCAACACGAGCAAATGTAAAGTTATGGAAATGGGACTAGGAGATAGGAGACCAAAGGGACAGTACACAACGAAGGGGAACAGCCTACCTGTGACGACGCGCGAAAGAGACCTGGGTGTGGACGTAACACCTAATCTATCTTATTCTCCAACACTGTACCTCCAGCAGCCTCCAATACTGTACCTCCAGCACCCCTCCAACCTGTACACGATAATTGATTCTACAAATCAACAGTTCAGTTCGCGAACCAGTATTTACCCAGGTCTTTCCGAAATCAAAATTTAGTGCCAAGTATGTTTCGGCGATATATATAGTATTGACATATATTAAGGAAGACCGGAATGTTAACCCAAAGGTCCCAGACGCATTAAACAAACCAGAACAGATGGGACAAAAACTCTTTATCGGCATTAAAAGCAAACGCTCGGAAGGTTAGGTTAGGGTGTCATCACGGACAGAAAAATGCTGGACTTAAAACATGTGAATCTAATCGAACTTAACCGAGCGTCCCCACGCATGGAAAACGTGAGTGTATGTTAGCTGCTATGAGTTATAGCACATCATATTTCGTCCGTACGGGGGATTTTGATATCAAAATGCGATGTATTATTCAAAATGAGCATTTGTACACATACTCATTAACACGACATTTACATTATCTTACCAAATGTATACATTATGTATAATATGTGGGGAGAGCTGACTGGTGGGATTTATTGATTTATTTACAATTTATTAATTATAATAGTTTTTATAGTTATTTCCATAGCGGACTGTATGATGTTAAAAGTGGACGATATGTTTTAAATTCCCACAAATCGTTTCCTACACATTTCGGAGAAGGGGGGGGGGGTATATATGTATATATATATATATATATATATATATATATATATATATATATATATATATATATATATATATATATATACATATATATATGCGATCAAGCCTGAATGGTTCCCAGGATTATATGCAACTGAAAACTCACACCGCAGAAGTGACTTGAACCCATACTGCCAGGAGCAATGCAACTGATATTTACAGGACGCCTTAATCCGCTTGACCATCACGACCGGACAAAAGGAAGTGATAGCCGAAGCTATTTGAACCACTTCCCCGCCGGCACTCGGATGGTAATCTTGGGCATAGCATTTTATCAAATCGCCTCATTTTTTGGGGCAACACATGAGGAACACAAATGCGAACAAGCCTGAATGGTCAACTCTCACAAGTCAAGCCTGGCCTCGGGCCGGACTTGGGGAGTAGAACTCCCAGAACCCTATCAAGCAGATATCTAGCAGGTTATCTGTAAGGTAGTTTTGGCCTGGATAACCAGATATCAACACGAATGAACATGCCAACCAATATTCCTTGTGGGTGAGCCCCCCAGAGCCCCGCAGAGCCTCACAGAGCCCCGCAGAGCCTCACAGAGCCCACCAGAGCTCCCCAGAGGCTCACAGAGCCTTACAGAGCCTCACAGAGCCCCCCAGAGGCTCACAGAGCCTCACAGAGCCCCCCAGAGGCTCACAGAGCCCACCAGAGCCTCCGGGAGACCCCTCAGTGATTCACAGAGCCCCCCAGAGCCTCCCAGAACCCCAGAACTCCCCACAGAGCCCCACTCACCACAACACCGGCCGTCATGCGCCAGGAATCGACCCCGGGTCCGGGAACATGCCCTCCAGGGAGCCTGCCGCTCCACCACCACCACGACACTGACATTAATTTAGGTAATATAAAATGGTCTGGGATTCGCCTCCAGTCTCCTTTTAATTCCACGGCTCTCATTCCTGCTGGCGGGAATTAAAACACTGAACCTCCCCCCCCCCCGGCGCTCGGAGCCTCGTTCCTGTTGCTCGGAGCCTCGTTGCTAGTACCATTCTGTTGCTCGGAGCCTCGTTGCTAGTACCATTCTGTTGCTCGGAGCCTCGTTGTTAGTGCCATTCTCCTGTTGCTCGGAGCGTCGTTGTTAGTGTCATTCTCCTGTTGCTCGGAGCCTCGTTGCTAGTGTCATTCTCCTGTTGCTCGGAGCCTCGTTGCTAGTGCCATTCTCCTGTTGCTCGGAGCCTCGTTGCTAGTGTCATTCTCCTGTTGCTCGGAGCCTCGTTGTTAGTGTCATTCTCCTGTTGCTCGGAGCCTCGTTGTTAGTGCCATTCTCCTGTTGCTCGGAGCGTCGTTGTTAGTGTCATTCTCCTGTTGCTCGGAGCGTCGTTGTTAGTGCCATTCTCCTGTTGCTCGGAGCCTCGTTGTTAGTGCCATTCTCCTGTTGCTCGGAGCCTCGTTGCTAGTGCCATTCTCCTGTTGCTCGGAGCCTCGTTGCTAGTGTCATTCTCCTGTTGCTCGGAGCCTCGTTGTTAGTGTCATTCTCCTGTTGCTCGGAACCTCGTTGCTAGTGTCATTCTCCTGTTGCTCGGAGCCTCGTTGTTAGTGTCATTCTCCTGTTGCTCGGAGCCTCGTTGCTAGTGTCATTCTCCTGTTGCTCGGAGCCTCGTTGCTAGTGTCATTCTCCTGTTGCTCGGAGCCTCGTTGCTAGTGTCATTTGTCATGTTCACAGAAAATGGTACCATCCGTTTTCTATGTGCGGCGGCTGGACGCCACTAGAGAGAAGGTAAACAACAGCGCACAGGACGCCTGCCAAGCTTGGGAGCTACTCTATCATGTAATTATTTAAGTATTAAAGTCAGTAACCAGAAATGACTTTACATCAACCTTACAACCAAGACTATCTCAGCTATACACAGACACCACACTGGCGACGAGGATGAACTGGGAACGCAGGTATTTTGTTCAACAAAACACAAGGAAGGAGCATGCTGTCTCGCTCAGAGGAGGAGAAGCTGTCTGTGAGCACCATACCCGATGCTGTATGCAACCCCATGCTGTGTGCTGACTGTTGCTGTGTGCTGATCGTTGCTGTGTGCTGGCCGTTGCTGTGTGTTGGCAAATGCTGTGTGCTACCCAAGCTGTGCTGATTGTTGCTGTGAGAGGAATCTGCCGACGCTGTGTACGAAACGACGCTTTGATGCAGTGTACAAAACCCATGTTTTGGTTACGAAACGACGCTCCGTGCTACAAAATTCTTCACGCTGTGAACCAACTGCTGCCTACTGCTGCCAACTGCTGCCTACTGCTGCCTACTGCTGCCTACTGCTGACAACTGCTGTACCAACTGCTGACAACTGCTGTACCAACTGCTGACAACTGCTGTACCAACTGCTAACAACTGCTGTGTTGCTGTGAGTAGGAACAACACATGTACACAAGGGCTAGGTAAGAAGTCAGTTGCTGCTGTGTTGTGCACTGTTGTGAACTTTTGCATTAAAATGCTTGTGTGCTTTGCAAAATTAAAGTAATTACAGTGAATTCTTAAATAACATATACAGTGCAGTAAGTGTTATATATTCTGAGGAACATTTTAAGTGATAAGTTTAAATTTATTCAGTAAAAATGGCAAATATACCTCAGTTTCCTGCATTTGATCCTGACTGTGACCAGACAAACCTGTCACAGAGGTGGGTCAAATGGCTTAAAAGGTTTGAAAATTTGTTGATAGTTTCTGACATCAAAAGTGCTGAAAGAAAGCGTGCCTTTTTGCTTCATTATGCAGGTGATAGAGTTTGTGATATCTTTGATACACTGAAAGATACTGGTGGTGCCAAAGATTATGACACTGCCAAGGCCAAATTAACTGAGCATTTCAAACCAAGGCAAAATACTGCTATGGAAATTATGCATTTCAGGAGAGCAAAACAACTCTCTAATGAAACTGTTGATCAATACCATACACGTCTGCAGGGTTTAGCAACCCATTGTGAGTTTGCTGATGTTGACAAAGAAATCAAACAGCAAATAATTGAAACATGCACATCTACACGTCTTCGTCGAAGAGCTCTAGAACTTGTTGATGATGAAAGTTCTCTTAACAAGATACTGGATATGGCTCGTCGAATGGAAGATGCTGCACGTGATGCTCGTGTCATGGAGTGCAGTGCCAACAACGGTTCTGCCACTGTTACTAACAGTCAAGAAGTATGTAAGGTTCAGGGAGTACACCATGATCGTAGAAGATATCATGCCAAACCTAACATTAAATTGAGCCGAGAACCACATCACAACTGGAGTCATGGAACAAGACTCAAGCAGTCACAACGACTCACATCAGAGGTTGTCAATAATAAATGTTACAATTGTGGAGGAGACTACCCACACCAAGATAATGTTTGTCCTGCACAAGGTAAGAAGTGCTATGAGTGTAGAAAACTAGGTCATTTTGGTGCTATGTGTCGTTCCGCACTAAAGAAACCACAATCAATAAATAAAAGCAATGTACGAGGATCAAGTCATAGGAGTCGAGGTGGCAAACACAATATTGCACCTCAAATCAAGAATGTTAATAATATACAAGACAACATTTCATTACAACCAGTCTCAGATGACAGTGAATGTGATTATATTTATGGAGTACAAGCAATCACAGAATGGAATGATCTTCCAAACAACCCAGAGACTATAGTATACATTGCTGGCATTTGTCTCAAAATTCTCATTGACACTGGATCAAACATTGACACCATTGCTGAGTGCCACTATGAGAAATTTAAAAAACAGTTCCCAAAGCTTGAAAACTACAATGGCAAAGCCACTGCCTATGCTTCAAAGGTAGCCTTACCAGTGATTGGAACTTTCACTGCAGAGATTAAGTCAAAGAATGCAATGCTCATTACTACATTCCATGTTGTTAGGAATGCAAAGGAGTCTTTACTCAGTTACAAGACTTCAACCAAATTGGGGCTACTTCAGCTTTCTAATGCTGTAGCAGTGGAATCTGCAAACAATGTTGATGCTATTGTTGCTGAATTTTCTGATCGGTTTAAATCCATAGGTTGTTATACTGATAGCAAGGTACATCTGCATATCAACCCAGATGTAATTCCAGTTGCCCAACCACATCGCCGACAACCATTCCATACTCGCAAGAAAGTCGATGCCGAACTGGATAGGCTGATAGAACTAGATATCATTGAACCGGTAACAGGCCCAACACCATGGGTAAGCCCAATTGTCACTCCACCAAAGCCGAAGAATCCAGATGAGATACGCATTTGTGTAGACATGCGTGTTCCCAACAAGGCAATAATGCGTGAACGCCATCCTACACCCACTGTAGATGATATGATCTACCGCTTGAATGGTGCAACTGTATTCAGCAAGTTAGATTTAAACAAGGGCTATCATCAGCTTGAACTTGATGATGAGAGTCGATTCATCACAACGTTTACGACACATCGAGGTCTGTATAGGTACAAGCGCCTGAGTTTTGGTATTAACAGTGCTGCTGAGGTATTCCAGCACATCATCAGCCAGGTATTGCAAGATATACCTAATGCTGACAACATGTCTGATGACATCATTGTTTATGGCCGTACCCAAGCTGAACACGACAAAGCTCTTCGTGCAACATTGCAACGCTTACGAGAAAAGAATTTGACGCTAAGCCGAGCAAAGTGTGAGTTCAATAAACATAAAATTGAATTCTTTGGACATGTACTTAGTGACAAAGGTCTATCTCCAGATCCTAAGAAAGTTGCAGATATCAAGAATGCTGCACCTCCTTCAACATCCACTGAAGTACATAGTTTTCTGGGAATGGCAAACTACTGTTCTCGCTTCATTCCAGATTTTGCTACCATTACGAAGCCTCTACGTGAGCTCCTGAAAAAAATGCATCATGGTACTGGAGCGATGTCGAGCAAAATGCATTTGATGCTGTGAAAGATGCACTAGTAGAAAATGCGACTGCTGCATACTTTGATCCATCAATGGACACTGAGTTAACGGTGGATGCTAGTCCTGTTGGTTTAGGTGCTGTGTTAGCCCAACACAAACCTGGTCAACCAGATTCAAGAGTAGTAATTGCCTACGCCAGCCGTTCTCTCACAGATGTTGAGCAACGATACAGTCAGACAGAGAAGGAAGCTCTTGCTCTTGTATGGGGCTGTGAACACTTCAATGTGTATCTGCTTGGTGCACCCTTTACCACGATAGTCACTGACCACAAACCGTTGGAGACCATCTTCAATAATCCAAAGTCCAAACCACCAGCTCGCATTGAGAGATGGGCTCTTCGTCTGCAACCATACAACTTTACGGTGAAATACAAGCCGGTGCAGGCAATCCCGCTGATTACATCAGTCGACATCCTGCCAACAGTTTCACCATCACCAAGCATCAGCAAGTTGCCGAGGAATATGTACACTCTGTAACCTGTGATGCAGTCCCTAAGGCTCTCACTCTTGATGAAATCCGTACTGCAACCCTAGAGGACCCAACTCTGCAAGCAACAGTGGATGCATTGACTAAGAAAAAGTTTCCACGCATCCCACCCTCAGGAGTTGACCAAGATGCATTCAAAGCACTTGAACGCATCCAGACAGAATTAAGTGTTT
>WNGS01160430.1:4512876-4535758 GCA_020271785.1 Procambarus virginalis | reverse complement strand
TCTGTCCCGTTATTGCGTCTTGCTATCTGTAAACTTTTTACAAAAATCAATCAAGAATGCGGACTGTATACTTACAATTATGCATCCACTTATACAGATTGTTCCACTCATATAGACTGTATTCCTGGTATATGAAGGGGGTTAAATGACTAGCTCTGGCGGTCAGAAAAAGGCTTATACATCTTACCTAAAATAAATGCTCATCTAGATTGATTTTGTTTGAAAGGATGAAGCACCTGTTATTATTTAGTGATCTATCTACATCATTATTATATATTTCCTCTGAGAAAACATCACCGATTATGCCTACAAAATTATCCACCACACCTTTTTGGTTTAGGATCAATAGTTTCAGTGTTAACAAAAGTTGATCACGTACCAAGTAATATAAAACTTTGTACACTCATAAAATGATGAAGGTGCTAGTTTAAAATATTCTTGAAATGACTTCATGTCTTACATAGTACCGCAAAATATTCGCATATAAACGTATTGACAGTGCATGCAATATTGACCAGAACTTTGGTGATTGAAGAATACTTTTGTTTTATACACGCGTATCGCATACAAATATTTTTATAATTCACATTTGATCGCCCCCCCCAATATATATATATATATTATATAATATATATCCTATATATTATATATATCTATATATATAATATATATATATATATATATATATATATAATATATATATATATATATATATTAGTTGGATATCGCTATATGTTCGTTTGTAATGTTTATGCAAGTTTGCCACGGGTTGTGCAATTTAGGCACTTGCATTGGTTCTCAGCATTCTATAAGAACATTTTTCAAATTACAAGATGCTGCTGCTCCTAAATGAATGGCATTTTCTCAGTTTAGTAAAAAAACATTCATTCATTCACCATTCAACCTAGACAACTATTATGCACTACCACCGTGGCTATTTTGACAGGAAATATAAGAAAATTAATATTCACCTTAGCTAGTATCTGCTCTAGCACATAGTTTTTCCTTAAGGCTACATAGCTTCTCAATCTTCAATGTCACCTGCTTGTCAGAACTGCACCTGAAGACTAACTTATCCACATCTTAAATGTTATCATACTTTATATTCCCGACGATTAAATTGTATATCCCCACTGAAACCATGCTAGATGATGAATTACGTGATATATTATTTTTACCGCACGTAGTCATCAACGGGACTCGCTGCGTTGAAGCGGCAGCCAGGGAGCTGCCGCTGCTATGGGTGAATCTTTCTGATCCCTGTACCGCTGTAGCGGCTGTATCTACCGCTGTAGCGGCTGCAACTACCGCATTTGTTATTGTAAACATATAACGGTATTCGGGGCACACTTTTGGATAACATTATGTAACACCGAAGCTCCCCTCAATTGCAGTGTTATATGCGCAGGATACAGCACTCTGCTGCTACATATAACAGTATCAAATACAGCAGGCAGTCAGGGGTGTATACAGACCGATAGATGCACCTCGCTTCTAGGTGTATAACCCTAAGATTCTCCTTCAGTCCTGTACAGTGTTCAGGACTCCAGGGGCCAGATTCACGAAGCAGTTACGCAAGTACTTACGAACGTGTACATCTTTCCTCAATCTATGACGGCTTTGGTTACATTTATTAAACAGTTTACAAGCATGAAAACTTGCCAATCAACTGTTGTTATTGTTATAAACAGCCTCCTGGTGCTTCGGAGCTCATTAGCTGTTTAATTTGATTGTACACAAGCCGGCAAAGATTGAGAAAAGATGTACAGGTTCGTAAGTGCTTGCGTAACTGCTTCGTGAATCTGGTACCCCTAGTTTACTTGCACATAGATGATCAATAAGCAATTGTGGTGGCCTTAATAACTCGGCCAGAGGTTGATAACCCTTAAGCCCGACACCAAATCAGTCAGCAGTACCATACAGCACTGTATAATACAGTAGCTGTGTGCTACACGCAACACTTAGAGCAGGAACCATCTGCGCCACAATACTTGTACCGATAACCAAAGCAGTACGATATCCAAGTACTTTAAACATGAATTATCAGTAATCAAATATATCAAAATGATAAAAATCAACAATACCTACCTCATTCTCCCCTTATCAATTCAACATTATCATGTTAATACCATTTTGTTTTTAATTTAGAACAGGATTCTAAATAGCTCTCAGATTTGTTGTTGTGTTTAAGATTCGCTACCTGGAACAAAATTCCAAGTAGCACGGGCTACGGTGAGCCCGTAGTGGACTTAGATGCGCTTAGAGATGGTATCATGTCACTTAGGGTGACGTCATTCTCAGCGAACTGGAACGAACATCGCGCTAGCCTCACTCATGACTGTCTTTTAAACTCTTCTAAACCAAACAAATGTTGTACAGTAAACAACAGCGTTTATACACCAAACAAGTAAATGTTTACACATTAAACAAGAGTGGTTGAAATTATATAGTATTAAATATGTATTAACATATTACACTGTTAAGTTTACCCTTACTACAATAAAATTTAACATAATTTCCAATATTTCTATAATGTCTTCATATCTATACTCCATCACTGATGACATGGTGGTGCGCAATCTTTGTTTTATAAGGGCTTTAATGGACAGTTATCTTTTGCATTTGAATTTTAGAATCTACCAGTTTTGGACTACATAATGGCTTGATAGCCACACACGATATAATTTGTACTTCAAGAGGATGGCAAAACAATTTAGAAAAAAGATCTTATTTACAAAGGTATGTGAATTATATTGATATGTTTATATTATGAAACTGCCAGCCATAATTCGAGGCTTTTTTTTTTAATGCACTATTGCTAATTAAATATACGATCAGTGCAATATTTAGTAGAAAAATGACTTTGCCGTATATAAATAAATTTAACATTTTGAAGAATAAATCCGAGGCGTTTCTGCAGTCTCTCTCCTCGCACAGGACCCGGGATTCGAGAAGCACTTATAGCGTCTTCATTTTCGAGATCTGTACCGATTAGCTCGATCATGGTGACAATTTCCATTTACTAACTAGTTTATTGCTCCGAAAATCTATTAGATCCTACAGAACAGTAACAACCTTGGATTGAGGGCGACTTCGTGGCTCTTCTATACTAGTAAACTGTTTAGTAAATATCGATTAAATACCCATAATCGAAGAGGTGGAAATCTCGTAAGTGAACACGTAAGTGCTTCGTGAATCCTAGCCCAACCTTCGTGAATCCTAGGGCCTGATTCACGAAGCAGTTACGCGAGTACTTACGAACGTGTACATCTTTCCTCAATCTTTGAC
The DNA here is from genome assembly GCA_020271785.1 of Procambarus virginalis. Classification (NCBI taxonomy): domain Eukaryota; kingdom Metazoa; phylum Arthropoda; class Malacostraca; order Decapoda; family Cambaridae; genus Procambarus; species Procambarus virginalis. The sequence continues at coordinate 4,532,470 of WNGS01160430.1, read as the reverse complement.
GGCTTTGGTTACATTTATTAAACAGTTTACAAGCATGAAAATTTGCCAATCAACTGTTGTTATTGTTATAAACAGCTTCCTGGTGCTTCGGAGCTCATTGACTGTTTAATAATTGTAAACAAAGCCGCCAAAGATTGTGAAAAGATGTACACGTTCGTAAGTACTTGCGTAACTGCTTCGTGAATCCTAGCCCAGGTCTCTAATATTTCGTCCACTAAAGAAATCAAACTTCCACAAAACTCTTTACTGCAAACCAACTATTCACTTTGCAACAAATCTTTCCTTCGTCAAATAAAGAGTTTTGCTACTTCTTCAAATTTTGTGCTTTACTTTTTGTTTGAAGAACAAAAGGTTCTGCTCAAGAACCTTCGGCTGTTCAAGAGCCATCAGCTGCTCAAGAACCTGCAGCTGCTCAAGAACCTGCAGCTGCTCAAGAACCTGCAGCTGCTCAAGAACCTTCAGCTGCTCAAGAACCTGCAGCTGCTCAAGAACCTTCAGCGGCTCAAGAACCTTCAGCTGCTCAAGAGCCTTCAGCTGCTCAAGAGCCTTCAGCTGCTCAAGAACCTTCAGCTGCTCAAGAACCTGCAGCTGCTCAAGACCCTTCAGCTGCTCAAGACCCTTCAGCTGGTCAAGACCCTTCAGCTGCTCAAGAACCTTCAGCTGCTCAAGAACCTGCAGCTGCTCAAGACCCTTCAGCTGCTCAAGACCCTTCAGCTGGTCAAGACCCTTCAGCTGCTCAAGAACCTTCAGCTGCTCAAGAACCTGCAGCTGCTCAAGACCCTTCAGCTGCTCAAGACCCTTCAGCTGCTCAAGAACCTTCAGCTGCTCAAGAACCTTCAGCTGCTCAAGAACCTTCAGCTGCTCAAGAACCTGCAGCTGCTCAAGGTATCCAGCCCGCCCTCGTAAACAAAGGTCAAAGTCCATTCCAAGCACCCGCCAAACTCCCTGTTTATGAATGTAAAACGGTTTACCCTTCTCAGACCAAAGCCATTCCATCCAGCGGTCGACCCCAAAGACGCATTCATCAATTTTAAAATGATATTCAAATTAGGAATTTTCTCAAATATAAATCAATATTGCTATATATTAGCATATTTAGGCATTGGTTAGGTTAGGTGTTTAGGTTCACTATCGTTCCTCTTCATTTAGTTAGAACAAAATTCGTCAGTGAAGCGTTTGTTTCGGAAGTGTTCGAACGTCATCAGTTGTGAATGTGTAAACAGTTTTTAATTAAAAAAAGGGGTTTGGCAGATGCATGGAATGGACTTTGGCCTTTGTTTATGAGGACGGGTTGACGCACGACTCATAACTGATGACGCTCCCGAACACTTCCGGAACATGTGCTTCACTGACGAATTTTGTTCGAACCACAACGCTGTAAATGCTTCACCCACGTACTACAAATACAAATAATCGACAACAGAACCTAAACACCTAACCTAACCTATATCTATATATGCACAAAATGCTAATATATTATATTAATTTATATTTGAGAAAATTCCCGTTTTGAAAGAACAGCATGTAAAAGCTTATGAATGCGTCTGTGGGGTCGACTGCTGGATGGAATGGACTTGAATCGAGGATGGGTTGCCGTGATACCACTCGGTGAATATGACAGTCCCAACAAACTTTTATTACTTTGAGGTGACTGACTTCAGTTGTTGTTGTTGTTTTTAAAATTCGCTACCTGGAACAAAAAGTTCCAAGTAGCACCAGCTATGGTGAGCCCGTAGTGGACTTTTTACAGATTCTGACCTCTTAATATCACGTTACACTGAAATAAAAGCAATTCCAGACATTAACCAATGAAAGCTTTACATACGATTTGACTCACCTTCCCTGTGAGGGTGTCATCAACACCTCAAAGTCTGGCTACTCTCCTAAATTCACTAAGAATGAAAATGATAATTTTGTACTTAATATTACCTCAGTATTTTCTGGTTCTAAATTGAATCACACTTCACTAAAATAGCCATTGCAATGTCCATGTATTAAACACCCTAATGGAATATGTAAAACATTTTGCTTATGCCCAGATTATCTGTCTATAATTATATTATCAGGCTATGTCTATGTTATCTGGCTAAATTACCAAACTATATTATTATATCGCTAAATTACCTCCCTGCATTACCAAGCTATATTATCTGAATATATTACTCACATGTTCATTAAAAGTTCATACACTTATAAAACACACGCAAGTGGTGGATTATTATCTGTTGTATACAACACACCACATGATCTCATATACATCTATAATGACATAACATAACTGGATATTTCAAAGCTAGTGTCATCTGTAAGAAGGAATTACTGAAATACAGAGTTTACATCAAAATATGGATAGATATATATATATATTCCACGTTCCATATATAAAACTTTACACACAGTGCTGACGAAGAAATGTCCTCTAGTTAAAATTTAGTATTCTGAGTGCCTCAGTTGAGAAGCTATTATGTTTGTCTCAGTTGAGAGGCTAGTCTGAGTGCCTCAGTTGAGAGGCTATTAAAGAGTGCTTCAGTTGAGAGGCTATTCTGATAGCCTCTTCTTACTCTGCGCGTATAATCATCTCCTTATAAGTCATCTCACTTGATCTGTTGACAGCTCCTAAGAGATAGGAGACAACTACTTAACCCATCACTTGATCATCAGTGATAAGTTACCCACCTGTGGCGATATCGTCCACATCGTTAATACCAGAATATTTAGTTATCAATGAGGGCCATGATTTTCTTTAGTTAACCCTCCGACCATTATCATATTATTTTAGGCTTGAATATGTTTTATTTTCTATACTTTTACATGCTGGATTGACGGGTAACACAGGCAATGAAATTGCCATTCAATTTTTCTAATGTTAGAAACCTTGTGGATTGGGGTTCAGAATTTCTGACTTGTCTTAACCGCGGGATATTTACAACGGTGTTTAGTGTTGGTAAATATTGGTAAGTCATCTGTTGAGTTCGTGCAGGATATCACGGATAATTCACGGTATGATGTTGTGCAGGTCTTGGATAATTCATGCTAAGCTGAGTGGTGGTGGATTGGGGAGGATTTTTTTTTTTGTGGAGGTTGTGCTCTAATCGTGGATGAATCATGAATGCTTAGTTTCGGAGTAGAGATGAATCATTGTAAGAAGCTGTGTGGCGGCTTATTGAATGAATGAAAGTGGATGATTTATGGTTGTCTGTGAGGTGAAGGTTGACTGTGGGGTGAAGTTGGACATGTCATGGTTGCATGAGTAACAGAGATGCATGTTATTAAGTCCCTCAGCCCCCCTCCTTGTCATGTCTGGAACAGATAACATGTGTAGTAGCGGTGATGCCGAAAAGGGAACTTGATGCTGCTGCTGCTGAAGCTAGGGGCTGCTGCTGCTGTTGAAACAGCTGTAGTCTGCACTTGACGCTTAAGCTTGCAAATGGCTTCGTGTGACGATACCAATAAGTATCGTCACCGATAACTATTTGCAGTTGCAAAGCCGTTGAGCGCACAGTATAGCCTGCATGGTGGAGCTCTGTGATCAAAACTGATTTCGAAGCCTAGTAAGCTGTAGTTTCACCACTTATGCACTTTCTTGATAAACTCGGTCGACAAAAGCCATTGTTTTCTAATGTGCGCATGCGCTCGTTCTTCTTCGTTTGGTCAATAATAAATATTTTGGAATTTTTTCCCTCCAAATTATTCTTGATCACTTTGAGTTGATAATAACACTCAATACTTTGTGGCTTACATAGTTACACCATGAATGGTTGAAATGTCAAATTGGATAATCATTGTATAGATAGGCTTTGAGGCGACAGAACAGACTACAGCATTTGGGATTGGGTGCAAGAAGGGATGACAGATGGAGGATAGAAGCGTTGGTGGAGGTCGGGAACGAAGAGGCGGTGGAGGTCGGGGAAAGGATAGGCAGAAGGTGGATGTCGGGGGTAGGAGAGACATGGGATAGCTGCAACTAGTACAGAAGCAGGGCCAAGCAAGCGTGGGTGAGGCCTGGTTAGTGGGGAGGGAGTGGGCGGAGGCAGCATGAGGGAGGCGCAGGAGGCAGCAGGAGGTAGGAGAGTGAGGTAGGAGGCGGAGGAGACAGTCACGGGAGCTACAGTTCGTACACATCCTTCTTGTGGTGGTGCTTGGGGCGTCTGGACTCCTTGCTGCGCGGCGCCTTCACGTGCGCATGTGCGGGGGGCCGGTGGTCGCGGGCGGCCGCGGTGGTGTACATGTTATAGCCCGGGATGATGTGCACCCGTACGTCGCTAGCCGGCCGCGCAGCTGCCGCAGCCGCCGCCGCCGCTGCCGCAGCTGCGTCGCCGCTGCGCCCGCGGCGGGAGAGCGAGACGGAGGTCTTGCAGCAACAGTAGTGGAACAGCTGGACGTAGGCCTCGCGGAAGGGCTTGTGGGCGGCGTAGATGAAGCTGGAGGCCGTGGCGGCCACTATTGGCAGCCATGCCACGCCCGTCCTGAGGGGGTCGTCGGCCCACCAGTCCCCGGCCAGGCCGGCCACCCAGCACCCGCCCGCGGCCGCCGTCACCACCAGGTTGGTGCCGGTGAGCGCCAGGTCCCGCGTCAGGGCCTGGGGCGGCTTCATGGTGGGCGGCACTGGGCGGCGGTTGCCACCCCGCCCCGCCAGCAGCGTGTGCAGGTGTATGCTGAGGGCGATCACCAGGGGCACCACCACCAGGGCCACGCCCACGCCCGAGGTGAAGGCCGTGTGGGCGGTGGGGCGCGGGAAGGGCAGGTGGGTGCAGTGTACGGGCGCCAGACCCGTCACCCACTGCGTGAAGGTGATGATCCCCGCGGCCACCCACGACACGCCCACCATGACGGCGAGGGCGGCGATGCCCACGCTGCGGCCGGCCACCGGGCGGAGTTCTCCCAGGCGAGGGACGGGAGGGTGAGGAGGGCGGCGTGGGCGGCCAGGGTGGTGAGGAGCCAGGAGGCGCAGCAGACGGGTGTGGGGTGGGCCCAGCCGGCCAGCAGGGACACCACCCATGACGGCAGCACGCCCACGCTCACCACCAGTCCCGCCAGCATCACGTTCACCACCAGCACGTTCCCTGCAACACAGCAACACGTCACTATCTTGCACACTCGTCACCATCGTGTACAGTCACCACCATCATGTACAGTCACCACCATCATGTACAGTCACCACCATCACCGTGGACAGTCACAGCCATCATGGACAGTCACCACCAACATGTACAGTCACCACAATCACCGTGGATAGTCACCACCAACATGTACAGTCACCACAATCACAGTGGACAGTCACCGCCATCATGTACAGTCACCACCATTATGTACAGTCACCACATCACCGTGGACAGTCACCACCATCATGTACAGTCTCCACCATCATGTACAGTAACCACCAACATGTACAGTCACCACAATCACAGTGGACAGTCACCACCAACATGTACAGTCACCACAATCACCGTGGATAGTCACCACCAACATGTACAGTCACCACAATCACAGTGGACAGTCACCACCATCATGTACAGTCACCACCATCATGTACATTCACCACCATCATGAACAGTCACCACCATCACCGTGGACAGTCACCACCATCATGTACAGTCACCACCAACATGTACAGTCACCACAATCATCGTGGATAGTCACCACCATCATGTACAGTCACCACCATCATGTACATTCACCACCATCATGTACAGTCACCACCATCACCGTGGACAGTCACCACCATCATGTACAGTCACCACCATCATGTACAGTCACCACAATCATCGTGGACAGTCACCACCATTATGTACAGTCACCACAATCACCGTGGACAGTCACAGCCATCATGGACAGTCACCACCAACATGTACAGTCACCACAATCACCGTGGATAGTCACCACCAACATGTACAGTCACCACAATCACAGTGGACAGTCACCGCCATCATGTACAGTCACCACCATCATGTACAGTCACCACCATCATGTACAGTCACCACAATCATCGTGGACAGTCACCACCATCATGTACAGTCACCACCATCACCGTGGACAGTCACCACCATCATGGACAGTCACCACAATCACCGTGGACAGTCACCACCAACATGTACAGTCACCACAATCACCGTGGACAGTCACCACCATTATGTACAGTCACCACCATTATGTACAGTCACCACCATTATGTACAGTCACCACCATTATGTACAGTCACCACCATCACCGTGGACAGTCACCACCATCATGTACAGTCTCCACCATCATGTACAGTAACCACCAACATGTACAGTCACTACAATCACAGTGGACAGTCACCACCAACATGTACAGTCACCACCAACATGTACAGTCACCACAATCACCGTGGATAGTCACCACCAACATGTACAGTCACCACAATCACAGTGGACAGTCACCACCATCATGTACAGTCACCACCATCATGTACATTCACCACCATCATGAACAGTCACCACCATCACCGTGGACAGTCACCACCATTATGTACAGTCACCACCAACATGTACAGTCACCACAATCATCGTGGACAGTCACCACCATCATGTACAGTCACCACCATCATGTACATTCACCACCATCATGTACAGTCACCACCATCACCGTGGACAGTCACCACCATCATGTACAGTCACCACCATCATGTACAGTCATCACAATCATCGTGGACAGTCACCACCATTATGTACAGTCACCACAATCACCGTGGACAGTCACCACCATCATGTACAGTCACCACCATCACCGTGGACAGTCACCACCACCATGTACAGTCACCACCGTCACCGTGGACAGTCACCACCATCATGTACAGTCACCACCGTCACCGTGGACAGTCACCACCATCATGTACAGTCACCACCATCACCGTGGACAGTCACCAACACCATGCACAGTCACCACCGTCACCGTGGTCACCACCATCATGTACAGTCACCACCGTCACCGTGGACAGTCACCACCGTCACCGTGGACGGTCACCACCATCACCGTGGACAGTCACCACCATCACCGTGGACAGTCACCACCATCACCGTGGACAGTCACCACCATCATTTACAATCACCACCATCATGTACAGTCACCACCGTCACCGTGTACAGTCACCACCATCATGTACAGTCACCACCATCACCGTGGGCAGTCACCACCATCACCGTGGACAGTCACCACCATCACCGTGGATAGTCACCACCATCATGTACAGTCACCACCAACATGTACAGTCACCAGCAACATGTACAGTCACCACCAACATGTACAGTCACCACCATCATGTACAGTCACCACCATCATGTACAGTCACCACCATTATGTACAGTCACCACCATCATGTACAGTCACCACCATCATGTACAGTCACCACTGTCATGTACAGTCACCACCATCATGTACAGTCACCACCATCATGTACAGTCACCACCAACATGTACAGTCACCACAATCACCGTGGACAGCCACCACCATCATGTACAGTCACCACCATCATGTACAGTCACCACCATCATGTACAGTCACCACCATTATGTACAGTCACCACCATCATGTACAGTCACCACCAACATGTACAGTGACCACCATCACCGTGGAAAGTCACCACCATCATGTACAGTCACCACCATCATGTACAGTCACCACCATCACCGTGGACAGTCACCATCATCATGGACAGTCACCACCATCATGTACAGTCACCACCATCACCGTGTACAGTCACCACAATCACCGTGGACAGTCACCATCATCATGGACAGTCACCACCATCACCGTGGACAGTCACAATCATCATGGACAGTCATCACCATCATGTAAGTCACCACCATCACCGTGAACAGTCACCACCATCATGTACAGTCACCACAATCACCGTGGACAGTCACCATCATCATGGACAGTCACCACCATCACCGTGGACAGTCACCATCATCATGGACAGTCATCACCATCATGTAAGTCACCACCATCACCGTGGACAGTCACCACCATCACCAAATACGATCATTCACCCAGCTGTTAAGAGCCGTGTAATACCCCAAGGTTACACATCATTATATAACACCATATATAGCATTTATAATATATTGTAATTGTCAAAAGTTATTCCCTGCATGCGTCATTACAGTGATCGTCGCATATAGTGACCACTATTCCACTCTCCCCTTGTAACAAACAGGTCAGTGACATTGGAAATTTCTTTGGAGGGGAGTTTTTTCTGTCCAATAATCATATTGTAACCATTTCATTTTGTATTATTTTTTCTTAAAACTAAAGGAAAACTTCTCCATTAAATATAGCCTAACCATTTCATTTTGTATTATTATTTCTTAAAGCTAAAGGAAAACATCTCCATTAAGAAAATATATAAGTTAATACCCGTTGATGATTTCGAGGTAATAGTTATGTTGGTTCACTCAACTGTACAAATATCAATTTGTACAGTTGAAATTTGTACAATTTCTTCATCAATTTGTACTGAACTAATTACCACGGTGACATTTGGTAAAGTGACCATTCTTTATCAGTAGCTATAAAATAGAATGGATGTTTTTTTTGTCTATTCCAGGTTTGAGGATAAAATTGGGGGTGTGGGATTGTCATAGGTCAGTCAGGGTCAACCCCCAAATGCCGTCTTTTAGGAAATATTGGCAGTGTAAGGACCCTCTTCAATTTTCACCTAAACTGAAATTTTGGATTTGTTTTCTGTAGAGATTATAAGTTTTTCAGCTGACCATAATGTTACATTTTCTTCCATTTTGTAAGTAAACGTGAAATTTAAGTTGGAATTCAAAACGAAACAAAAACATCTACTTTACTATGAAATGTGGATCACTAAAAATAGGGAAAATAGGAAAAATTACTTAAAAAAATATAAAATGGTTGTAAAATGGTTGCTATCTTGTCTACTTGTGTACAAAGTTTACCATCGAAAGAAAAAAACAGACTCGAATGTTAGGCCCATTTTGCGCTAATATTTTCTCACGAAGGTTTGAAAACTTGTGGCTAGACTCTGTTACTGCAGAGTTTAAGCCTATTTTTCTTTTATCGCTGTTATCTTTAATGATCGCTCGCATGTGAATATGTTTGTTGTGTATTTGAATTCCAAAAACCTAATTTGACTTTTAATTATGTAATTGAAAAAAATCTGAAGTATCATTTCTTGTGCAGATGAGGAGTCACAACGTGGGCGAAAAATGTTGACCAAACCACACACTAAAAGTGAAGAGACGACGACGTTTCGGTCCGTCTTGGACCATTCTTAAGTCGATATCATTTCTTGACTCAATAATTACTATTATAGGTCAATTTTCAACTTCTGTTTACCGTTACCTTGCATTGATTTCGTGGCTCAACGTCCCCGCAGCCCGGTCCCTGACCAGGCCTCCTCCCTGGAAACACAAACCGAAACTGTCTCTATTTTCCGCTTGTTACAACTTGTAATAAAGTTGTCACATCTTGGCTTAACGTGTTTATGACGGATTAGTACGTTGTGACAACTTGCTATATTGGTTGTTATAACTGGTTAGGTGTTAAAACTTGTTCAAACGTTGCACCAACGTCGTAGTTTCGGTGTGTGTTTGGCAGGCTGGTTGCTGGACTGGTCAACCAGGATGTTGGACGCGGCTGCTCGTAGCCTGATGCATGAATCACAGCCTGATTGATCATGTATCCTTTGGAGGTGCATATTAAGTTCTCTCTTGAACACTGTGAGGGGTTTGCCAGTTATGTCCCTTATGTGTAGTGGAAGCGTGTTGAACAGTCTCGGGCCTCTGATGTTGATAAGAATTCTCTCTCAGAGTACCTGTTGCACCTCTGCTCTTCAATGGGAGTATTCTGCACATCCTGCAATGCCTTCTGGTCTCATGTGATGTTATTTCTGTGTGCAGGTTTGGGACCAGCCCTCTTAATATTTTCCACGTGTAAATTATTATGTATCTCTCCTGCCTGCGCTCAAGAGAATCTAGATTTAAGCACTTTAGTCGGTCCTAGTAGTTTAGGTGTTTTTACTTAGTGGATACTGGCAGTAAAGGATCTCTGCACGCTCTCCAGGTCAGCAATTTCTCCAGCTTTGAAAGGGGCTGTCACTGTGCAGCAGTATTCTATTTTAGAGAGCACTAGTGTTTTGAGAAGTATCATTGGTATAGACGTTTTGTCCACTCAGCCGTCGGGCTGAGTGGACAGTGCTCGGGATTCGTAGTCCTAATGTTCCGGGTTCGATCCCCGGTGGAGGGGGATCTAATACGTCATAAAAAACGTGTTAATACATCATAAAACACACAGAAATCACAATAGCGTGATGCATCAAATGAACAAATCCACAAGGGCCGTGACGAGGGTTCGAACCTACGACTCAGAGACATATGTTCGAACACTCGTCACGGCCCTTGTGGATTTGTTTACGTCATAAAAACATTCCAATGCGTCATAAAAACATTCTAACATGTCATAAAAACATCCCAATATGTCATAAAAATGTTCCAATACATCATAAAAACGTTCCAATACATCATAAAAACATTCTAATATGTCATAAAAATGTTCCAATGCATCATAAAAACGTTCCAATACGTCATAAAAACATTCTAATTCGTCATAAAAACTCGTAGGTACTGAAAAACTAATGTAAAAAAATGTCATAAAAAGCGGCCCGGCTAGACCAGGCCTCCTTTTTTTTGTTACACACACACCCAGGAAGCAGCCCATAGCAGCTGTCGAACTCCCTGGTACCTATTTACTGCTAGGTGAACAGGGCATCAGCGTGAAAAAACTCTGCCCATTTGTTTCCCCCTCCGCCGGGGATCGAAGCAGAACATTTGGACTACGAATCCTGAGCACTCGGTCATCCTCTTGGACATAGGTTCATCATGGCCCTTGTGGATTTGTTCACGTCATAAAAACGTTCTAATACGTCATAGAAACGTTCTAATATGTCATAAATACGTTCTAAAGCATCATAAAAATGTTCTAAATTCGTCATAAAAGTTTCCAATACCGTCATAAAAACGTTCTAATAATTCTTAAAAACTTTCCAAAATGTCATAGAAACGTTTTAATTCATCATAAAAACATTCCAAAATAATAAAAATGTTCTAATACGTCATAAAAACGACTATTGTCATAAAAAACGTTCTAATACGTCATAAAAACGTTATAAAAACCATTCTAATTCATGATAAAAACGTTTTAACAAGATGTAACAACTTTATTACATGTTGTAACAAGGGAATCAAACTATGTACCTGTTCTACCATACACGTACATTCAAGGAATAGAGTTTACAATATCTTAGTTAATGTCCTAAGCAATATAAACTAACTAATTAAAACTTTACTAGAGCTGTAATCTCTGTTCGGATTATAAACTATTTGATACTGAAGTAAAGTTCTTGAATGAATTTTTTGTTTCAAATACATTCTTCAGCAAAATATTTTATAGAATTCTGAGTAAATTCTAAAATACTAAATCTGTACCTACTCTCGAAGCTCCCACAGTCCCTAAATATATAGTCAGGTAAAATTTTTGTATTTGGGTAGTTGGCTGTCTTATATTAGAAAGGAACATCCTAATATTCTAACACATATCCACAAATTAGTTTTCAGTTCGTGTTTACCAAGAACTACACTCTTGGAAACTAACATGTAGAGATCCTTTGCTCTCAGATTTCAACCTGTCCTCATCAACAAAGGCCAAATGATTATTAATCCAGCCACCAAACCCCCCTATGAATGAAGGAAATAAAAAGCGGTTTACACACGACTCACAACTGATGACGTCCGAACACTTCCGGAACAAGTGCTTTACTGACGAATTTTGTTCGAACCACAACGCTGTAAATGTTTCTCCCATGTACTACAAATACAAATAATCCCCAACAGAACCTTTAGTTAGTTAGTTTAGTTAATTTATTATGCACCCCATACCCATCCCGTGACACCTAACTTAACCTAACTTATGCCTATATAGGCACAATATGCTAATATAATATTAATTTATATTTGAGAAAATTCCCATTTTGAATGAACAGTATGTAAAAATTTATCAATGCGTCAATGGGGTCGACTGTTGGATGTAATGGATTTCAGTCGAGGATGGGTTGACCAAACACCTAGCCTAGCCTAACCTAACCTAACCTAACCTAACCTAACCTTTGAAGCTATGGGAGGATCTTCTATTTTATTCGAGTACGGGCAAATTATGGACAGCAAAACATTTCTATGAATTTTCCCAAGATCAGTGTTTAATGGTGTATATTACTAAAGGAAATTATTTGGGTGACGTGTTTGGCAGTGTGCTTAAAGAATGCAAAGAGGAGCTTTGCGAACAATCAAAGAATCCCTTGATTGTTTCAAGCGTAGGTTAGACATATATGTTTGAGTGAAATTGGGTGGATATATAATAATAATAATTTACAAAAAGGTACAGTGGGTTGGTGAATATTTTTATATTCTTGCAAAGCCACTAACACGCTTAGCGTTTCGAGCAAGTCCTTAATCTAATATATTACGTAAGGTGAAAAAGTGCATTGTAGCAAAGTTTTGTATCAAAAATATAAATTGACAAGAGGTGATTACCCTGGTAAAGATGAAGTACTTAATTTGTCTTAAATACTAATATTGGGGAAGTGGGTAGTACAAGAACAGTGTGAGTTTGAAAGAATGGGAATAAAGAATCTAAATATAGAGAATATAAATCTAAATACAGAGAATATAAATATACAGAAAGAATATTCGTGGGAGCTGCTTCGTATAGGCCAATGGGCCTTCTGCAATTTCCTTCACTCTTCTGTTCATCCATCTATATCTCCTTCCATCCATCTACCTATCCCTTGCTCCATCTATCTAAGCATCTACTTATCCATCAATCTTTCTATCCATTCATTTATCTACAATCCGTCCATCCATAAATCTACCCATTCATCTATCTACTCATCTACCTATCCATCTGTCTATTCATCCATCCATCTTTCTGAAGTACTCCCTCTCATAAAAAATTGTGTGAAATAATAATAATAGAATAGTTATCCCTTTACTGAGAGATATTTTTTTTTTGGTTTATTCATTAAAGCTATGGAAGGATCGCCTGTGTATGGATAGCAGGAAATTTCTGTTAATTTTCCTGAGATCAGTGAATAATAATGTATTTTACAATTAGAAAAAAAATTGGTTTGACATGTTTTGAAAATATTTAACTGTGGTGGTAGCTGGGGCCACGCTGAGCCTGCAAATGTAAAATAAAGCTTGATAGGTCCTATGCCATCAATCATTTAATGCACCAGGATTTGATGGAAAAACTGTGCCCCTAATTTCACCACGACAGTTGCTGCATGGGGATTGGTTAGTTATGGAGCTCGGTTAAGCTCCAGGACTAGCGAATCCTTACCTGGCAATCGCTGATGAGATAATTATGCTACTGTGAACGCCAGGAGTTGAACCCTGGCAATGTAGATTCGAACCCTCGTCGGGTCATAGCGTTCTTTATGGCTTGAGGATCATTTAAGCTTTCTTTCACATTGAGGTTCCCGATGACGTCACACGCACTGATGACCTCTTCTTTAGACAGACTTCGCTGCCCAAGTCTCACGACTGAGCTCTCTATATATTAATATATCAATGAAAGCGGGAGTCGCTATCAGTGAAAGTCTGTCTGTCTGTCTGTCATTCTCTGTCTGTCTCTCAACACTCTATCTTAGTCTAAATTGATGAACATCTTACGAAGATGGGGAATATACATCTTATGAATAAATTGTTGAATATATGAAGATTCTCCATGTATTCATTTAGATGATAAATAAATTGATGAATATACATCTTACGAAAATGTATATTTTCTTAATAGTTTCCACATGTTATACATATAACCAGTATCAGTTTATACTTATAAGTAAAACTAATACCAATGTATATATATACCTGTATATTTTATTTTAATTATATATATAGCTAATGTTAGTGTATATACTTCTATATATAGCTAATAGCAGTTAATATACTTCTATATATAGCTAATAGCAGTTAATATACTTCTATATATAGCTAATATCAGTGTATATACTTATATACACAGGTATTAGCTATATATATATACCTTTATATAGCTAATAGCAGTTTATATACTTCTATATATTAAACTTGCTCTATATCTTGTGCTACCCAATTCCCGCAATACATGTACCTAAGCCATACAACTTCACCAGTGTAATCACTGCAATCATCGTATATTATATATTGAACTATATTTATTACATTATACTTTGAAATAATCCTCAAATTGTGCTACAATGTACCTTTGATAACCCTCAAATTTTACTTTAGTGTACCCACTAACTTTTGTCCCATTTTCTTACAATGTCTCTGTAAAAATTTATTAATTTTTGTTAGAATTTACCTACTTAAAATTATCTGTTAGATTAAGGACCTGCCCGAAACGCTATTTGTGTTAGTGGCTTTATAAGCAGGTATAAAAATATCAATGTTATGTACTCTCATAAACCCAATGTACTTTCTTGTAAATATATAAATAAATATATACCAAATATCAGTGTATATACTTATATATAGCTAATAGTCAATGTCTATACTCGCATAAGGAGCTAATAGCAGAGTATATGCTATTAGCAACCCTCTGGATTTTTGTCTCCGTCAAGGCTACTTAAGAGACAGTTGTCCTCAGGTAAATTCAGGTAAATATGGCAACTGATATCAGTTTTGACAGACAAATTGCAAGTGATACTCTCCATCCCTGATTGGTCTCAACTCGAGAAATATCTGTAACATCCTTGTTTCACAAAGTAAGGTAAAGAGACAATTAACTTATCAATTAAGGGACCAAAGTGTGTATTGATCTCGCGCCATGTGGCCTCCAAATACATATGGATCCCACGCTATGTGGCCTCCAAATACATATGGATCCCACGCCATGTGGCCTCAAAATACATATGGATCCCACGCCATGTGGCCTCCAAATACATAAGATAGAAATGATTAGTTACCCCTAAGCAACAACATTTTCTTATCTCTCACTAGAGAAAACGAGTGTTTATCCCTACACCGTTTTAGAGAAATACAACACAACACAATACCATACAATATTTACTCCACGATAACAACATACATCACTGTCCAAGACGCTGGTTCACCCTTGACGCCGAGCGGACGTCTGGACACCTCCTCCACCTGGGTGCCGCCGGATCACGTCCTGTTTTCGCGTTTTGGCTTTGCTACTGCCGTTTGGAATCCCTCTTCAACGGTCTGATTGTACGACGCCGGGTTCACATATCGCCTTGGGTCACGGGATTGTTGGTAGATGTTTCTTTGAAGTGTTCTGGCTGGTTCTCCCGGCGGGGTGACGGTGTTCGGGGGCCGGCTTGACCGAGAGGTGCCGGGGGTTGGTGGGTCTTGCATGGTGGGCTCCTGGTGTGCCCTCAGCCGTGGTGGGCTCCTGGTGTGTCCTCAGCCGTGGTGGGCTCCTGGTGTGTCCTCAGCCGTGGTGGGCTCTTGGTGTGCCCTCAGCCGTGGTGGGCTCCTGGTGTGTCCTCAGTCGCCGTGGGCTTCTGGTGGGCCCTCAGTCGTGGTGGGCTCCTGGTGGGCCCTCAGTCGTGGTGGGCTCCTGGTGGGCCCTCAGTCGTGGTGGGCTCCTGGTGGGCCCTCAGTCGTGGTGGGCTCCTGGTGTGTCCTCAGTCGTGGTGGGCTCCTAGTGGGCCCTCAGTCGTGGTGGGCTCCTGGTGGGCCCTCAGTCGTGGTGGGCTCCTGGTGGGCCCTCAGCCGTGGTGGGCTCCTGGTGGGCCCTCAGCCATTGTGGGCTCCTGGTGGGCCCTCAGTTGTGGTGGGCTCCTGGTGGGCCCTCAGCCGTGGTGGGCTCCTGGTGGGCCCTCAGCCGTGGTGGGCTCCTGGTGGGCCCTCAGCCGTGGTGGGCTCCTGGTGTGCTCTCAGCCATTGTGGGCTCCTGGTGGGCCCTCAGTCGTGGTGGGCTCCTGGTGGGCCCTCAGTCGTGGTGGGCTCCTGGTGGGCCCTCAGCCGTACTGGGCTCCTGGTGTGTCCTCAGCCGTGGTGGGCTGCTTGTGTGTCCTCAGCCGTGGTGGGCTGCTTGTGTGTCCTCAGCCGTGGTGGGCTGCTGGTGTGTCCTCAGCCGTGGTAGGCTCCTGGTGTGTCCTCAGCCGTGGTGGGCTCTTGGTGTGCCCTCAGCCGTGGTGTGCTGCTGGTGTGTCTTCAGCCGTGGTGGGCTCCTGCTGTGTCCTCAGCTGTGGTGGGCTCCTGGTGTGTCCTCAGTCGTGGTGGGTTCCTGGTGTGCCCTCAGTCGTGGTGGGCTCCTGGTGTGCCCTCAGCCGTGGTGGGCTCCTGGTGGGCCCTCAGCCGTGGTGGGCTCCTGGTGTGGGCCCTCAGTCGTGGTGGGCTCCTGGTGTGGGCCCTTAGTCGTGGTGGGCTCCTGGTGTGGGCCCTCAGTCGTGGTGGGCTCCTGGTGTGGGCTCTTAGTCGTGGTGGGCTCTTGGTGTGGGCCCTCAGCCGTGGTGGGCTCCTGGTGTGGACCCTCAGTCGTGGTGGGCTCCTGGTGTGGGCCCTTAGTCGTGGTGGGCTCCTGGTGTGGGCCCTCAGCCGTGGTGGGCTCCTGGTGTGTCCTCAGCCGTGGTGGGCTCCTGGTGGGCCCTCAGCCGTGGTGGGCTCCTGGTGTGCCCTCAGCCGTGGTGGGCTCCTGGTGTGTCCTCAGCCGTGGTGGGCTGCTTGTGTGTCCTCAGCCGTGGTGGGCTCGTGGTGTGCCCTCAACCGTGGTGGACTCCTGGTGTGCCCTCAGCCGTGGTGGGCTCCTGGTGTGTCCTCAGTCGTGGTGGGCTCCTGGTGTGCCCTCAGTCGTGGTGGGCTCCTGGTGTGCCCTCAGTCATGGTGGGCTCTTGCTGGGCCCTCAGCCGTGGTGGATGGCTGGCCCACCTTCAATCTATGAAGCCACTATTATTATTACTAATTATTAATTACTATATTACAAATAATATAGAATTATTACACAAAGCGTTTTGGGCAAATTATTGAAAGACATTTTGTGTACAGTAGAACCTTGCGTTCAATCCTGCCAAATGTGCTGTGGTTGATTGATTGATTTCAACTCACACGACTCGCTTTATCGAGATCCCAATTTGACATTACTAGGCAGACTCCAGTAAAGTATTCCAAAAAAGCATCTATTAGTGTCCTGAAGCAACCCGTTCTCACACTTATAGTCAATATCTTGCTTATGAATAAGTGCATATGTGAGATACTAATTTATTGTAAATATTTGAGTTTACCTTTAAAAGCATAATAGAAAACCACAACCTAACCTAACCTTCTTAGTATGCTAAGATATTACAATTAGTACTGAACCTATACCTATATTGATGTTACAGTTTTATAAAAATAATAAAACAAAACGAAAATATTTAAATAAATTGTAAAGTAACTCGGGATATTGTCAATTTTGTATTAAATCTCTATTGTTTAATAAATCTGAGAGAGAAAAGTTAGTGTCTTGAAAAAATATGCCTTGTAATATGTCACATAGGTACTTATTTATAAGCGAAATAGTGACTATAAGCAAGGAAGTGGGAGAAAACTTCGTTATGATAGCATTTGGTGTGGGAGAAAACCTCGTTATGATATCATTTGGTGTGGGAGGAAACCTCGTTATAATAGCATTTGGTGTGGGAAAAAAACTCGTTTTGATAGCATTTAGTAATCTTGATATCTGACTGAAAGTATAGTTATTTAACCGTGTTTAGGCTTACAGAAGTGAACCATTTGACTTACAGAATAACAATCTGTACCTCCCCCTGTTATCGTGCCCAACTGTTTCTGTTCCGGCAGGGATTACAACCCAGAATTCCCGATTGTGAGTGGAGTGATCCCGCGTGCCGTCTCTTGGGAGTCAGGAGCCTCACACTCATTTCAACCTCCGTCTTTTCAACTCTGAACGGACTGACATAGAGGAATCGAGTTTTGATCAGGCCCCAGTAGTAATGTAGCCGACCACAGTGTCTTGGTGTTTACTGTAGTACCTGATTGAAGAAGAGGTTATTGAAATCAAGGATAGGGATACCGAAACCAAAAGGTTACAGCGCATAACCGAAAGAGAACTATGAGGAGATAAGAAACGTCCTAACAGACATAGCATGGGAACAGGGCTCAGGGGAAAGACGGCACAAGGTATGATAGACTACATCACGCCGAAGTGTAAGGACGGCGAGGCAAACAAACTAAGTTTGTTCCCCCCCCCCCCCCCCCCCCGCACCCAAAATGGAAAACAGGTGAAATGAGATGAGCAAACCCATGGTTTAATCAGAGATGTAGGCTAGCTAAGCAGCAAAGTAAAAGGGCATTAGAAACTATGGGAATAACAGGACACTGGAGAGCAGAGAAAAAATACCAGAATGCACGAGGAGGAAAAATGAATAAATAATAAAGCCGATCATGAAATGTCAGGATGAGAAGAAGGCAGAAAGACAATACGAAAATGACATCCCGCAAGCAAGGCAAAGACTCAGCCTAAATTGCTGCATAGCCACATCAGAGAAAAAGCAACAGTAAAGGAACAGGTTATGAAATTAAGGATAGGGGCGAGAAGGAAGGACTTCACTAGCAAACGACAAAGAAGTGTGTGAGGAGGAACTGATATAAGAAATGTCCAGGAAGTTTTCTTAGAGCAAGGAGAAGTGCAGAGATAAGAAGGGATATAGCTAACCAGGACCACGGAAGAGTTTGAGATTACCAGCGGGGGAGTAAGGAAGTCTTACTAGAGTGGATGTGACAAAGGCTATAGGCCAGAGGGAATCTCCCTTGTATACTAAAGGGAAGGAGCAGAAGACTGGCCTCCACTCTCCATAGTGTATAATAATCACTGGCCAACAGGGGAACTGCCAGAAATTTGGAAAGCAGCAAACGTATCCCGATATACAAGAAAGGGGATAGGAAGGAGGCACTAAATTACAGGCCAGTGTCCCTAACCTTCCTCAGAGGAATCGACCGGGTAAACAAGGATAAACTATTCAACACTGGTGGGATGGAACAAGGGGACACAGGTGGAAATGTAGTACCCACATGAGCCACAGAGACCGTTAGAAGAATTTTTCAGTATGTCGGAGTGGGTTAAAGGATGGAATGCCATTAGGCAGTGATGTGGTGGAGGCTGACTCCAACACAGTTATAATGTAGATATGATAGAGCCCAATAGGCTCAGGAATCGTACACAGCTTGATTACGGTTGAGAGGCGGGACCAAGAGCCAAAGCTCAGCCCCCGCAAGCACAACTAGGTGAGTACACACAGACAGGTTCTGATGCCTTGTTTTCAACTCTCCACCCTAGCCTAGCCTTACTAATTTGGGAATATTTCTATCCCAATATATTATGCTTTTCAATCATTCATTACATTTATTGTTCATTTTAATTCAGGTGATCAATTATAAATATTTAGTTCTGTTCTGTAATAGGCGAGAAATGTATCCGGATTCTAAATGGTGAGAAAGATGGCTTTAGTGTCGCTAGTGTTATCTTAGTTTGGCCAGACACACGCCAGGGCTGCGATGATATCATCACCTGACCATATGTTGATCCCAGCAGATATCCAACCCCCACC
>WNGS01160430.1:4491655-4512851 GCA_020271785.1 Procambarus virginalis | reverse complement strand
CCTCTGGCTGATCCCAGCAGACATTCATCCCTTTGGCTGATCTTAGCAGACATCTTCCATCCTCTGGGTGATCCCATCAGACATTTTGCTGATCCCAGCAGACATACAACTCTTTGGCTGATCCCAGCAGACATACAACTCTTTGGCTGATCCCAGCAGACTTCCACCCCTGGCTGATCCCAGCAGAATGTTACGGCCTAGGATAACCATTATTGAAATTAAAATTACCTATGTTAATTTGCATACCTAATTTGCATATTAGAGGGTGATTAATTAAAGGCGTTCTTAAGACGACCTGCCTTAAGCACATCTTGAATATGCAAATCTGAGGTAGAGAAAAATAATGTTATCAAGCCGGAGGCAAAATTAAGAAGTGGTTAGGCTTATTGTTTAATAAATCTAAGCATGTTCTGCATTATGTTGAGTTGTTGTTATGAAAATTTGAATATAATTTAGCGATTAAGGTGTAATATTATATGCATATCAAGGTGGGCCTGTGTGTGTTTAATATATATATATATATATATATATATATATATATATATATATATATATATATATATATATATATTATATATATATATATATATGTCGTACCTAGTAGCCAGAACGCACTTCTCAGCCTACTATGCAAGGCCCGATTTGCCTAATAAGCCAAGTTTTCATGAATTAATATATTTTCTCTAAATTTTTTCTTATGAAATGATAAAGCTACCCATTTCATTATGTATGAGGTCAATTTTTTTTATTGGAGTTAAAATTAACGTAGTTATATGACCGAACCTAACCAACCCTACCTAACCTATCTTTATAGGTTAGGTTAGGTTAGGTAGCCGAAAAAGTTAGGTTAGGTTAGGTTAGGTAGGTTAGGTAGTCGAAAAACAATTAATTCATGAAAACTTGGCTTATTAGGCAAATCGGGCCTTGCATAGTAGGCTGAGAAGTGCGTTCTGGCTACTAGGTACGACATATATATATATATATATATATATATATATATATATATATATATATATATATATATATATATATATATATATATATATATATATATATATATATATATATATAAGGGTACCCGGTTGCACCTGGGTCTCCTGCCTTGTTCCCATTCCCTTGGTTCCTTCTTCATACCTCCTCTCGTCCCCTTCTTTCAGAAAATTTACTATTAAAGTGTACTGAAGCAAAAGCGTGGATCGCTCGCTGCGACCCATCCTCTGAATTGACAGTACAATTTAATACTAAGTAATAAGTATACTTTCTTACTGTCATAAACAGTGCATAATTGCACTTAAAGGGCTGTTACTTTTACCCAACTCCCTCCCCTGAATTAATTCTCCTCGTTTTCTGTTTAGACACTCAGAATTCTAGGATGAAGTTTTCAATTTTAAATTGCAAGACACAAGTTTTAAATATTAGGAATTTCTTTTTCAGGTTTATTAAACAATATAAATTTTATACAAATTTTTAAAATAGCCTGCGTTAATTTACAATTTATTGATATATTTTAGTTTTGTTTTATTAGTTTTATAAAACTGTAATATCAATATAGCTATAGGTTAAGTACTAATTGTAATTAAGAAGCAATAAAATTATCTTCAAAAACTAAGACGGTTAGGTAAGGTTGTGGTTTTCTATTCAGTTTTTCAGGTAAACTCAAATATTCACAATATATTTGACAGTACGATTTAATACTAAGTGAAAATAAGTTCAATTCCTAACTGCTATGAATAGTACATAATTGTACTTATTTGTCTTCTTACATTTACCACCCCATTTTTGGAGGACGGGCTGCTCAGGGCATATATATTATTACGATCACTATAAACTCTAGGGGAAACACGCCAAATATTTCACACTTGTCTTCATGAAAACAGCCTGGGGGGGGGGATGTCGGTAATTGTAAATATTTCTTGAAGTATTTAAGTTAGGTTAGTCGGGATCAGCCTATGTTCATCCTGTACCCCACGCCATTCGCCCTGCAAAGTTGGGGGAGGATAGCCCTTAGCGTCTGGTCTCTAATTTTGAACAGGCAGCCATTCTCTCTACTTTCCCTTCCATACTCTTATCTATTAACGTAATCTCTTCTTAGTTGTGCTTAATGTACATACGAGTTTTCTAGGAGCTCTGAGTTATGAGGATATAGATGTCATCTAGGTAACTTAAGAGATAGAAAATACGGAATAATATGATAGTTATGCCCATATAGACACAAGTTAATGGGCTTTGTTATCAAGCCTCGCGCAGAAACCGGTTATTTCTTTTTTTCAGATGAGAGGTAAGGGGGAGGGGGGGGGAGGGGGGGGAGCAGCATTGCCACGTCGTCACTTTTAGTTTAAATGAACAGAGTTTGAGTCCTACATTCAGAGAACTATCAAGAATAATAGAAATGTTTTGGTAGGATTATTTCTTCTCGGTGCAGGTGATGGACTGATACTAACTAGTGGGGCGGCAACAGGTTTTGTTAAATAGAAAACGTTTGAAATTGTTAGTTATGGAAATTTTATCAACAGCTGGAGAAGTACATGCAGTTAGCAGCTCCCTTTGGTAGAGTTAAAACCTCAGTAGCATGTTTGAGTAGACTGTTACTGGTCAAAAGTACTGCAACATTCAACTACTTTGCAATGAAGGATTTAATTGTTATCTATGTAGAATGTCTGAGTCCTGTCGTTAGGAAGTCCCCCTCGAATGAATAATATACATTATCCTAGGTGTAATTAGGGATTACATAGTGATTTAGAATGTGCTGAAGTTTAGCCACATTATTCATTTACTTACCTCTGACAGCTGAGTGGACAGCGTTCGGGATTAGTAGTCCTAAGGTTCGATCCCCGGTGGAGGCGGAAACAAATGGGGCAGAGTGTCTTTCATCCTGATGCTCCTGTTCACCTAGCAGTAAATAGGTACCTGGGAGTTAGACAGCTGCTACGGGCTGCTTCCTGGGGTGTGTAACTAGCAAAAGGCCTGGTCGAGGACCGGGCCGCGGGGACAGTAAGCCCCGAAATCATCTCAAGATAACTTAAAGATAACCTCAAGGTACCCATACAAAAGACGGTATTGATGATTAGTTGTAACTTTAATATGTTTCAAATCCTTTCAAGGAGGTACATGAGACTACTTATATCCAGCCCTTGCTGATTCAGGCAGACATGCAACCCTGGGTGATCCCAGCAGACATCAGCCATGGCTGATCCCAGCAGACATTCAGCCATGGCGGATCCCAGCAGACATTCAGCCATGGCTGATCCCAGCAGACATTCAGCCATGGCTGATACCCAGCAGACATTCAGCCATGGCTGATTCCAGCAGACATTCAGGCATGGCTAATCCCCTCAGACGTCCAGCCCACGCTGATCCCTTCAGACGTCCAGCCCACGCTGATCCCAGCAGACGTCCAGCCCACGCTGATCCCAGCAGACGTCCAGCCCACGCTGATCCCAGCAGACATTAAGCCCGCGCTGAAAAGCTGTTCTGTCTGCATTCCGAGACAATGACGCAAGCAGAACTCCCGCCACCACCTGCCGCCGCCGCCTGCCGCTGCTCCAATCCTGAAGGCCACTTGCCCTAATGTTCATAAATGTTTGCTAACTCTTGGTTACATCTTGTCACAATAATATATCGCAGAACTTTTACTGTGAAAATTGTTCTCTTGCGTTAAAACGGAGAAACGTGAGAGGATTAGGAGTCAGTTGACTCGTTCGTCATTGTTTACCCAAGGGCAAGGGTGGAGGATTTTTTTTCCAGGGGTGGATTTGTTTGGGTTGTTGGACAGGATGTTTTGGCGGTGTTTTTCACTCACAGGATGAGTTCGCTTCCTGTATTGTCACTATGGCGGTGTGTTCACTCACGGATGAGTGGCGCTGTCCGGTACTGTCACTTGGCGGTGTGTTCACTCACAGGATGAGTGACGCTGTCCGGTACTGTCACTATGGCGGTGTGTTCACTCACAGGATGAGTGGCGCTGTCCGGTACTGTCACTATGGCGGTGTGTTCACTCACAGGATGAGTGGCGCTGTCCGGTACTGTCACTATGGCGGTGTGTTCTCTCACAGGATGAGTGGCGCTGTCCGGTACTGTCACTATGGCGGTGTGTTCACTCACAGGATGAGTGGCGCTGTCCGGTACTGTCACTATGGCGGTGTGTTCACTCACAGGATGAGTGGTGCTGTCCGGTACTGTCACTATGGCGGTGTGTTCACTCACAGGATGAGTGGCGCTGTCCGGTACTGTCACTATGGCGGTGTGTTCACTCACAGGATGAGTGGCGCTGTCCGGTACTGTCACTATGGCGGTGTGTTCACTCACAGGATGAGTGGCGCTGTCCGGTACTGTCACTATGGTGGTGTGTCCACTCACAGGATGAGTGACGCTGCCCAATACTGTCACTATTGCGAAAGTGACATACTGTCCCGTTTTCTGTTTTGGGTCCTCTGGTAGGTTAGGAGAGGACAAAGTTGATTGAATTAGACATTATGGCCGAAATGCTGCGCTTATTGATGGCTTTAGGCATAGTATATATTTGCTCTATCTAGAAATCCAACATTCTGCTTGTAACTCATTTTGAATGTATGTACTTTTCCCTAAACAAACATTATTATTATTATTATTATTATTATTATTATTATTATTATTATTATTATTATTATTAAATAGTCATCCACAATTTCGTAGAAATGAACATTTCATGTTGACCAGACCACACACTAGAAGGTGAAGGGACGACGTCGTTTCGGTCCGTCCTGGACCATTCTCAAGTCGATTGAGAATGGAATCGACTTGAGAATGGTCCAGGACGGACCGAAACGTCGTCGTCCCTTCACCTTCTAGTGTGTGGTCTGATCAACATACTTTAGCCACGTTATTGTGACTCATCGCCTGCATATGAACATTTCATTCATCTGGGCTGTAGGAGGCTCGAACATCGGACAAAGGCTGAGTGGTGCTTCCCAATCAACTCTTTCATCGGGGTCAAAATTAAACAGAAATTAACTGATAATAATAATATTTAAAAGCAATACGTTAGAAATTTCGTACAAGTGAGATGTAGTTGGTTGGTCTGCGCCTTGTTGTACCGGGTGCGTTATAATTTAACGGTTTCACATTCGAATTCTTTATTGAATCTGGGCTAAAGTTGAGGATGGAGGTGGCTTCCACAACGTCTCCTCTCAGTGCATTCCACTTTTTGATCTGAATATTTCTTAATAAACTTAAGGAACTATTTGTTTATTAACTATTATTATTTCGGCTCATTTGCGTTTCCAGCTTCCAATTATGTCTTCTCATCCTGCTGTCTCTCAATTTAATGAGGTTGAGTGTGCATTCTCCTCGGTATATTATACGTTGTGATCATGTCTCCTATGTTTCTCCTGTCTCTTAAGGTTGTGAGATTTAATTCTTTTAACGCATACTCATAAACATCTTACCCCTGGCAGTACAATCTCTGTAGCACAGTGGCTACGGTCTCTATTCACAACAGCGGATTCCCGTGCGGGAGATGATTGGGCATGTTTCCTTTCATCTAATGTACTGTTCACCTGTCAGTAAATATGAACCAAGGATTAGCCAATCGTTGCGGTATTCCATCCTGGCGGAGGGTCAGTAGTTCGCCCTTGGGGAATGGAATGGAATGGAATTCTCAGGGAAAGCGCCAAGCCATTACGACTATATAGCAATGGGAAGAGGGTCAGGATAAGGATTTGGGATGGGATGGAGGGAAAGGACCTAGATATAAGCCTAAACTGTGTGTGCGTGTTCTCACCTTTGTGCCTGCAGGATCAAGCTCGAGCTCTTGGACCCTACTTTTCAAGCCGTTGGTTGTCTAATACAATGACTCCTGGCCTATTTCTCTATCATATCTGCTTTTAAAGTTCTGAATAGAGTTAGCCTCTACAACCTGCTCCTTTAGGTCATTCCATTTACTCGCTGCCTTTATGCTAAAAAGAAAACTTTATAACATTATATGACATATCTAAGTTATTATTTTCTACCACAGACGTGGCCAGACATTTACAATGCTAACCAGCATATATATACATTTTCTTCTGTCCTCCATGGACAGGGTGAGAGAGAAGGTGTTTGTAGTGCATTTAAAATGCTAATCTAACCTACATACATAAATACACAGATTTTCGTCTGTCCTACATAAACAGTGTTCGGTGTTAGTGTGCGAGTCTAGAAGTGTATTTGCGTGTGTGGGTGTATATATATATATATATATATATATATATATATATATATATATATATATATATATATATATATATATATATATATATATATTTTTATATATGACAGTGTCAGACCACGGAGGAAATTCCTGTTTCAATTTTCCTCCGTGGTCTGACACTCACATTTTTAATCATGTGTTTATTTTTCGTGATTTACACACACACACACTCATATATATATATATATATATATATATATATATATATTATATATATATATATATATATATAATAAGCATCACTTTCCTGTACCCCACTCACCATGGAACTCAACAATGGAAGATTTACGCACCCAATTAACACAGGCAGGCCAGACTAGATGGTTCATTCACTCGCTGAACCTCCCATTTTATTCCTGTCCTTGCACCAAAGGGGCGTGTTGCTCCCCAGGAACCACAGCCAGTGGATAGGTTCGACCTCAGGATGAAGGGGAAATGTTACATTTCCTACCCTTACCCGCCTGAGGACAACGCTCCCAAACCTCTTATCATGTGCCAGCCGGAGATCGCCGCGCTCGGGCAAGAATATATTATCATGCTTTGTATATAGTAGCTCAATGATATGATTTCTCCGTGTCGGGGGCCTGAAGGCTGCTAGGCTTGGGTCCTTCCACCTCTTGACCAACCGCAGAGTCAAAGATAAAAGGGGTTACAGAACTCCAAACTCCATTTGATGTTGTGTTTGGACATCAGGTCCTGACACCCTTAAAGATACTCAGACATTGTTAGGGAATATAACCTTATCCAATAGCAGACAATATCTGGATGATGTCATAAAGAGGCTGAGACACAGACTTTGCAAACTTAAACATTTAAGGACGGCCCAGCAGGTCATGAAGGAGCATTACAATAAACATTTTAAGGTCAAACTGAGGACGATTTAACTTGTAGAGTTAGTTATGGTGTTGAAACCTTCTTTGCAGACTTGTCTCACACGTCTAATGGTCAGTATGCGCAAGAACTTCAATATTTTGTCTACCGAGTATAACCCTCCTACCTTCCTATCAACATACAAAAAAATTAATAAAAAAGTAGCATAATTATTGTATTCTAAGTTTTCTTTCATTTTATGTCAATATGAAACATTAAAAAACTCATTAAATCCACTCTAATGCTTGGTCCACATAAAGCTTGAAGAGTGTCTGTAATCCAGTTTACAAGAACAATTTTCTGCTTACAGAAATAAAATACATGCATATTATTCTCAATTTCAGTACAGTGGTCACACCTTTTGTTGTTCTTAATGCCCAACATCAACAACCTATCATTAGTAGAGAGGATCTCATGAATATAACGATTCAATAGCTGTTTTGTGACAATAGAATTAACATGAAGGTTTGTCCATATTACTCGCCAGTCACAAAGTGGATGTGCCTCCTCTACTCTATGTAACTATATACGTAAGGAGCAGAACATCATACACGCGTTTATTAATGGATAAATCAAAGTAATCCCAATATCCGCTCTCCTGTGGGTATAGAAGGAGTTCCGAGGGGACAGAATCCGGACGGATATCTTCATAAACTCAGTATATCAGGAGGAGGAGAGGAGAGGACAACTCATCAGAATTCCCTATAAGACATGTCCCTGCAGGAATGCCGTCAAGTGGGAATGGTGGTGACACGGTTAGGTCCAGAATGGCAACAAGACCGGATCCCACATAGCAACTGGTAGCCGAGGTGTAAGCCTCGTCCATACCATATATATACTCACAGACCTTGATAATGCACTCGGGAGAATGTGAAGGACTTGGTGTAGTTCAAATCTTTATGTAAAGTGCATAAATACGTAAGTGTGGTTTTTTTATCCTATAAAATATATTAAGAAGATTGATTTTTTTTCTATAGTTAAGGATATCAACCGATTGTTGATAAGGATAACAGTGGATTATAGATAAAGATACCAGCTGATTATAAATCATGTTTAAGTTCTCCATGGCCGACTTCTTTTGCATTTAATGCATTCATTTGACTCTTAATTTTCGGCTTAGCACTTGTGAAGCCTATCTGGGTTGAACCTCCAATTTTGTTTACAACGAATTTCAGCTTCGATACTTACACCCCTAAATAAACTTATCAACATTATTTATTCCTTTGCTTAATGTAGTAAATTATTAGTTGTGCCACTGTCTTGTCCATCAGAAGATAGACGCTGCCTCCTCACCGCCTTCATCTTAATACATAAAGGAGACAAAAAGCAAAAAATTTTGTACGTTAAATTTATTGACACTTCACCTGCATACTAATAAGACATTGTCATTTGTAAGTTGGTCTTGGGGCATATTAAGCATTTTTGTGTCATGATCGTCACCTTAAAATTCCTCTGGTGGATCTAATCAGTTTATTTAGGCCACTGGTATTCTTTTTTTGACAGGTGGCAAGATAAGAGGAAATGTTAAAAGTCTTGAAAGTTGATATGTTTTAAAAAATAAACTACAGATCACTTGAAATTGCAATATAGTATGTCTATATCATTACTACATAAACAATTAGATTTTTGTTGCATTGTGTGTGTGCAATCCTGCCAATAGAGAAATTTTTTAATAATGTTACTCTTGCTATATATATATATATATATATATATATATATATATATATATATATATATACAAACAAGCATGAATGGTCCCCAGGACTAGATACAACTTCTAGATACAACAGGACTAGTTTTCAGTTATATATATATATATATATATATATATATATATATATATATATATATATATATATATATATATATATATATATATATATGTAACATCATCAGCATCACCAGAGGAATAATGTGATTACCATTTCACAAATCAAAATCAAACATGGTAAATAAAACTCCTTTTTTTGTCAATAAGGCAACAAGCGTTATAAATATGTTTGTGTACAATAATATCAATCGTGTAGTGTCTATGGAGTCTACAAGAACGTTTCATTAATCTCTAACATATCAAAGCTCTTAAAACCTTTCTAGATGTAGAATTCTAATACACTTCAATAAATTTGTTATTTGAAGACGGAAAGATTATTACAAAACCATCATTTTCTAAATTGCATCATTTGAGATTCATTTTCTAAATTGCATTGAGATTCAATTTCAAACTCAAAAATAATAATAATAAAAAACATGCCATCGTTATCAAAAGGATTTTTAAGTAATTAAAGTAAGATTTTTAAGAAAAAGTAATTTCTAACGAAAAATATCTTTAAATTAAAAAAAAAAAAATAAAATATTATAAAAGTAGACTTCTGGTGTATATGATAGAAGGATTAGATGGGCAAAGTTACAGCGGTGGGATGAAGGCCTGACGGCTGAGGCGACAGCGCTCGGGATTCGTAGTCCTAAAGTTCCGCCGAGGATCGATCCCGGCGGAAACAAATGGGCAGAGTATCTTTCACCCTGATGCCCTCTGTTCACCTAGCAGTAAATAGGTACCTGGGAGTTAGACAGCTGCTACGGGCTGCTTCCTGGGGGATGTGTAACAAAAAGGAGGCCCTGGTCGAGGACCGGGCCGCGAGGACGCTAAGTCCTGAAATCATCTCAAGATAACCTCTCATGATAAGGCTCTGCAGTACTCAATTGTTCGCTAGAGATTACTTCCGCTACTTGTTGTTGTTTAAGATTCGCTACCGGAACAACAAGTTCCAAGTAGCACAGGCTAAGGTGAGCCCGTAGTACCTCCGCTACTGTTTCACCTTCAGAATGGAAAACTTTCACTGATGGTTGCCTACCTCAGGTCTGAATAGAAAATAAAAGTCCTGGGTGTCGCAATTTATATATTTATAACGCATTTCACGGACAATTTTCACTAAGTCGCATGATATTGTAAAGACTGCAAATAATAGCAGAAAGTCAACACTAAATATATTTATTATATATCTATATAAATATATATTGATATTGTGAGTGTAAAGCATATGAATATGTTCAAACTATCTGATTTCGAATTCGAGTAGCATTGCCTTCATTGAAGGCAGTCAGGACCTTTGTACGGCATTGTGATCCGATGTCGTTATTAATTAATGATTATCACACATATATGCCATAATCTAGAATAAATGTTTTTGAAGTTGTTTCTTGTGCAATTTGAGCTAATTAGGGGGAAATTGACAGCACGCTTCATGGCAGTGAAATTACGGTTTAAACTATTTTTACAGGGGAAAAATGGATCTAACCACCAGTATTCTTATATAAAAAGAAGATGCAAATATATGGACAAGATGAACATTTAGAGTGTAGGATAAAGGGTCTTAGACTGTTGTTTGGAAAGTTTGAGATGTTCCTGAAGACGGCCAGTGTAGTCCAATGTCCCCTGAGGAGCTTATATAGTATAGGAACATTATATATATAGATATATTACTTTATCTTGAAGTGCCTGATTGAGGACTTAACTCTTCAAAACCAAACTTAATGCACAGGACGTTGTAAATTTATCAAATTAACTGGTGAAAACCACAACCAAGTAAGGAGCAGACTGTAACTTTAGTGATTAACAGATCAAAACCTCATATTTAGTGAGTGGGACGCCATGGGGTCGCTGAGGGAGTTTTGCATCGCATTTTGGCGTATTTTTAGGTCCTTAAGGCCAAAAATTGACGTTCTAAAAATCATAGCGACTCGCAAAATTGATTTGATTCCCGTTTTCGATCCATTGATCCTCTATCCTGGATCAGGGTATTAACTGCTTAAGGAATTGATGTAAAAGGCCAAAAGGTTTAATATGGTGATTGAAATCAAGGGTGATAAGTGATAAGAATTGTTGTGATAATCACTCCTCATATCCTAAAAAAAACACAAGAGGTTGTACATTCTGTTGCGCAGTCAATAAACAGGTAATTTTTTTTTTATAAACGGAATACCTGAAGCATTTGGTACTTTGCTAAGTCATTTATGGTACTGTTTATTATGCTGTCGTATCTCAACTCGCCTGTAAACATCAGCTATTATTTGCCCCTGCTAAGAATTTATATATGGTTATTTCAAATTATTACCTTTGTTAAATACTTTTATAGGTCCCTTTTATTATACAAACCTCTGGTGAATATATATATATAATATAATATAATATTTATTCACAGGATATGTTGTAACTTGTTATTACTGGAGGAAGATGTATAATTTAATATATGTGTGTGTGCGTGTGTGTGTAAAATATTGTTGAAGCTTCTTGTAACAACTCTTCAAGAAACGACTTACGGGAGTCACTTTATTACACCTTGGTACTAGTAAATTAAAAAACAAAAAGTTAATGAATCTAAGCAATTAGAATACACGACTACAGCACATTTAATCTTTAATAATTATTTCACGTAAGGAAATCTACTTTCACATAGGTTTCTGCTACAAATACATCATACAATGATTAGCTAAAAGTAATAAAAACAGTTCTACTACAAACTTAAACATCTAGTACGATTATATATATTAAACTGAAAAATATAGCAATACAGGTATATATATATATGTTAATTTACATTTATGAAATGTTATGTCTTTCTTCCCATACACATTATATAAGCAGGCACACTTAGTTGGTGAATACAAAGGTGACAACAAAATTACAATAGTCCTACATATACTTTATGGCCGTGGGAAGTTAGGGGGACTTGTGAAACTTAATAAAGGAGTTATGATAGGAGCTGTGAAAACCTTATCTGTTTTAATTACTATAGTATCTATCTTACGAATACATACACACAAACACATTCTCAGGAAACACAAACATATACACGCAAACACACCACGGACCCAAATACACTCAAACGCACCCAAGCGCGCACATATACACCAAAAAACACACGCATACATACAAACCATTACAAAAACACACGAACACAAACATATACATACAAACGCACCGAAACATATGCAGTCACACACGGACACACATGCAAACACGAACACGCATAAATAGGCACGAACGCACACAAATATAGCCCATAGATCTCACTCGACTGTGATGACATTTTCTCGATAAGGCCTAGACATTCGTATCATGATATAGCACAAGCAAAACAAGTTTCCCCTCGCCGTCCAGTACCCTCAGTTAAGCTACAAGTTCAATAACTTTCACCACACAAGCCTCAGTCAAGCTACAAGCTCAATAAGTCTCACTCTCGCCCATAAAAGAATGTTTCGCCATTATCAAAATCTTGATATGTAATATTGAATACCTTCCCACAGCCTTCGTCTGAAAACACATGAATTATCTAGTATAATACGTACCTCATAAAACATTATGAAGCTAATCTACATCCACTGTTTAGATATATATATTTATGTATACTGTATACAAAGTAGCTTTTTTTTATAGAAATGTGTATTAGGGTCTTTGGGTGCCCCTTCCTTTTGGAACTGTCAATATAAACATTATAAATAATAGTTTGAAAATTTAAGAGGTGTTACTTAATATAGTATGAGGTCAATTACGATACTGTCTACACTACAATACAGAAGCACATTGTTATCACAGGAACCATTCAACACGCTTGTGTTCTCCTGGCGTCTGACTCTAATTTTAATCCCGAACTCGGGATTACTTCACCTGGGACCTGACTGAACACCCAACGCCACTAGCTAGCCAGGGATTACTTCTGGGGCCTGACTGAACACCCAGCGGGACTAGTTAGCCTGTGGCTGGGATTACTTCTGGGGCCTGACTGAACACCCAGCTAGCCTGTGGCTGGGATTACTTCTGGGGCCTGACTGAACACCCAGCTAGCTTGTTACTTCTGGGGCCTGAGCTAGCTTGTGGCTGGGATTCACATTTCCAAAGCCAAAATATTTCCCGTGAACACACTCTTACATTAAACACAGCTTATTTATTACATTTACAACGATATTTCACTCTGTATATGTATATTATATATATATATTATATATATATATATATATATATATATATATATATATATATATATATATATATATATAAATATATACATATGTTGGTGCCTCTCTTTCATCCAGTAGATTGCTAACCATATGTTTGACATATATTATTTTCTTGAAAACAGTGATTAGTTTAATATTTACATAATTCCTGAATTATTTAAAGGTGAAGTCATTAGCAGTATATTGTTTACACACACACACATAAACATACTGTATGTGTGTTTATATGTGTAAACATTCACATGTAAACATACATATCTTTTAAAGTTACAAGGGGCAGAAAAGGGAGAATGAGACACAGTAGGGAGCATAGTGAGAGGTCATTATCTCCTTGTCTTCTCTACATGGGAGTAAAGAGAGAGAATGAGTGTGTGTTACAAGGGGTACAGGGGGCAAAGAGACAGAATGAGTGTGTGTTACAAGGGGTACAGGGGGCAAAGAGACAGAATCAGTATGTGTTCCAAGAGTTACAGGGGGGGGGGGGAATAGTATGTGTTACAAGGGATACAAAAGGCGTGGAGAAAGACCGCAGGAACAGGGAGGTGTGTTACAAAGGGGCCAGGGAGACAGAATGAGACAGCGCAGGGAAGAGAATATAGTGTCACATATCTAAATACACATGATGGTGCCCCTTATATAAGTTACACGTAACAGACAAAATAGATCATTCAAAAGCCTATTTGAAACATTACAGCAATTATGTTCACATTGGTCCTGGTCTTGTTCACAGTGCAGCCCAAAAGTCTGCACGCAGATTCCTGTTTTTTTTTTTTTTTTTTTTTTTTTTTTTTAGCATTTGCGATACAACTTACATATATTGCAATAATTCGGGGTTTGTTAACCCTCAGTGTCTTGGATCAAACTGGCTATGCCACTAGGCACTTGGTAGGCACACCTCTCTGCATTTGATAGACAAATGCTCTTTATATATATATTGCAGAGTCGATTAACATAAAGCTTATGGAGAACATTGTTCGCGGCGCGCGCGCACACATGTGGCTAACATTATCTGGCCTTGTTCTTCAAATAGTGAAATAACAATACTGGTTGATCAAACGCCAAAATACGTCTAATATCTGCTTACTCGATAAAGCTGATCAAATCAGAAACATATAAGATGCCTTGTTCTCTTGCACAAATGAAAGCTGATTCATCTCATGTACATTGTACACCTAGTTACATTGCTAAAGATGACTACATCTGGAATAGGTACTGAGCGCACTTTACCATCGACAGTAAAACATTAAAGAGAAGGTTGAACACCTGGAGGGAGGCAGACATGTTAAAATATCTGGTATATGCTGTCATACAATGATGTATCATGCATCTAGTGGCTGGTGTATAGTGTATATAGTGGCTAGTGTATCTTGTGGATGATGTATTGCGTTCAAGAACTCATTGTCAAGTCTGGTAATGTTAGAGGAAACTGTGTGTTTATTGTGAAGGGGACGGTTAGGTTAGGAAATTTGATGAATTGTGAAATATACGTTAAATAGTGTTATGAAAACACCTTCAATAGGAATTTGGTCACGGATTACAGTTGAGGAATAAATTGCATTGGTATCTTCATAGCTCACAAGACAATAACTGGCTACGGTTGTGTACCCAAGGCATTAACGTATGCTGTTAGGACCATTCAAGAATCATCTTCTCCAAGTTTGTAACTCGGCGTTGAACATGCCTGCCTCACCCCAAGCCTCCAACCCTCATTATTACACTTAAAAGCTAATACTTGAAACAATTTCCAGCATTGAACTCTCAACATATCTCTTAGAGTGGAGGAACTCACAGAATTAGTTGCACATGATTGAACTGCAATACACTAGTAGCATTTGTGAAGTCACCCCTAAACAGAAGCCTGAGCATTCACATTGCTGCGGTTTGCCTTCAAAATATATAAAAGGCATTATATATATATTTATATATATATATATATATATATATATATATATATATATATATATATATATATATATATATATATATATATATATATATATATATTTGGGAACTAGAAGAAGAAGTTGGAATAAGATGATTTCTAACCATTTTCAATAGTAATAGTCATTCTTGCCGACTTTTTTTTATGATTAATATTATTAACGGGACAAGGATAATTTATTTCACAGAATGAAGTTAAAATGGCCTGATACCATAGTAGGAAGCTGAAGAAAAACTTAACAAAGTAAGAGTTATTTACAATAGAAAATGGGGCAATGGGTTTATAAGATTGTCAAAATATAATTATTGATTGAAGATATACAAATACTTCATGTAAACAAAATGTTTATTTTATCTCCATAAATAATTTAATATCCATAAAAGTGCAAGGCATCATTAGCACTTTAGTCTCCTTATGTTGTATCGAGAAATTTTATACATTTTTGCAAAGTAGTTTCACAACATCAGTTCTGTATTACAAATGTAGATGCATATTAAATATATATAAAATACTGTATATAACATACAAATCTCTCAAAATACCGATGCTTAAATTTCTCGATAAATGTATTAAAAATGAAAGTTGGCCCAAAACAGACTGTAAATTAGACACACAACCCACAAATTTGTAATTAAAAGAACTGTGTCTCAATCCGTTCCGAGTCACTAATTGTAAACTATTTTATATATTTTGTTATTTTCAGTTGTGTGTTTAGTTATCTGTCCCGTTATTGCGTCTTGCTATCTGTAAACTTTTTACAAAAATCAATCAAGAATGCGGACTGTATACTTACAATTATGCATCCACTTATACAGATTGTATTCCACTCATATAGACTGTATTCCTGGTATATGAAGGGGGTTAAATGACTAGCTCTGGCGGTCAGAAAAAGGCTTATACATCTTACCTAAAATAAATGCTCATCTAGATTGATTTTGTATTGAAAGGATGAAGCACCTGTTATTATTTAGTGATACTATCTACATCATTATTATATATTTCCTCTGAGAAATACATCACCGATTATGCCTACAAAATTATCCACCACACCTTTTTGGTTTAGGATCAATAGTTTCAGTGTTAACAAAAGTTGATCACGTATAAAGTAATATAAAACTTTGTACACTCATAAAATGATGAAGGTGCTAGTTTAAAATATTCTTGAAATGACTTATCATGTCTTACATAGTACCGCAAAAATATTCGCATATAAAACGTATTGACAGTGCATGCAATATTGACCAAGAACTTTGGTGATTGAAGAATACTTTTGTATTTCTGCATTCTGAAGAATGTATTTTGTATTTTGTATCACGCGTAAGTCGCATACAAATATTTTTATATTTCACATTTGATCTCCCCCCCCAATATATATATATATATATATATATATATATATATATATATATATATATATATATATATATATATATATATTAGTTGGATATCGCTATATGTTCGTTTGTAATGTTTATGCAAGTTTGCCACGGGTTGTGCAATATTAGGCACATTGCATTGGTTCTCAGCATTCTATAAGAACATTTTTCAAATTACAAGATGCTGCTGCTCCTAAATGAATGGCATTTTCTCAGTTTAGTAAAAAAACATTCATTCATTCACCATTCAACCTAGACAAGTCTATTATGCTCACTACCGTGGCTATTTTGACAGGAAATATAAGAAAATTAATATTCACCTTAGCTAGTATCTGCTCTAGCACATAGTTTTTCCTTAAGGCTACATAGCTTCTCAATCTTCACATGTCACCTGCTTGTCAGAACTGCACCTGAAGACTAACTTATCCACATCTTAAATATGTTATCATACTTTATATTCCCGACGATTAAATTGTATATCCCCACTGAAACCATGCTAGATGATGAATTACGTGATATAATTATTTTTACCGCACGTAGTCAATCAACGGGACTCGCTGCGTTGAAGCGGCAGCCAGGGAGCTGCCGCTGCTATGGGTGAATCTTTCTGATCCCTGTACCGCTGTAGCGGCTGTATCTACCGCTGTAGCGGCTGCATCTACCGCATTTGTTATTGTAAACATATAACGGTATTCGGGGCACACTTTTGGATAACATTATGTAACACCGAAGCTCCCCTCAATTGCAGTGTTATATGCGCAGGATACAGCACTCTGCTGCTACATATAACAGTATCAAATACAGCAGGCAGTCAGGGGTGTATACAGACCGATAGATGCACCTCGCTTCTAGGTGTATATACCCTAAGATTCCCCTTCAGTCCTGTACAGTGTTCAGGACTCCAGGGGCCAGATTCACGAAGCAGTTACGCAAGTACTTACGAACGTGTACATCTTTCCTCAATCTATGACGGCTTTGGTTACATTTATTAAACAGTTTACAAGGATGAAAACTTGCCAATCAACTGTTGTTATTGTTATAAACAGCCTCCTGGTGCTTCGGAGCTCATTAGCTGTTTAATAATTGTAAACAAAGCCGCCAAAGATTGAGGAAAGATGGACAGGTTCGTAAGTGCTTGCGTAACTGCTTCGTGAATCTGGTACCCCAGTTTACTTGCACATAGATGATCAATAAGCAATTGTGGTGGCCTTAATAACTCGGCCAGAGGTTGATAACCCTTAAGCCCGACACCAAATCAGTCAGCAGTACCATACAGCACTGTATAATACAGTAGCTGTGTGCTACACGCAACACTTAGAGCAGGAACCATCTGCGCCACAATACTTGTACCGATAACCAAAGCAGTACGATATCCAAGTACTTTAAGCATAAATTATCAGTAATCAAATATATCAAAATATGATACAAAAACAGCAACAATACCTACCTCATTCTCCCCTTACCAATTCAACAATTATCATGTTAATACCATTTTTTTTTAATTTAGAACACGGATTCTAAATAGCAGTTGTTATTTACCACTTTACCCACAATGCACCATTGATGCTCTCAGATTTGTTGTTGTTGTTTAAGATTCGCTACCTGGAACAAAAAGTTCCAAGTAGCACGGGCTACGGTGAGCCCGTAGTGGACTTAGATGCGCTTAGAGATGGTATCATGTCACTTAGGGTGACGTCATTCTCAGCGAACTGGAACGAACATCGCGCTAGCCTCACTCATGACTGTCTTTTAAACTCTTCTAAACCAAACAAATGTTTGTACAGTAAACAAACAGCGTTTATACACAAAACAAGTAAATGTTTACACACTAAACAAGAGTGGTTGAAATTATATAGTATTAAATATGTATTAACATATTACACTGTGAAGTTTACCCTTACTACAATAAAATTTAACATAATTTCCAATATTTTTATAATGCCTTCATATCTATACTCCATCACTGATGACATGGTGGTGCGCAATCTTTGTTTTATAAGGGCTGTAATGGACAGTTATCTTTTGCATTTGAATTTTAGAATCTACCAGTGTTGGACTACATAATGACACGATAGCCACACACGATATAATTTGTACTTCAAGAGGATGGCAAAACAATTTAGAAAAAAGATCTTATTTACAAAGGTATGTGAATTATATTGATATGTTCATATTATGAAACTGCCAGCCATAATTCGAGGCTTTTTTTTTTAATGCACTGTTGCTAATTAAAGATACGATCAGTGCAATATTTAGTAGAAAAATGACTTTGCCGTATATAAATAAATTTAACATTTTGAAGAATAAATCCGAGGCGTTTCTGCAGTCTCTCTCCTCGCACAGGACCCGGGATTCGAGAAGCACTTAGCGTCTTCATTTTCGAGATCTGTACCGATTAACTCGATCATGGTGACAATTTCCATTTACTAACTAGTTTATTGCTCCGAAAATCTATTAGATCCTACAGAACAATAACAACCTTGGATTGAGGGCGACTTCGTGGCTCTTCTATACTAGTAAACTGTTTAGTAAATATCGATTAAATACCCATAATCGAAGAGGTGGAAATCTCGTAAGTGAACACGTAAGTGCTTCGTGAATCCTAGCCCAACCTTCGTGAATCCTAGGGCCTGATTCACGAAGCAGTTACGCGAGTACTTACGAACGTGTACATCTTTCCTCAATCTTTGACGGCTTTGGTTACATTTATTAACAGTTTACAAGCATGAAAACTTGCCAATCAACTGTTGTTATTGTTATAAACAGCTTCCTGGTGCTTCGGAGCTCATTGACTGTTTAATAATTGTAAACAAAGCCGCCAAAGATTGTGAAAAGATGTACACGTTCGTAAGTACTTGCGTAACTGCTTCGTGAATCCTAGCCCAGGTCTCTAATATTTCGTCCACTAAAGAAATCAAACTTCCACAAAACTCTTTACTGCAAAACCAACTATTCACTTTGCAACAAATCTTTCCTTCGTCAAATAAAGAGTTTTGCTACTTTTTCAAATTTTGTGCTTTACTTTTTGTTTGAAGAACAAAAGGTTCTGCTCAAGAACCTTCGGCTGTTCAAGAGCCATCAGCTGCTTAAGAACCTGCAGCTGCTCAAGAACCTGCAGCTGCTCAAGAACCTGCAGCTGCTCAAGAACCTTCAGCTGCTCAAGACCCTTCAGCTGCTCAAGAACCTGCAGCTGCTCAAGAACCTTCAGCTGCTCAAGAACCTGCAGGTGCTCCAGAACCTGCAGCTGCTCCAGAACCTGCAGCTGCTCAAGAACCTGCAGCTGCTCAAGAACCTTCAGCAGCTCAAGAACCTTCAGCTGCTCCAGAACCTGCAGCTGCTCCAGAACCTGCAGCTGCTCCAGAACCTGCAGCTGCTCAAGAACCTGCAGCTGCTCAAGAACCTTCAGCAGCTCAAGAACCTTCAGCTGCTCCAGAACCTGCAGCTGCTCAAGAACCTTCAGCTGCTCCAGAACCTGCAGCTGCTACAGAACCTTCAGCTGCTCAAGAACCTTCAGCTGCTCAAGAACCTTCAGCTGCTCAAGAACCTTCAGCTGCTCAAGAACCTTCAGCTGCTCCAGAACCTGCAGCTGCTCCAGAACCTTCACTGCTCCAGAACCTGCAGCAGCTCAAGAACCTTCAGCTGCTCAAGAACCTTCAGCTGCTCCAGAACCTTCAGCTGCTCAAGAACCTTCAGCTGCTCCAGAACCTGCAGCTGCTCCAGAACCTGCAGCTGCTCAAGAACCTGCAGCAGCTCAAGAACCTTCAGCTGCTCCAGAACCTGCAGCTGCTCCAGAACCTTCAGCTGCTCAAGAACCTTCAGCTGCTCAAGAACCTTCAGCTGCTCCAGAACCTGCAGCTGCTCCAGAACCTTCAGCTGCTCAAGAACCTGCAGCAGCTCAAGAACTTTCAGCTGCTCAAGAACCTTCAGCTGCTCCAGAACCTTCAGCAGCTCAAGAACCTTCAGCTGCTCCAGAACCTTCAGCAGCTCAAGAACCTTCAGCTGCTCCAGAACCTGCAGCTGCTCCAGAACCTTCAGCTGCTCAAGAACCTGCAGCAGCTCAAGAACCTTCAGCTGCTCAAGAACCTTCAGCTGCTCAAGACCTTCAGCTGCTCAAGAACCTTCAGCTGCTCAAGAACCTTCAGCTGCTCAAGAACCTGCAGCTGCTCAAGAACCTGCAGCTGGTCAAGGTATCCAGCCCGTCCTCGTAAAAAAAGGTCAAAGTCCATTCCAAGCACTCGCCAAACCCCCTGTTTATGAATGTAAAACTGTTTACACATACAACCCGGCCTCAGACCAAGGCCATTACATCCAGCGGTCGACCCCAAAGACGCATTCATCAATTTTAAAATGATATTCAGATTAGGAATTTTCTCAAATATAGATTAATATTGCTATATATTAGCATATTTAGGCATTGGTTAGGTTAGGTGTTTAGGTTCATTATCGTTCTTCTTCATTTAGTTCGAACAAAATTCGTCAGTAGAAGCGTTTGTTTCGGAAGTGTTCGAACGTCATCAGTTATAAAAAGCCAGCCCGTCCTCCAAACAAAGATCCAAAAGTGATTCCATCCATCTGCCAAACCCCCTGTTTATGAATAAAAAACGGTTTACACACGACTCACAACTGATTTCGTTCGAACACTTCCGGAACAAGTGCTTCACTGACGAGTTTCGTTCGAACCACATCGCTATAAATGCTTCACCCACGTACTACAAATGCAAATAATCGCCAACCGAACCTAAAAACCTAACCTAACCTATGCCTATA
>WNGS01160430.1:4465177-4476712 GCA_020271785.1 Procambarus virginalis | reverse complement strand
GGACTTGAATGTTAGGCCATTTGCGCTAATATTTTTCTCACGAAGGTTTGAAAACGTGTGGTATCACTCCGATACTGGCAGAGTTTTAAGCCCCGATTTTTCTTTTATCGCTGTTATATTTAATGATCGCTCGAATGTGAATATGTTTGTTGTGAATTTGACTTCCAAAAACCTAATTTGACTTTTAATTATGAAATTGAAAAAAATCTGAAGTATCATTTCTTTGTGCAGATGAGGATTCCACAACGGTGTCAAAATGTTGACCAAACCACACACTAAAATGAAGAGACGACGACGTTTCGGTCCGTTAAGGACCATTATCTTGTCGATATCATTTCTTGACTCAATAATTACTATTATAGGTCAATTTTCAACTTCTGTTTACCGTACCTTGCATTGATTTCGTGCTCCAACGCCCGCAGCCCGGTCCCTTACCAGCCTCCTCCCTGGAAACACAAACGAACTGGTATCTATTTCCGCTTTTTACAACTTGTAATTAAGTTGTCACATCTTGGCTTTACGTGTTTATGACATATTAGTACGTTTGACAACTTTCTATAGTGTTTTATAACTGGTTAGTGGAAAAACTTTTTCAAACGTTGCACCAACGTCGTATTTTCGGTGTGTGTGTTTGGCGGGCTGGTTGCTGGACTGGTCACCAGGATGTTTGGACGCGGCTTGCTGTGAGCCTGAGGTATGAATCAACAGCCTGATTGATCTGTATCCTTTTGGAGTGCATATAAGTTCTCTCGTTGATCACTGTGAGGGGTTTGCCAGTTATGTCCCTTTATGTGTAGTGGAAGCGTGTTGAACAGTCTCGGGCTCTGATGTTGATAGATTTCTCTCCGCAGAGTACCAGTTGCACCTCTGCTTTCAATGGGAGTATTCTGCACATCCTGCAATCATTTCTGGTCTCTGTGATGTTATTTCTGTGTGAGGTTTGGGACCAGTCCCTCTTAATATTTTCGTTAAATTATATGGTTCTCCTCTCTGCACGCGCTCAAGAGAATCTAGATTTAAGCACTTTAGGTGTTTTTACTTAGTTGATACTGGTGCAGTAAAGGATCTCTGCACGCTCTCCAGGTCAGCATTTCTCCAGCTTTCAAAGGTGCTGTCACTGTGCAGCAGTATTCTATTTTAGAGAGCACTAGTGTTTTGAAAGATATCCTTGGTATGGGACTTTTTGTCCACTCATCGTTACTCTGAGTGGACAGTGCTGGGATTCGATAGACCTAATGTCCAGGTTCGATCCCCGTCAGAGGGGGATCTAATACGTCATAAAAAACGTGTTAATACATCATAAAACACACAGAAATCACAACAACTACCGTTGGATCAACTCACTGACTCTAAATCTACAAGTGGGACCGTGATCCGTTTCAAGGATGCTTTCGACTCTTTTATCATCAGAGCTTCAGGAGACGTCTACCTGTTCTCGAACTCCTCAATCACTGCCTCCATTTTCGATCTGATTTTCACCGTCTACGACTGAACAGCGATACCTACCGTCAACTAAACAACCTATCTACACATTTCCCAAAAATTAGCTACCTAGTACATTCTAAATAACATGTGTCCAAATACTCTGCAATAAAACACATCTAATACGGCCTCATTAAAAATCAATTCCATGTCGTTCTCTAATAAAATTTTACCGCAAGACTTGCGTCACTCATTAACACATTTCCTGTGTACTATGTGTGCTCGAAAAAAATTCTAACACGGTTTCATTGAAGCATTACTTAATTACGTCATAGACCATTGGTCCAATATCGTCCTCAAAACGTTTCCAATA
Source organism: Procambarus virginalis (assembly GCA_020271785.1). NCBI lineage: Eukaryota > Metazoa > Arthropoda > Malacostraca > Decapoda > Cambaridae > Procambarus > Procambarus virginalis. The sequence goes on along the minus strand of WNGS01160430.1, from coordinate 4,474,917 downwards.
AGGCAAGACAAACGTAGTTCGACATGACAACTTACGGCTATGTAAAAACGCATAGTCTCACTAAACATCCTAGCGTGTCAGAAAATACTGTCATATGACAAAAACATGCGTGGCCCCTTGCGGTCACCGGTGCACTCTCTCTGTGCTTGGGTACAATCTATGGGTTTAAGCTTTGTTACACCACACCCAGGAAGCAGCCCGATAGGCACACTTCAACTCCTGGTACCTAGGGACTCTAGGTGAACAGGGCATCAGCCAGATATGTGTACATCTGGGGATTAAGCTGTTACTCGGTGGATTAGCTGTTACATCGGTGCCTGTAACGATGATTAGTCTCTTGTTGCTATTACTTTCAAGCTTGAGAAGTGCGTTCTTTTAGAGAAAACTGTCTGATTTGATTGTTGTGCCGAAGGCGGCTAGTTTATTGTGCACCCCATAATCATCCTCTGGCGCGGTAGCGCAAAACGCATTACAGAGGCACAAAAGGTCTTTATCAGACCTCATCTTAGAAAATTACATAAACATTCTCGAGGTATTAGCGTGTGAGGGGCGACCAACGGGGCTCGGATTCTCTCGCTGTATGTGCGTGTCAGTGAGAGGTAACAACAACCTTCAAAGGGGGTGGGGGGGAGAGGGGTGGGGGGAAAAAGGTGGGATGTATACCACCAGTCGACCCCTCCCTTTACCGCGCCTCACCCAGTCATCAGTGACGTCATTCCACACACTCGCACGACGCCAATTCAATCTCATCTGAGTCATTAGGAGGTTTTGATCCACCTTAAACATTTATCTTCAAAAATGGTCAGAGAATCGAGTTCTAGCGTGCCCTTTCGGTTTTCTCGCCGAATACGATTCTACGACCTAATTCTACCATTTCTTTCTCCTTCACTCATCCCTTCCTTCATTCATCCCTTCCTTCATCGTGTTCGTCCAGTTTCGCATGCACGCGCCTGAAATAAGGTGCGATTTCTCTTCCCTTATAAAATTAAGGTACAGCGGTCGGAGTTTTTGGGACCAATTAAAACTTGTTTTATTGCAGGCTTGGGCGACGTGGCAGTGTGTTACCTGTGACCAGGTGTGGGCAGGCAGCCACTACACCCACCCAGGTGGCTCTCTCCCATCCCAGTGGTGGCAGGTCAGCCACTACACCCCCGGTGCTCCTCTCCCATCACCATGTTGGTGAGGCAGGCAGCCATCTACCCAACAGGGGGGGGGTGGGGGGCTCTCTCATCACAGGTGGGAGCATCCACTCACCCACCTGGTGGCTCTACCCCCATCACCAGGTGGGTGGGCAGTCATCCTCTCACAACGATGTGGCATCTGTGGTCTGGGGGTGCCGGGGCATCGACCGTAGGCTGTGGTGAGGCAGCATCTACACCGCACCAGGTGGCTCTCTCCAGTCACCAGGTGGTGGGGGTGGGGGCATGGGGGGGCGATCAACACTAGAAACCCAACAGTTGGGCTCCCGGGGCACCACCCACTGCTAAGGATGATGATTGGCAGGCCAGGCCGAACTGACACTCACCGATGGGGTGGCTCGGGGTCTCGAGTTTGCGCCATCACCTGATTGGGTGGGGTCGATTCATCCCAACTACGGGGACCTCACTAAGATTGTTCTCGGCCGCCATCAACTCGCAGGTGGTGGCAAGGCCACTAACACAACCACACAAGGGTTTCCCCCTCTCCAACATTTGGTGGCATGCCCGCCACTACACTCCAGGTGACTCCTCGCCTCTTTTCCTTCACACATAAAATTATATTACGTACCATATAATACCAATATATTGCTAGATAACAAAGCCAGGAGTTTGGGATAACATTGATGCCTCCGAGTGTAAGAAAATGCCCCCTGGTAACTATTCGTGATCAATATGACCATCGCTGGACCCGTGATAAAAAACTATGTCCCAACATTTGTTCCTCCCCACTATCCGCCGGGGACAACGAAGGTCACGGTCACTACGTGATTGAATACCCAATCCTGAGCACCATTCTTACGGGTGGAGCATCACCCTCTTGTGGACGATAGGTTTCGGAACCTCCCCTCGTGGTGCTCGCGTGTGCTGCGATTATTATTACACGTATTTTACTAAAAGTTATCTGACAATCACGCTTCTGTAGAACTACGTTCTAATATGTCATAAATACGTTCTAAAGCATCATAAAAATGTTAGTCTAAATTTACGTCATGAAAAGTTTTAATACGTCATAAAAAAGTTCTAATATTCTTAAAAACTTTCCAATATGTCCATAGAACGTTGTTTAATTCATCATAAAACTTCCAAAATATAAAAATGTCTAATACGTCATAAAACGACCGTTGTTCATAAAAAACGGTCTAATACCGTACTAAAACGTTTATAAGAAACACCCAATGTCTATTCAATGATAAAAAGTTTTACAAGCTGTAAACAACTTTCATTAACACTCTTTGGTTAACAACGGAATCAAACTATGTACCTTTTCTACCATAACACGGTACATTCAAGTGTGTAGAGTTTTACAGCATATCTTACTTATGTCTAATCAAGATAAACTACCTAATGAAAACTTTACTAGAGCGGTAATCTCTGTTCGGTGTATTATAACTATTTGATACGGCAGGTAAAGCTTCTTCGACTGAACTTGTTTTGTTTCAAATACATTCGTTCAGCAAAATTTTTATAGAATCTGAGTAAATTCTAAAATAACTAAATCTGTACCTACTCTGAGCTCCCACAGTCCCTAAAATATAGTCAGGTAAAAAGTTTGTTTGTATTTGGTGGTAGTTGGCTGTCTTATATTAGAAAGGAACATCCTAATATTCTAACACATATCCACAAATTAGTTTTCAATTCGTGTTTACCATCAACTACACTCTTGGAAACTAACTTTTAGAGATCCGTGCTCTTCAGATGTCAACCTTCCTCATCAAAGGCCAAATATTTGCTAATCCAGCCACCAAACCCCCCTATGAATGAAGGAAATAAAAAGACGGTGCCTTTTAACACGACTCACAACTGATGACGTCTAAGAACTTCCGGAACAAGTGCTTTACTGACGAATTTTGTTCGAACCACAACGCTGTAAATGTTTCTCCCATGTACTACAAATACAAATAATCCCCAACAGAACCTTTAGTTAGTTAGTTTAGTTATTTATTATGCACCCCATACCCATCCCGTGACACCTAACTTATGCCTATATAGGCACAATATGCTAATATAATATTAATTTATATTTGAGAAAATTCCCATTTTGAATGAACAGTATGTAAAATTTATCAATGCGTCAATGGGGTCGACTGTTGGATGTAATGGATTTCAGTCGAGGATGGGTTGACCAAAAACACTAGCCTAGCCTAACCTAACTAACCTAACCTACCCTAACCTACCTAACTTGAAGCTATGGGAGGATCTTCTATTTTATTCGAGTACGGGCAAATTATGGACAGCAAACATTTCTATGAATTTTCCCAAGATCAGTGTTTAATGGTGTATATTACTAAAGGAAATTATTTGGGTGACGTGTTTGGCAGTGTGCTTAAAGAATGCAAAGAGGAGCTTTGCGAACAATCAAAGAATCCCTTGATTGTTTCAAGCGTAGGTTAGACATATATGTTTGAGTGAAATTGGGTGGATATATAATAATAAATTACAAAAAGGTACAGTGGGTTGGTGAATATTTTTATATTCTTGCAAAGCCACTAACACGCTTAGCGTTTCGAGCAAGTCCTTAATCTAATATATTACGTAAGGTGAAAAAGTGCATTGTAGCAAAGTTTTGTATCAAAAATATAAATTGACAAGAGGTGATTACCCTGGTAAAGATGAAGTACTTAATTTGTCTTAAATACTAATATTGGGGAAGGGTAGTACAAGAACAGTGTGAGTTTGAAAGAATGGGAATAAAGAATCTAAATATAGAGAATATAAATCTAAATACAGAGATATAAATATACAGAAAGAATATTCGTGGGAGCTGCTTCGTATAGGCCAATGGGCCTTCTGCAATTTCCTTCACTCTTCTGTTCATCCATCTATATCTCCTTCCCCCCCTATCCCTTGCTCCATCTATCTAAGCATCTACTTATCCATCAATCTTTCTATCCATTCATTTATCTACCAATCCGTCCATCCATAAATCTACCCATTCATCTATCTACTCATCTACCTATCCATCTGTCTATTCATCCATCCATCTTTCTGAAGTACTCCTCTCTCATAAAAAATGTGTGTGAAATAATAATAATAGAATAGTTATCCCTTTACTGAGAGATATTTTTTTTTTGGTTTATTCATTAAAGCTATGGAAGGATCGCCTGTGTATGGATAGCAGGAATTTCTGTTAATTTTCCTGAGATCAGTGAATAATAATGTATTTTACAATTAGAAAAAAAATTGGTTTGACATGTTTTGAAAATATTTAACTGTGGTGGTAGCTGGGGCCACGCTGAGCCTGCAAATGTAAATAAAGCTTGATAGGTCCTATGCCATCAATCATTTAATGCACCAGGATTTGATGGAAAAACTGTGCCCCTAATTTCACCACGACAGTTGCTGCATGGGGATTGGTTAGTTATGGAGCTCGGTTAAGCTCCAGGACTAGCGAATCCTTACCTGGCAATCGCTGATGAGATAATTATGCTACTGTGAACGCCAGGAGTTGAACCCTGGCAATGTAGATTCGAACCCTCGTCGGGTCATAGCGTTCTTTATGGCTTGAGGATCATTTAAGCTTTCTTTCACATTGAGGTTCCCGATGACGTCACACGCACTGATGACCTCCTCTTTAGACAGACTTCGCTGCCCAAGTCTCACGACTGAGCTCTCTATATATTAATATATCAATGAAAGCGGGAGTCGCTATCAGTGAAAGTCTGTCTGTCTGTCTGTCATTCTCTGTCTGTCTCTCAACACTCTATCTTAGTCTAAATTGATGAACATCTTACGAAGATGGTGAATATACATCTTATGAATAAATTGTTGAATATATGAAGATTCTCCATGTATTCATTTAGATGATAAATAATTGATGAATATACATCTTACGAAAATGTATATTTTCTTAATAGTTTCCACATGTTATACATATAACCAGTATCAGTTTATACTTATAAGTAAAACTAATACCAATGTATATACCTATATATTTTATTTTAATTATATATATAGCTAATGTTAGTGTATATACTTCTATATATAGCTAATAGCAGTTAATATACTTCTATATATAGCTAATATCAGTGTATATACTATATACACAGTATTAGCTATATATATATATATACCTTTATATAGCTAATAGCAGTTTATATACTTCTATATATTAAACTTGCTCTATATCTTGTGCTACCCAATTCCCGCAATACATGTACCTAAGCCATACAACTTCACCAGTGTAATCACTGCAATCATCGTATATTATATATTGAACTATATTTATTACATTATACTTTGAAATAATCCTCAAATTGTGCTACAATGTACCTTTGATAACCCTCAAATTTTACTTTAGTGTACCCACTAATTTTGTCCCATTTTCTTACAATGTCTCTGTAAAATTTATTAATTTTTGTTAGAATTTACCTACTTAAAATTATCTGTTAGATTAAGGACCTGCCCGAAACGCTATTTGTGTTAGTGGCTTTATAAGCAGGTATAAAAATATCAATGTTATGTACTCTCATAAACCCAATGTACTTTCTTGTAAATATATAAATAAATATATACCAAATATCAGTGTATATACTTATATATAGCTAATAGTCAATGTCTATACTCGCATAAGGAGCTAATAGCAGAGTATATGCTATTAGCAACCCTCTGGATTTTTGTCTCCGTCAAGGCTACTTAAGAGACAGTTGTCCTCAGGTAAATTCAGGTAAATATGGCAACTGATATCAGTTTTGACAGACAAATTGCAAGTGATACTCTCCATCCCTGATTGGTCTCAACTCGAGAAATATCTGTAACATCCTTGTTTCATGAAGTAAGGTAAAGAGACAATTAACTCATCAATTAAGGGACCAAAGTGTGTATTGATCTCGCGCCATGTGGCCTCCAAATACATATGGATCCCACGCTATGTGGCCTCAATATACATATGGATGCCACGCCATGTGGCCTCCAAATACATAAGATAGAAATGATTAGTTACCCCTAAGCAACAACATTTTCTTATCTCTCACTAGAGAAAACGAGTGTTTATCCCTACACCGTTTTAGAGAAATACAACACAACACAATACCATACAATATTTACTCCACGATAACAACATACATCACTGTCCAAGACGCTGGTTCACCCTTGACGCCGAGCGGACGTCTGGACACCTCCTCCACCTGGGTGCCGCCGGATCACGTCCTGTTTTCGCGTTTTGGCTTTGCTACTGCCGTTTGGAATCCCTCTTCAACGGTCCGATTGTACGACGCCGGGTTCACATATCGCCTTGGGTCACGGGATTGTTGGTAGATGTTTCTTTCAAGTGTTCTGGCTGGTTCTCCCGGCGGGGTGACGGTGTCGGGGGCCGGCTTGGCCGAGAGGTGCCGGGGGTTGGTGGGTCTTGCATGGTGGGCTCCTGGTGTGCCCTCAGCCGTGGTGGGCTCCTGGTGTGTCCTCAGCCGTGGTGGGCTCCTGTGTGCCCTCAGTCGTGGTGGGCTCCTGGTGTGCCCTCAGCCGTGGTGGGCTCCTGGTGTGTCCTCAGCCGTGGTGGGCTCTTGGTGTGCCCTCAGCCGTGGTGGGCTCCTGGTGTGTCCTCAGCCGTGGTGGTGTCCTCAGTCGTGGTGGGCTCCTGGTGTGCCCTCAGCCGTGGTGGGCTCCTGGTGTGCCCTCAGTCGTGGTGGGCTCCTGGTGTGTCCTCAGTCGTCGTGGGCTTCTGGTGGGCCCTCAGTCGTGGTGGTGGGCTCCTGGTGGGCTCCTGGTGGGCCTCAGCCGTGGTGGGCTCCTGGTGTGTCCTCAGCCGTGGTGGGCTCCTGGTGGCCCTCAGCCGTGGTGGGCTCCTGGTGGGCCCTCAGCCGTGGTGGGCTCCTGGTGGGCCCTCAGCCGTGGTGGGCTCCTGGTGTGGCCTCAGCCGTGGTGGGCTCCTGGTGGGCCTCTCAGTCGTGTGGGCTCCTGGTGCCCTCAGCCGTGGTGGGCTCCTGGTGTGTCCTCAGCCGTGGTGGGCTGCTTGTGTGTCCTCAGCCGGTGGGCTCCTGTGTGCCCTCAGCCGTGGTGGCTCCTGGTGTGTCCCTCAGCCGTGGTGGGCTCCTGGTGTGTCCTCAGCCGTGGTGGGCTCCTGGTGTGTCCTCAGCCGTGGTGGGCTCCTGGTGTGTCCTCAGCCGTGGTGGGCTCCTGGTGGGCCTCAGCCGTGGTGGGCTCCTGGTGTGTCCTCAGCCGTGGTGGGCTCCTGGTGTGTCCTCAGTCGTGGTGGGCTCCTGGTGTGCCTCAGCCGTGGTGGGCTCCTGGTGTGCCCTCAGCCGTGGTGGGCTCCTGGTGTGTCCTCAGTCGTGGTGGGCTCCTGGTGTGCCCTCAGTCGTGGTGGGCTCCTGGTGTGCCCTCAGTCGTGGTGGGCTCCTGGTGTGTCCTCAGCCGTGGTGGGCTCCTGGTGTGTCCTCAGCCGTGGTGGGCTCCTTGTGTGTCCTCAGCCGTGGTGGGCTCCTGGTGTGCCCTCAGTCGTGGTGGCTCCTGGTGTGCCCTCAGCCGTGGTGGGCTCCTGGTGTGTCCTCAGCCGTGGTGGGCTCCTGGTGTGCCTCAGCCGTGGTGGGCTCCTGGTGTGCCCTCAGCCGTGGTGGGCTCCTGGTGTGTCCTCAGCCGTGGTGGGCTCCTGGTGTGCCCTCAGCCGTGGTGGGCTCCTGGTGTGCCTCAGCCGTGGTGGGCTCCTGGTGTGCCCTCAGCCGTGGTGGGCTCCTGGTGTGCCCTCAGTCGTGTGGGCTCCTGGTGTGCACTCAGTCGTGGTGGGCTCCTGGTGTGCCCTCAGTCGTGGTGGGTTTCTGGTGTGCCCTCAGCCGTGGTGGGCTCCTGGTGTGCACTCAGTCGTGGTGGGCTCCTGTTGCCCTCAGTCGTGTGGGTTTTCTGGTGTGTCCTCAGCCGTGGTGGGCTCCTGGTGTGCCCTCAGCGTGTGGTGGCTCTTGCTGGGCCCTCAGCCGTGGTGGGCTCCTGATGTGCACTCAGTCCGTGGTGGGCTTCTGGTGTGTCCTCAGCCGTGGTGGGCTCCTGATGTGCACTCAGTCGTGGTGGGCTTCCTGGTGTGTCCTCAGCCGTGGTGGGCTCCTGGTGTGCCCTCAGTCGTGGTGGGCTTCTGGTGGGCCCTCAGCCGTGGTGGGCTCCTGGTGTCCCTCAGTCGTAGTGGGCTCTTGCTGGGCCCTCAGCCGTGGTGGGCTCCTGGTGTGGCCTCAGTCGTAGTGGGCTCTTGCTGGGCCCTCAGCCGTGGTGGCTCTTTCTGGGCCCTCAGTCGTGGTGGCTCCTTGCTGGGCCCTCAGCCGTGGTGGCTCCTGGTGGGCCCTCAGCCGTGGTGGGCTCCTGGTATGTCCTCAGTCGTAGTGGGCTCTTGCTGTGCCCTCAGTCGTGGTGGGCTCTTGCTGGGCCCTCAGCCGTGGTTGGCTCCTGGTGGGCTCTCAGCCGTGGTTGGCTCCTGGTGTGCCTCAGTCGTGGTGGGCTCCTGGTGTGTTCTCAGCCGTGGTTGGCTCCTGGTGTGTCCTCAGCCGTGGTGGGCTCCTGGTGTGCCCTCAGTCGTGGTGGGCTCCTGGTGTGCCCTCAGTCATGGTGGGCTCTTGCTGGGCCCTCAGCCGTGGTGGATGGCTGGCCCACCTTCAATCTATGAAGCCACTATTATTATTACTAATTATTAATTACTATATTACAAATAATATAGAATTATTACACAAAGCGTTTTGGGCAAATTATTGAAAGACATTTTGTGTACAGTAGAACCTTGCGTTCAGTAATGCCAAATGTGCTGTGGTTGATTGATTGATTTCAACTCACAGGACTCGCTTTATCGAGATCCCAATTGACATTACTAGGCAGACTCCAGTAAAGTATTCCAAAAAGCATCTATTAGTGTCCTGAAGCAACCCGTTCTCACACTTATAGTCAATATCTTGCTTATGAATAAGTGCATATGTGGATACTAATTATTGTAAATATTTGAGTTTACCTTTAAAAGCATAATAGAAAACCACAACCTAACCTAACCTTCTTAGTATGCTAAGATATTACAATTAGTACTGAACCTATACCTATATTGATGTTACAGTTTTATAAAAATAATAAACAAAACGAAAATATTTAAATAAATTGTAAAGTAACTCGGATATTGTCAATTTTGTATTAAATCTCTATTGTTTAATAAATCTGAGAGAGAAAAGTTAGTGTCTTGAAAAAATATGCCTTGTATATGTCACATAGGTACTTATTTATAAGCGAATAGTGACTATAAGCAGGAGGTGGGAGAAAACTTCGTTATGATAGCATTTGGTGTGGGAGAAAACCTCGTTATGATATCATTTGGTGTGTGAGGAAACCTCGTTATAATAGCATTTGGTGTGGGAAAAAAACTCGTTTTGATAGCATTTAGTAATCATGATATCTGACTGAAAGTAGTTATTTAACCGTGTTTAGGCTTACAGAAGTGAACCATTTGACTTACAGAATAACAATCTGTACCCTCCCGCTGTTATCGTGCCCAACTGTTTCTGTTCCGGCAGGGATTACAACCCAGTCCGATTGGAGTGGAGTGATCCCGCGTGCCGTCTCTTGGGAGTCAGGAGCCTCACACTCATT
>WNGS01160430.1:4411255-4458337 GCA_020271785.1 Procambarus virginalis | reverse complement strand
ACCAAGATGGCGACTTCCCTCCTCTCCCCCACCAAGATGGCGACTTCCCTCCTCTCCCCCACCAACCAGTCTAATACACCCCATTAACCTCCCCCACCAACCCCACCCCCCCCTCACACGCCCTTCTCCCAGAGGGAACGTCACCAAAGATATTTCGAGTTAACTTCACAAAACTTAGAGTGGGAGGCGGTCAATTTGTGTTCATAAAGTAATACGAGGCCTTTTCCACATATTTTATATACAAATAGCGATAATGACTTAAGGATTTATAGAATGGAGGGTTGGGAAAATAGGAGTAAGGCAGCCCACCGTCTTCGACTTCCTAGATTCCCAAAATTAAATTAAGTGTCATTGAATTACCAAGGATTATTAATTAACTAATACGCTGAAGACTTGCTAGCTAAGGGAAATAAATGAAAATATTGAGGGGGGGCGATTGGATCATCGTTTCGAGTACATACTATTTGTACACATATTTCAGATTATAATGATTAACTTGGAGTGTATAATTTAAAGAAAATCTAAATTTTTGACTAGAATATATAGTAGAGATCAGTGAAAAGAATAATTTGAATTTATACATCATGATCTCGTTTTCTATGAGGGAGCGTGGTGTCGGAGTGTAAGCGCCCCAAGTTTGGCAACAACAACAACAACACACACAACTCTCCCTCAGGTGATCCAGGCTCGGTAGCCACTCCTCTGTCACCGGCTGCTTCTTCAGGTCTGTCTAATTACCAGTTGGCCCTCCCCGCGCTAAACGGTGCCCTCTACGAGTGCCGAGTCGGGCTTTTAATCGGACTGTCAAGGTGGAGGAGAGTAGCTGGAGTGGGAATAGTTAGGAAGTGTGGTGGGTGGTTGGGGGGGGGGGAGGTGAGGGAATCAGTGCGGCCCCACCATTGGGGGGGAAATTCTTCCTCTTTGTCAAGGATGCTGTTGTGTGGCAGAGACTGCGTGTGCTGTGTCCCTCTGGCCACACAGGCCATAATATAGCTTCTCTACAGGCCTTTATCGCCATTTTGGCCCGCTCCAGCTTGCCGTTATTGGACGACAATCTTCTATTGCAGTGAGACATAAGCCAGATTTTTTTTTTTTGTTTTTTTTTTTTCCTCCCCCCTTCTCTTTCTCTCTCCCCCTCCTCTCTCTCTCTCTCTCATCTCTCTCACTCTCTCTACTCTCTCTCATCTCTCTCTCTCTCTCTCTCTCTCTCTCTCGCTCTCTCTCTCTCCTCTCCTCTCTCCTCCATTTGTGAAAGTTATTATTTTAGCCTGATTGTCATGCTACACCAATGTGATCAGCTTTAATACTATGAATATAAGGGTTTTTAGGTAGCATTTGTAATGTATTTTCTTAAATTATGAAGGAAAATTTATATGTTAAGATTGGTTGACTTGAGCTCCAGCAGCCAAGTTGCAGTTTGTCTGGCCAACAAAAAATTCTTAACACAAAGAACTGCTTTGCAATTGTTTTTTTCTTTGTGACAATTGTGTCAATGACTCTCATGGTGACACACACACTAGGTGAGTACACTTGCATCATACTGAGTGAGGTGGAGAGTTGTTTTAGACTAATTGTAGTGTCCTGACGACCATTTCCAGACACTAATCGGTTCTGCAGTTAAAAGAAGATTAATTTTTTTGTTTGATATTAGCAGAGATTGTATTCAGGGAAGTGCAGCATCCCAGTATCGAAGGTACTGTATGTGCACTGTTTTAAGGGCATCCGGAGTGTAACAATAGACTGTGAACTGGGCACCAGAGTGTAACAATAGACTGTGAGCTGGGCACTCTAGAGTAGGTATGTCAAACTCCGGGTCCCCCCCCCTGAGGGCCATATGGGTCACATTTGTGTTGTCATGGGGGCCACGCCACAAGTAAGTTATTTAATACAAACTATTGCTGAATATTTTTCTTAAACTTAGAAATATACAATGTGGATACAAATGGTTTAGCGGCTAGCCACATTCATGAATGCAAAGTAATGAAGTACTGTACTGTAGTTTTAACAAAATAATTTTTTCTTTATTAAAGGGCAACATAGACTTCTATGCAACAGCAACAAATACATTGTACAAAAATTACAACAGTTCAAAATGAAAATTTATTTACAATTATTCAATCATTTTTAGTGTTGTGTTCTGAGGCTTGACATCTCTTTTTAATGCCAATTTTTGCTATGTCTGGCTGAAATGTCTGTGTAGTTCGCACTGTGATCGGAAATGACAAGTGTGTGATCAGTCAGCCTTGTTCTCTGAGAAGTTTTGTTTATTTCACGAAGGAAAATAATTGGTCACACACATTAGGTAGAACCAAACATTCCGATAATCCTTGTGGTAAACTTTCTAAAGTTTTTAAACTTTTCCTGAAGGTATGATAAGAAACCAGGTATCCCCACTTCAAGATACTTTGCTCTGAGTGTAGAATCTGACTGCATTTCTAATAGTTCTATCTGCAGGCTTTCTTCTGCCTTGGTAATATAAAAGGTGAATGGTGCTGAGAATAATGCAAAGTGGTGTTCAAAAGATGAGAAATCACAAAAATTTTCCTGAAATTCCTTTGACAACAATTCCAGGTGACTGTTATACTGCCTGTTATACTTAGCTGTATACTGCTGTTATACTTAGCAAGCTAAGTACAGACTCAGTATTGGAAGTGTTTTTTCAGCTCTTTGCACTTAGGAAAATGAACTAAAATTTCATTTGACAACTGTAACTTCCATAAGCTTAGTTTTGTAATGAAGCACTTTATGTCATCATACATCTGAGTGATGAGTTTGTTTTTACCTTGCAATTTCAAATTAAGATCAGTTAATTGTGCAGTAATGTCCACAGCAAAAGCCAGATCCTGGGGCCAACTTTCATCCTTTATTTCCTCTGTGTTTTGATCTTTCATCTCCAAAAACAATTATTTCTTGTCTTGGCAAATAAAATCTTCTCAGTACTTTGTGACATGACAATCAACAGATTTCTGTGTAGAATGGAACATCGGTAAATTGATTATCCATATCTGCCAACAACTGGCTGAATTGGCGGTGGTTGAGAGCACGGCTTCTGATATAGTTCATTGTCTTTGTGACCAAACTAAGAACATGATCCAATTTTAAAATCCTTGAACACAAATTTTGCTGATGAGAATAATGCAGTGAAAATGTGCAGATGATGAATCTGGATGCAAGTTTTTTATTTTTGTTCATAACTTGGCATCAACACTATTATGTCTGCCAACCATATTCGCAGCACCGTCGGTAGATAAGCATGCAAGTTTACTCAAATCTAAACCATAGTCATGTAGAACCTGCTCGACTTTCTCAAAGCTGTCCTAGCTTATTGTAGTGTTATGCATGGTGATCAGTTCAAGCAGTTCTTTATAAATATTAAATTCACTGTCACAGGCCATGATGAAGACCACAAGCTGTGCCATTTCAGTGATATCAACGGTCTCATCAATAGCAATAGAAAAATGCTCAAATCTTGATTAGGCGGCCTTCAACTGTTGTTTAAAATCACCTTACATATTATCAATCCGTTCAGCAACTGTGTTCCTGGTCAATGAAATATCTTTGAATAAGTGTGCTTTCTCTGGACACAATGAGCCGGTTTTACAAGACATTGCTTTACAAAATCTCCTTCACCGTAAGATTTCCCACTCATGGTGATCATTCGGCCAAGTTCATAACTTTCAGTAACGGAAGCAACATTCCTTTTCTCAATTTATGTAAAATAGGTCTGTTACTGTCTCAAGTTAGCCTTCAATTCCTTGAGTCTTGAGACACGCATTGGGCCTTCATATTTACCGTAAGATTGATTCGTTTCATAATGTCTTTTCAAGTTGTATTCTTTTTGGCGTGGCAATTCTATTGCAAATAAACAATGTATCTTTCCATTCACTGTTGCGAAAAAATAATGTAGTTCCCACTTTTCTTGAAAAATTCCCTCTTCTTTGTTCAGTTTCCTTTTTCTTTTAGCTGGAGAAGCACTAGCCATTTTAATGATGATGTGGAATATGAAAATAAAAAATAAATTAAAAATAAAATCACCGGTTAAAAAACTGAAATGGAATTTAGGCCAGTTTTAACAGTTAATGTCATGTCTATTTTTAGAAGTCTAAACTTGCTTCCCTCACAGCTGCATTCGTGTTTCGTTTGTGCTTTTGAAATCCATTAAAAGGCGATAGTTTTAATTATAAAAACTGCAATTTTGACTGTTAAATGACCAAATTACAGTATCCTTTGTGTGGGCCGTAGATATGCTTGCAAAGGACCATGTGCGGCCCGCGGGCCACACGTTTGACATGCCTGCTCAGTCTGTTGAGGAATCTTTAGCATTACCATATCCAATGTATTAATCATTGTCTTGCTAATGTGCCTAGAAGGTCCAATAAAAAATTAATAATGCATTGTGTCGGGGAACAGGCAGCCAGCGTGTATTCATACACATTAAACTTATATCGAACAACCCCCCCCCCTCCCCGGTTGAATTAATGACCCCGCCCAGGAAGCAACCCCACAACAAGCTGACTAACTCCTGAGTACCTGCTTATTGTTAGGTGAACAGGAGCGTTAGGTGATAGAAAATGCGCCCAACCATTTCTGTTCCGACCGGGATTTGAACCCGGAATTCTCGATCGAGAGTCGAAAACAAGACAACTATACTACCGGGACCCTTTAAATATATCATCAACTATGTTGTTGATACAGTATAGTAATTATTCATACCTCTGGGTATACTAACACTCAAAATATTTGTAACTATTAAACACATTTCAGTATCTAGGCTACATCATCTTAGCTGAGAAAAGAAAGATCCCATGCTGTCCCATGGTATAGTGGAAAGACACTTGCCCGGTGCTTTGCGAGCACTTTGGCCTGGGTTTGTATCGTGGCCAGGGATGATAATCCTTAACTGTAGCCTCTGTTCACCCAGCAGTGAATGGGTACCTGGTTGATAAACGTTTAGGTGGGTCGTATTCCGGGGAAAATTTGGATTAAGGACCTGCCTGAAATACTATGAGTGCTAGTGGCTTTACAAGAATGTAAGTAAGATCTCATATTAAAAAAAAAATAGCACTGATCCAGATGAGGCAGAAGCTGCTTCCAAGATGAAACTGTATCATGGCTATCAGTTTGACTATACAGTAATAGGGAATGTATATTAGGTTTCGCACACACAATACTTCTTGTGAAATGATGAAAAGTGCAAATTGTAAATAAGGTTGTATGGACGTACACTAGGATTCATGTGAGCATGGGCAGTGGTGGGAAAACTGGCTTTTGATAACAATATTATAATGTGCTACACCAACACTAGTAAGAAGCATTTTCACTTTTTTTTTAATTAAGCGGATGACATTTAATTATTCCTGCATTTCGGGGATCACTGAGCAACAAATATCTACTGTATGCAATAAATCGACTGGTATTGCACTGATGAGCATTATACATAATACATGAATTGATAATTATGACCAATACAATAGTCATAACAAATTAAAGTAATTTGGACTGCACATACATTATTTCTTAGTCTTTAGTATTGTATCTGTTGAAAGCTTTCTTAGCCAGCTACACTGTGGTGATACACTATAGACTGTTTTTTATTTCACCCCATTCTCCAAAAGAGATGAAATAAGTTTTATCTCTTAGATACTTCCTATCTTGAGGTTATCTTGAGATGATTTCGAGGCTTTAGTGTCCCCGTGGTCCGGTCCTCAACCAGGCCTCCACCCCCCAGGAAGCAGCCCATGACAGCTGACTAACTCCCAGGTACCTATTTACTGCTAGGTAACAGGGGCATCAGGATGAAAGAAACTCTGCCCATTGTTTCTCGCCAGCCCCCGGGATTAAACCCGGGACCACTTAGACCACTAAGGCTGGGACTTAGATATTTGTTCAAAATATCTCCAAAAGAGATACTTAGAACAGGCACGCACCGATGTCACAGTGGTCACACACACACACCCCCGCACTCCTGGAAAGACAAGTACTGGGAAGTTGGGACACCAGGAGTGTAGCTTTCATCCTGTAAGTACACTTTGGTAATTACACTGAAGTAATTGTCCTGCAAGCGATTTGGTCTGGGTTCGAGTCCTGGTCAGGAAGGATTGACTAGATGCCAATCCTTAATGTTTCTCCCCTGTTCACCCAGCACCAGCTTGGTACCTAACTTGATACAAATTAGTAGATCTTGTTTGAGGGCAAACTAACAGAGTAAAGTTAACCAGAAGCTATGGGAAGGAAAAGCTCTCAGCCTGTTAACAGGAGTCAGTAATAGTCTTTTTTCCTGTACTCACTTGTGTTAAAAAATATATGTATTGGGTTGAATGCACTAAACTGATCAGTTATACATCAACAAAAATTCATATTTGATACAACTGGAATACTGTACTGTACTTCAAATGGCATTGTGATAAGTTAAACAGTAACTAAAGAACCTAACCAAACGTAAAACTTAACAACCAATCCTAGGTCTATTAAGCACCATATTAGGCTCAATACATACACATGCTATACTAGGCCTAGTGCAAAACATGAATTATTTTCAGAGCAACATTATTATTATTATTATTATTATTATTTTTTTTTTACATTCAAAGTAATTATAGTAGCTATAAGCACAGGGCAGGAAGAGGGAGTCTCTCCGTGTGCCACATCAGTCTCAAGTCCTCGGTATAACACTTAAATTTACCAAAATCTATCATGACAACAAATTAGAGCTGTAACACCCATGAGACATTTCAAGACCTTAGCTTAAGTGGAGCAATGCAACATGTCTTGATAAGTACAGTATTGTAAATTATATTCATTAATTATTTTAGTTTATTGTTCAGTTCTTAGACAGATAGGAGTGACTCTTAACTTTTAAAAGGCACAGATATTTCAAAGACTTACATTGTGGTGTGCTTAACTAAAATAAATTTCACAAATTAAATGGGAAAAATTATTTATCGAGATTAGTGCATGGGAGGTAATTGCAGATAGCAATTGGAGCCATTTTAGGGGGTTAATTGGGCTCTCATGCTTGAGATGCCTGTTTGCCAAGTCAATGAATGTGTTTATGTATTGTATAATAATGTTATAAGTGCATCCTTATTTATATAAAGCTACATTACTGAATGGTCCAGGACGGACCGAAACGTCATCATCTCTTCAATTTAAAGTGTGTGTTGTTTGGTCAACAGGCTACATTACTACATGTGATGCTAAGCTTGAATGTAGTCAAGACTCTTATGTTCCGTTCAGGAAACAGCTTAACTATGTGATTCAAAGTAATTGTTGGCCTTGATCGTTCTTTGTGGTCAAATTATAAGCATTTTAAGAAGACAAGTTCTGCGGTGAGTTGCAGTTGAAAGGGCATATACAGTGGTGCATTACCTCCTTTTTCAAATTTAATCCGTTCCCAGAGACAGATTTGCGGACCTGGTCGAACATTACACAATTTGGAAAAGTTGATAATATTGATAGGGAGCACTGATTTTTTGTGAGATTGCAATTGAATAGCATCAAAATGGTTAAACCTGAAGGTGGTGGTTGGTTGAAGGTGGTGGAGGCCAAAACCGTCAGTACAGTAATTTCAAAGCGTTATGTGACAGAGTGCTAGGCAGACGGGACACCACGAGCGTAGCTCTCATTGTCATCTCACACTTAGGTAATTACCTTGCTTTAATGAATGCTAAATAAGCAACTGAATACATGTTTTGGAAAGCATTTATACTGTACTGTACTTATTTTGCTACATGCAATAGGCTAAACAAAAACAAAAATCAGCTAAGGGAATTTATGAAGATCATTTTCCTATATCAGTCAGGTGCACTGTTATCTGCCTGCGGACTACAGTTCTGTATGTTCCTGGGCATGGGCATACTAGGACACAGTGGCAAACTGTCCCTGCTTTCTCCTACCTATCTATATCAGTTATACCATTTGCGATGGATGCATGTGAAATTTCCTAAGCTTAATCCTAGGGATTTCTCATCTCTAAAGGTGTGTGTAACAATGGCCGACTGTGAAGGAAGCAAGACTGCAGAGCAGCCAACTGAAAAGGAAACCCCAAGGTGGCAGAAGGCCAAGTGGAGAAAGATGCTCCTACAGAAAAGAAAGATGAAAGCGCGAGTGAGTATTGTAGATGTATTGCAGTTTGTATATAACATGACAGGTTTTGTTTAACAAGATGTGAGAAGACGTCCTTGCTCCAACCCTTTTCTGTCAATGTGAAGATTAAGTTTATATACAATTCTGAAAGGATTAAGAGTTAATATTTTGGAAATTGCCAATTTTTAGGGAATTGCAAGACCATAGCATACAGAATTAAGATTTTATCAAGGTAATGACATGACATTTCCATGAAATAAGTCATAAATATTGCTAATGGCAACTTTCTTTTTAAGTGTATTGAATTCAGATTTATTCCAATGAGAAATATCTTCATATGTAAGTGTTCTTTCAAGAATAAATTGCTTTATTATAAAATGTTATGCAGTATTATTAGAAACAGCTGAGTGAGTTAGCTTCATGGGAGAGAGAGATAACAATAAACTATTCTTGCAGCAGGAACTGGGGAGTGTGAAGGTGCTATTGGTGGAATGAGAGACCCCAGCGCAAAGCTGGAGGTGGAAGATAGTGATGAGGAATACAGCGATGAGGACTACGAGGATGAGGACTATGATGGGAGTGAGGGGGAGGAAGATAAGGAAGGATTCATGAGTATGCTTCAGAATTTCTTGATGAATAAACTTCACCTGAGTGGAGGTGCAGACACACCGCAAGTAAGTTTGGGTTGTTTTCATGTGAACGTAAACGTTAACATTTCTGGCGACTGATTTTATTTAAAAAATATTGGATGAATTTTGACTCTTGTTTCATGACGAATTTTGTCATTTGATCCAAAATGGTTTTAATATACATTTTATGATTAAGTAAGGTTGATACAATAAATAAATTTGCTCTCTCAGTCACATGAAAATAAGCATTATGCATTTCAAATTATTTATAAATTTAAAAACCCAAGAGTTGGTAAACTACCATTAGTTTTTCTCTGTACTGTACTAATTATATAATATACAGTGCACTCTTAATTATACTTGAATATTCACATCTCTTTTTACTATGGGAAAATAATATCATAAGAAATTTTGTGTAAAAAAATGACATAATATTTGCTAAGGCTTTTGTCTTCTTTTATATATATATATATATTATATATATATATATATATATATATATATATATATATATATATATATATATATATATATATATATATATATATACAGTATATATATATATATATATATATATATATATATATATATATATATACAGTATATATATATATATATATATATATATATAATATATATATATATATATATATATATATATATATATATATATAAGTTTGTGAGGGTACCACCTCTGGTGCCAATGTGGGGACCCATAGCCTCGGAGAAGAAAATAAAACGTATTCAGAGGAGACCTTGTGGTTTCTCACTGAACACTAATATTTTCTTCTCCTACCACCCCCATTCTTTTGTATGTACACATATATATTTGCTTTATTTGAACTTTGTTACAAAAAAGGAGTTACATATAGGTTACAAAGATGGTTATCATAAGTTGTCGAGTTCCTCCAGCTCCTCAGATGGCGGGCAGGAACCCTGGATGCAGTGCGCATTTCCCCTCTGTGTCGCCACGCTGAGGCGCTGGAAAAGAAAGCTGGCAGCTCTAGGGTCCCTTGTTGTTTCAATGAGCCTAGAACCCAGTTCCTTCAAAAAACTGGTAGCACTTTTACCCCAGGCGCCGAGTGTCTCAGAAGCAATGGGGACAAAATTGTAGTGGTGATCCAGTTCTCTATACTTACGGGATTTGGCTGCTTCCCTGTGGGTGGCAGCGCCACCTGGTTGTGCAACACTGAGTTCAATGTAGGTGTTAGCCAGGGTTGATACGCACGTGTAGTCCCATACCAACTGCTTGCCATTCTTCCAGGGGTTCACTGTGATACCATCCGGGCGACCAATAAGAGCATCAGAGTTACGGGGCGTTAGGTAACGAGGCTCTCTCTCAGCTGGGCATCCAGCTGTGGTGAGGCTCCTCTTGATGATGTCGTTAACTTCACTGTGCCTCGAGTGCCATCCTCCTGTACTTGGCAGAGTAGGCCATGGTGGCCGTACCCGTCAGCCACCACCTCGCCACCATATATTATATATATATATATATATATATATATATATATATATATATATATATATATATATATATATATATATATATATATATATATATATTTAGGTTTTGGCATTTCCTGTGAATGTACTTATCCTAAATTTGTTTTAAATGCTCGCCTCAGTAAAATATTGTAATGTGATTTTTTAAAGTTTAGAAATTTTCTATTTACTGATTATATTTATTTATTTGAAATTAAATACAGTATGTTACATATTCACCATTGAGTCCTCCGTAAAACAGGGGCAAGTCCGGCGAGGACTCAGCATCGAGTCCTCCGTGCGGCAACTTTAGTGGCGTTTTCGGGACGGTCTTGCTGTGGCTTTGGACATTATATGCATATACTCTTGTAGGGAATTTCGTTGCGAATACATTGATACCCAAATGAAAGTCCTAGGACCAGAATTGAGGTAACAAAGTTGAAAACAAAATACCCATTTTATTGCTCTTTATTAGCGCTCAAGGGGGTAACGCTCTATCACTTTCCGTGCTTGTTGTGGATGGTACGCAGGGCTTTTGGACTTTATATTTGCATACTCCTGTAGGGAATTCTATTGCGAACACAATGATACCAAAATGAAAGACTTAAGACAAGAATTGAGATGTCCAAAGTGAAGAGTGTACACATTTTATTGCTCTGGCTCGCTCCCGTGTAACACGCTCTCACTTTCTAACTTTCTCACCGGACGTTTGGGTTTTATATGCATTTAGTGTTGTAGAGAATTCTATTGCGAACACATTGATACCAAATTGAAAAACCTAGGATGAGAATTGAGATGACAAAGTTCAAAAGAATATATACTTTTCAGAATGAGAAGCATCTTGGAGTGGCGCAGCGCTCTCTTTCTTGTAACCGCAACCTGTTTTCATCATGTCGGCGGGTGGAGATCGCTGCTGTTTTTATATTATATGCATATAGGCCTGTTGGGAATTCTATTGCGAACACATTGATACCAAAATGAAAGACCTAGGACGAGAATTGAGGTGACCAGAGTGAAAAGACTGAAAACATTTTATCCCTCTTGAGTGCTCGCGGGTCACCCGCTCCCACTTTCTCTGTTTACTGCGGGTGGTAAGCCGGGCTTATGGAGTTTATATGCATTTCATCCGCTAGAGAATTCTATTGCGAACACATAGATACCAAATTGAATATCGTATGACGAAATTAAAGTGACAAAGTTGAACAGAGTATACACATTTCAGAAATTCCGCGCGCTCCCGTGAAACGCTCGGTGCACTTTGGGATAGTGGAGAGGTCGCGCGCCCGGTGCGCGAAAGTGTTTATTAATATCTTTTGTATTTTTACCCAGTGAGATTGGGATAAGAATTAAAGGAGCAGGAGTGAGAGGGGTTGGGATGGTTTGATATTTTAATAAATCAAGGTTAGTAGGTGACAATGAAATCACCCCCCCCCCCCAATCCCAAATCTTTATCCTGATCCCTCAAGTGCTATATATAGTCATAATGGCTTGGCACTTTCCCTGATAGTTCCCTTCCCTTGCATGTGAAATTTTAGTTTGAAAGGGTTCAGGTGACGGGGTGATTGTGATGATAAATGAGAGAATTAATCATTCGAATTGATGGGGGTTGTTTAGACAGTGAAATTGATTTGATACCAAGAAGTTATGGAACCATTTGCAGACGAGGAGTCACAATAACGTGGCTGAAATACGTTGACTAAACCACACTAGAAAGTGAAGGGACGACGACGTTCGAGTCGACACAATCGACTTGAGAATGGGCCAGGACGGACCGAAACATCGTCCTCCCTTCACTTTCTAGTGTGTCGTTTGGTCAACTTATGGAATCATTATTTTGGGTGAAATGACTAGTAAAGTGGGAGTGGGCCTTGAGAATAATATGACGAATGTAGAATTGTGCTCGGTGGGTCGTGGAAGTTGCAAGAGTAGCCGAGGACGAAAAGGTGATTCTGTGGATGCAAGTTGTAAGGGAAAAAGAGAGAGAGAGAGAGATGAAGTATGATAAGAGTAATTGGTATAGTATGTGAAAAGATTAGACAGGAAGAATGTAAAGGAATAAGAAGCTTGGGAAAGATGTGATAAAACGTTACAGAAAAGAGTAAGCTATTTTGAAGAGAGGTTAGTGTAAAAACAAGACGGGTGGGAGTTCATGAAAATATGCCAGTGCTTGGGAAAATGGTAGGTGGTGGTGAAGAAATTTAAAGGCACTGTTATATTCTTGTCTAATCTTCTCATTTTTCAGTCCATTTTCTGGGGGAGCCCCTCGGTGCTCCCTGAAGCTACATTGCCGAGATTGCTCCCCACAACTGGGTCACATTGCTCACCATCTTTGTGAGACCAACATTGGAATGTGCAGTGGTTGTATGATGCCCATATATCAAGAAGCACATCAACAAACTGGAAAAGGTGCAAAGACATGCAACAAAATAGGTTCTGAAACAAAGACAAGAGCTACAAGTAGAGGCTACTTGTAGCTACTTCACCCCGGTGAAGCTTTACAGACAACAGAAAGGTTCACGGAAAATGAAGCTGGTTTGGGCTCGCAGTCACTCCATATAACAAAAAGCCACATAAGTGGCACTTTCTCAACTTGTGAGGCTCAGGTTCCTGATGAACTGGCAGAAGTTCCAATTGGTTCCTTCCCAGGTTTGAATTTGGCTGGGCCTCATTTGGAAATCTTAGTCGGCATCTCTGTCCCTTCCTCCGGCGGCTTTACTCTGCCTGCAGCTTTGTCACTGTCTGGTGTTGGATTGCCCCTCGTAACTTGTCAGTTGGTAGAGTGGTTGGTTGAGGAGCTTAATATGTCTCTCGAGTTGTATTCCCGCTGGGCAGGGTTTGGCTCTGGGCATTCTACTTGTTTCTCCGGTTCTGCCCATTTTGCAGCTGCCAGGAATGGTGGGTACAGGCCCCACCTGCCCTTTTGTGAACTTTTGCCAGCCTTCTCTTCAGGTTCAGTTCTATGGCATCCTCCCTCATTTTTCAATGTGTTCACAGATGCCTCAGTTCTTGGGTTGGGCTTCATGACCAATGCTTGCCAGGCCTCATAGGATCTGTGGCTGGGGCTGTTCTTTCAGGTGAATAGTACTGTGTGTGAGTTTGTGTCCATGTGGCATGCCCTGAGGAGAATTCAGTTTCCTCTAGGCTCCATTCCGACTGCTGCTCTGTTCATTGCCTGAACTGCGGGGGGGTTTCCTTTGTGCTGAATGCTTCATGAAGCTTCTGGATTCTTGGTGTTTGGTTCTCTGCACAGTTCACATCTAGGGTGTTTCCAGTGTTCTCACAGATGGTTATCTCGTTCAAACAAATGGGTTATTTTGTTCCATTTCCACAGTAGTCCATTAATAATGCATTCTTCTGTTTGCTTTGCAAGAGGTCCAAAGAGGTGGACCTCTTTGCATTAGCATGGAACCAGCACCTTGCTTTGTGTGGGTCTTCCCCAATCACAAGACTCTTGCAGTGCATGCTTTTTGACTGGACTGGTTGAGGTGCACCTCTTTTAGCCCCTGGTTCAATTGTTACTCCGGGTTCTTACCAGTCTGGAGTTGTACTCAAGAAGTGTCATCCTTCAGGCTTCTTGATGGCTAGCACAGCCATGGTTTCCAACTCTTCTAGCCTGATATCCAAACCCGGATGTATTGTGTGGCTCTGCTGCTGTCAGTACATCAGCTTGGCGATGTACCTTACTGGTATGACCTCCTCTGTTCTATGCATCTGGAGTTTTTGACATGGGTCTACGTATCACCATTTGGATGACGAGCAGGTAGTGGGATTATTGGCATCCAACTTGTCTTTTTCTTCAATGGCAATAGTATGATGTTGCCTGGCATTCATTTTGTTGCTTCTTATTGTTCAGCATTGGCAGAGCCACTGTTGCTTGTATTCGGCATCAATATGTCTTTGGTACTATTCTGCAAGTTGTTTCGTGGATTTTTTTCCACCTGTAATTTGCTCGTGCTCCTCCTTAGACCTGGTCTCTTGACAGGGTTTCAATGTTTCTCTCTTCTCACTTCATGGTTTGTCCCCTTTGGCCAGAGATGTCTTTCTCATGGCAGTGTTTTTGCTGGCTCTTGCCTCTGGCTGCCGGGTGGGGAAGCTTCTTGCTCTTCTCCGAAGGGGGGGGGGGTTCTGCTTCCTTGGCCCTGGTGGGCATTTTGTTCATCAGCGGCCTGCTCTTTTCTTCTGGTGAAGAATGAGTTTGGTAGTTTCTGAAGGGGGCCCCTTTGATGATTGATGCTTTGTTCGTCTGGGCAGGGTGCATAATTTGTTGTGTCCAGTAGTGGCTCTTCACCGCCACCTGTGGGCCACCAGTTCTGTCTCTGTTGACACATTGTTGCCTGGCCCTGCTTCCTTTGTCCCTGTTCTAAGGCTCGCATTAATCCAGTCATCTGCAGTGTTATTAAGTCTAGCCAACCTATGGTCTGCCCTTGGGCCAACAACATTTGTAAGTACAGTACACTGCTTTAGTGGCAGAAAACTTGACAAGTCCTGGGTTGATATTTCTGTTGGGGGGTTTTGGCAGTCTTACAGGGTTCTGGCAGCCTGGTATTTGGTTAATGTCCTTGGTCCAAATTGGTCATTTATTTTGTTTTGAACCATGTTTCCTGGCCTGGGATCTTTTCTTTGTCTCAGTTCATGGTAGTTTTCCTGCTCCCTGGAGAAGTAGAACCACCACCTCTTCCACTGCCTCCCATGTTCTTTTAACTGTGGTTATTTAGCTTCAGGAAGCTGCCAAGTGGCTTTCCTAAAAATCCAATATTGAATTGATATAAATATGATTTGCCTTTATCTGGTAGAGCCCCGATGGTTCCCTGAATCCTCTCCTCTGTTGCACATTTGTCGTTTTTTTCAGTAGATTCTTCAATGGCTCCAGAAGCAATCCAGAGATGGTGGATATCGGCACTAACACATTCAACCTAATTTTGAGTGAACCAGTTGTTTTGTTTGAATTGTTTGCAGAGTTGTTTGTCAGTTTCAGAGCTTTTTCTGTGATCCTCGCAGTTGTCTGTAAACGTCAATGACTTTTTGGATACTTTCCCAGTGAGGTGGGGAATTGTCACTTATTCCCTGTGCCTCTGAGGGGGAGGGGACAAAGGTTCTGGCTCTTGGAATGGGTAGGCCAAACAGAACTCCTGCGACTGATATGACCCAGTAGTGGAGAGCATTCCCAACAAGGTAGCTTTTGGGAGCCATTGGGGTTCTACCAGTAAATGCATTTCCTTACATTCAATGCCAGGTATTTTGGACTAAAAGTTGAGGGGGTCAACAATTACAGTTTCAGATGAATTGTAATGTAACTTGAAAGAATTATTACTACCACTCTGATGTTCTGTTTGTTGTTGAACAAAAGTTCCGTTTTGGTGTCATGGACTCAAATATCAGAGCCACACATGGAAGAAGTTTTAATAATAAATTTTTAATTACCCGGTAATCAAGGGTTTTCCTGTTTTATGAGTGATTAATGTCAACTTTAATGTTACGATTTCTCTCATTCCATTTACTTGCGTGTTCCAGGTACTGGAAGAGGTAAACATTGAAGGTGTTGTGAAATATATCAAGAGTGGACAGTGCAAGAATGTTATAACCATGGCAGGAGCTGGCATATCAACATCTGCAGGTTTGTCTTTGTGGGACTTTCATTCAAACATCACTACAAATTAGTCTGAGTGTGTCTAGCTTTCATTTAAACATCACTACAAATTAATCTGGGTGTGTCTAGCTTTCATTTAAACATCACTACAAATCAGTCTGAAATCTTTATACCTTTTAAAGTATAGACTTGTTTATTTACTGAATATATTTATAATTTTTGTTTTGAGTAATCAGAGACTAGAGTCAATTTTGCTTTGCTGTACTATAAACTATTCTCACCATGGACATTTATACAGATTGTATGGTTTGCTAGAAAATGTATGTATTATATTAAGTCTTAAACCTGTCCACTCTATATAGAAGGGTGCCGTTTACGTTTTGTTGAGGATGTTTGTACAGTTCCTGTGTAAATACCTCAATATGTACATGTATGAGTGTCTGTGGTGTGAGGATGGATTGTATACTATAGTAGCACCATATGGGATTTAAACATTTGTAAGAATTTGACTATTAACATTTCAATCATTAACCAGCTTCACACTTTCATGGGTCATTCAGCTCCAGAAAAGGTGTAAAAAATATTAGAAGGAAGGTAAAGAACTGTATAACCAAAGAAGTCATAAACGCATCCATTTATTATATCATTAATACGAGTAAGGTTTAATAAACCAAGTATGGTTGAAAACGGATAAACCAGCATTAACCAACGCCACAGCAGCACTTGAGTTTTATTGGTGTCTCAAGCAATCAGTCAAGTCCACTTGCAAGAAACAAACTTCGTGACAGAACTTCGAAGCAAATCATTGGCAGTTCTGGACAAGCAGCCATGGGAAGCGAACTACATGGTACACATCTTTGAAAATGAAGGGAAGGTAGTTAATAAAGAAATATTGATATCACACGCAGGATGTAACTAAAGAAAGGTGCTGAAGCAATAGAGAACTTGAAGAGAATTATACCACTTGAGGGTAAGCATGTTGTTCTAGTGTGGTTTGTTGTGACCAAGCCCTCTCAAGTTTACTAAAGCTAATATCATGTGGGCTCCATTGCACTGAGTGTTGGAGAGGGATTATATCAGTGTTCTGTAGCCTGGCTTCAATCAGAATCAGTTTCATTCATTACGAAAGGGAAGGGAACTATCAGGAAAAAAGTGCCAAGTCATACAACTATATCTTGAGGTTATCTCGAGATGATTTCGGGGCTTTTAGTGTCCCCGCGGCCCGGTCCTCGACCAAGCCTCCACCCCCAGGAAGCAGCCTGTGACAGCTGACTAACACCCAGGTACCTATTTTACCGCTAGGTAACAGGGGCATAGGGTGAAAGAAACTCTGCCCATTGTTTCTCGCCGACGCCTGGGATCGAACCCAGGACCACAGGATCACAAGTCCAGCGTGCTGTCCTCTTGGCCGACCGGCTCTCTCACTATATAGCACTTGGAAGAGGTCAGGATAAGGATTTGGGATGGGACAGGGGGAAGGAATGGTGCCCAACCACTTGGATGGTCGGGGATTGAATGTCGACCTGCATGAAGCGAGACCGTCACTCTACCGTCCAGAGGGAAGCAAACTACATGCAAACTCCATGTAATTTCCCATGGAGGATCAGAATGTTAAACATTTCTTGGTTCTGTTTTAACTGGTTCACAATTTTGTGAACCACCTCTGGTCACTTTTTCCTGTATCTACTTTCCTAGTTGATTATGAACTTTTATTTATATTCCAAGCCATAATGTAGACAATTTGTCACAGTGGAAACGTAGGTGAGCATTAGCCATGCATATAAAGGTTCGACATTTCTTGTCTTCATGAGCCCCTCACCCTGTTCTTATATCCTCTACAGGGAATTGTGTAGGTTCCTGCTCATACCTCTCCCTTGTCGTGGACTGAGTAGAATGGCTTGCTCATGTGTGGCATTTCTCTCGACATCTTTGTCAGTTGCCCCTTTCTCTCTGTTTATAAAGTTGGAGATAGAAGACTGCCACAGATTTGTCCTTTAACCCTTTTGCTTCATTCCCCAGGTTAATAACAAGTGGTTTACTGACTTGGTGTGTTATGTCATGAAGAGCTTGAGCTCGTCTTGATCCAAGAGTCAAGCCTGGGTGTAGATAACATATGGCTGGAGGCTTTTTCTAGCCGATTAATTTTTGTTATAATTTGGTTGCACTGATGAGCAATGGTTGCAAGGGGTCCTGTTTGAAACTTGTCCACAGCACAAAGGATACAAATCAGTTCATGCAGTAAGCTTTCTATATGAATGAAATGTCCTTTACACTTAACTGATGGCATTTTAGACATTTGAAAGCATATTAGTTAATACCTTTATGAAAGTTCAGGTTGGGCAGCAAGTAATGTTAGTGATTTATTGTGAGAAAAGTGCTGAGTTGAATAATGGCATAATTAAAGATTACCCAAGCCAAATAAGGCAGATTGCTCATGAATGCAGTGTTGGGAATGCAGCACAACATACGTACACTGAAGGTAAACTGAAGGGGCAAGAGCTATGAGGAGAGGTTAGAGGCATTAAATATGCCAAAACTAGAAGACAAGAAAAAGAGGTGATATGATCACTACGTACAAAATAGCAACAGGAATTGATAAAATCGATAGGGAAGATTTCCCGAGACCTGGAACTTCAAGAACAAGAGGTCATAGATTTAAACAAGCTAAACACAGATGCCGAAGAAATATAAGAAAATTCACTTTCGCAAACAGAGTGGTAGACGGTTGGAACAAGTTTGGTGAGAAGGTGGTGGAGGCCAAGACCGTCAGTAGTTTCAAAGCGTTATATGACAAAGAGTGCTGGGAAGACGGGACACCACGAGCGTAGCTCTCATCCTGTAACTACACTTAGGTAATTACACACCATACATACACACCAAAATGAACAGTAGTCACACGTGGACAAGATGACACTCACTACCTGTACCTAACAATGGAGATGTAACAAAAAACTACAGCCTTTGCAATTGCTCTTACCTGAAATAGCAATAGGCATTAATACAAATATGGTACAAAGATCCTATACATCAACGGGCATTAGTTAAGAACAACAGTCCTGCCAAATGGCTCCCACATTGGCAGCCAAGGAAGATCAATTGGGATGGTGTTATGAGCCATAACATCTATAACCATCCAACCTCGGGCCACATTCACGAAAGCACTTACGCAAGCACTTACGAACGTGTACATCTTTCCTCAATCTTTGACGGCTTTGGTTACATTTATTAAACAGTTTACAAGCATGAAAATTTCCCATTCAACTGTTGTTATTGTTATAAACAGCCTCCTGGTGCTTCCAAGCTCATTAACTGTTTAATATGTAATTGGAAACAAAGCCGTCAAAGATTGAGAAAAGATGTACAGGTTCGTAAGTGTTTGCGTAAGTGCTTGCGTGAATCTGGCCCCTCTTTCCTAACCTTTCCTGGAACAAGGACCACAAGAGTCTCTGGTGGAGTAGCGGTAACGCACCTGCCCCACGAACGGTTTGGCTTGGATCCGTATCCTGCATGCCTCTGTTCACCAGCAGTTATTGGATACCTGGTTGTAAATGATGGCGGGTCATATTCCAGGGAAGCTAGTGGGTAAGGCTTACCATGAACTATGGGATGGGAAAACTCTCAGCCTGCTAATGGGAGTCAACAGTCACCTGTTCCTGTGTATAAAAAAAAATAAAAATTACTTTGTTATACTTATGTAAAAAAAAAGCTATGGTGGGACAATAGGTTACATTCTGAAACATTCTTAACCTTTGACAGGTTACTAAAAGCAAATGCAAAAGGAAAAAAAAATTGTGGCTCTAGGGTTCCCAGTCACTTATCAAACAAAAAAGACCCTCACACAAGCATGAACCACTTGTATACTATCTTCCACCTGTGACATGCCCAAGTCTGACACCCATGTAGGGGATTCTGTCTTGCTGCGAGGTATCAAGAGTGCTATTTCGACCTACATTACACACACACAAATACTGTTCCCCATTTATGTAAACGAATTGACTGCAGGAGTTTAGTCTTATTAGTTGATGTTTACAGATGATGCAAAGCTAATGATGAGGGTTGAAACAGATGAGGATTGTAAGATTCTCCAAGATGGCCTGAACAGGTTGATGAGCTGGTCCGAGAAATGGCTGCTAGAGTTCAATGCTAGCAAGTGGAAGGCGATGGAAATGGGATCAGAAGTTAGGAGACCAAAAGGCCAATACACAATGAAGGGAAACTACCTTCCTATAATAACTAGAGAAAAATACCTGGCAGTGGACATAACACTAACCTAACTCCAGAGGCTCATATAACTAGAATAATTCAGCTGCATACTCTACACTGGCATGAGTCAGAACATCCTTCAGAAACCTGAATAAGGAGGCTTTTAGATCACTGTATACCACTTACGTGAGGCCAGTCTTAGAGTATGCCGCCCCATCATGGAGTTCCCATCTTAAAGAAATATACAAGGAAGTTTGGAAGGGTACAGAAGTTTGCAATGAGACTTGTCCCAGAGCTGCAAGGGATAAAGTACAAAGAGAGACTGAAGGAACTAAACCTAACCATGTTAGAAAGGAGGAGGGACAGGGGTGACATGATACAGATGTATAAAATACTTAAGAGGGATTGACAGGGTGGAAACAGAGGAAATGTTTACAATTAATAACAATAAATAGAACAAGGGGGGACAGATGGGAGCATTAGACTCAGATGTGTCATAGAGGTGTTAGAAAGTTTCCTTTTAGCATGAAGGTAGTGAGTAAATGGAATGACCTAAAGGAGCAGGTTGTAGAGGCTAACTCCATTCATAACTTTAAAAGCAGGTATGATAGGGAAATAGGTCAGGAGTCATTGCAGTAGACAACCAGTGGCTAGAGAAGCAGAGTCCAAGAACTAGAGCTCAGTCTTGCAGGCACAAATAGGTGAATACACACTATCAACAATCAACAAATATCAACAATACACAATCAACTGCCAGTTCATTGACAGTTGAGACGCGAGACCAAAGGGCCAGAACTCAACCCCCGCAAGCACAACTAGGTGATTACACACTTATAATGGTGAGCTCACCACCGATCCTCACTAAGGTGACTTTCACCCGAGACACAAACAGGTTTTCCCGCCTCCCCTACAGTACGTCACCGACTGGAACACCTGACCTAACATGAGCATGCCACACAACACTTTATAGATCTTCATATACAGGGTTAATTGTTCACCGAGGTTATACACTACGACGTACATGAGATCCTGAGCCATCGGCTCTATAGCCATCATATCATGGATAAGCTGAAATTCTCCAGTCTGCTTACATGCGGGCTTCTTGTGTCATCAGCTTGATTGTGGTTCGGCTAGCCAATGAATAACAAACATCACATATCTAAACTACCCATGTGCTGTTGGCTTCCCAAAGGAAGAAATTGTGATGAGTATTAATGAATGTTAAGTAATTTATTGTTAGCCTTTATGTTAGTCCATTCATTTCTGTAAGAGTGAATCAAATTGAAAGGGTATGCAAGTGCTAATTCAACATGCAGATGTCTATAAAAATAGTGCATTTATTTCCAGGTATTCCCGACTTTCGTACACCTGGCACAGGACTTTACAGCAATCTGGAGAAGTATAATTTGCCGTATCCAGAAGCTATCTTTGACATAGAATATTTTAAAAGCAATCCAAAGCCTTTCTTTGTTTTGGCTAAGGAATTGTACCCTGGTACGTTCAACCCCACACCGTCTCACTGGTTCGTCCGCCTGCTTCACGACAAAGGAGTACTTCTCAGACACTACACGCAGGTCAGCCAATCAAGTGGCAATAAATGATTGCCAGCAATCTTTTTTTTTTTAATTTAAACCAAATTTTACATTAAATGAGCAATTTTAATGAACAATAACACTGAAAAATAAAAATAACCATCTTCAAGTGCTTCAGATTTAGATATGGCCACGACGAAATACATTTACCATTTACACTATTAGCACCAACCATTTAAAATGTGAGCAAATTTAATCACTGGATATCTGGGCCAGAAACCCCCCACCACCACCACCACCACCACCACACACACACCTCTAATTGCTTCCCTTGATCCATAGTCATGGGTCAACCCAGGTCCTCACAACTCGCCTCAGGTCCTGAGTGACTGAGCTTTGAGGTGCTGGTGTTGCTTGTGTATTTTAATGTTTGCTTCATATGCGTGTGTATTTATGCCTCGCTCCTTGTGTACACTCTTGATTAACTGTTCACCTCTAACTGTGTGTGCCTTGAGTGATCATATCTCCCTTGGACTCTTGTTTTTCAATCCCAGGTGGTGGGCAAGGATGCTGACTTTGCCTCAGGTGGCGGAGGGCCCTCAACTGTAGCTTCCAGTATTTAGGGGAGTCAGATATGAGCTCTTGGGTCCCATTTGACTATTTGGTTCCTGGTTCTCTGGGGAGGGTCTCCATTTGCAGGGGGAGGGGGTTTTCATATCCTCTCTTACCCCTATATGATTTGGTTCAGTTCAGTGTGTCATTGGGCACATTAGAATCGTCCTTTCAGAGGTTCTTTCCTCTTGGGTCCCTCCTTCAGCGGCTTAGGAGGCCCTCTTTAGTACCTTCTGTGGGATCCAGATTATGCCTCATTGATGAACCCTCTCTCTGCTTGGGTTTTGGTCGTCTTCTCTATTGGTTGAATTACAAGGTTCCCGAGTCTTCCTGGCTGGCAGACAATCCCTTGTTCTCACTTGGTCCTTAGTGCAGCTTTGTTGTACTTACACACTAGATTGCTGTGAGGTGTTTACCATGTGGCAGGCATTTCTGTGGCCTTTCTTTTGCACCTCTCAATTATTGCCTGTTTACTCCCACTTTTTTTTTTATCAGGACGTGGGTCTCGTGCAGCTCTATGCCCAGTTCCTCTGTTGTCAGTGGTGCTTGTGGCAGATGACCTTCACGGTCATCTGCATTTGTGTTCCATCATGTGTTTCTTAGGTCTCCTCGAGCTACATACCGATTGGCTCAGAGGACATGGGTGTGCTCGGGGAGGCGAATCTTAGCATCCTCTGTTGCTGCATCAATTGAGCTTCCCAAGCTGTATGCACCTGTGCTCTGGGAGGTAGTGGCCATGTTCTTCGCTACCCAACTCGCTTATCAAAAATGGGTGTGTCGGTCCATCCTATAGATTTATATAGTGTGGTCCCTTGCCCTCCTGTCAGCCTCTCCCTTTTCTCTTCTCTTTCCTGAGGTTGTGGTTGCTCAGTTTCTTTCTACAGCAACTGTAGTTTGTTGGTCCATTTCAGACCATTTCTGTTTTTTGGGTTTTCGTTCTTGTTCTTCGAGGCAGTAGGGTAGAGCTGGGTCATTCGCCTGCTGTTGCCAAGCTAGGTCATCTGTGGAGTCAGATGCCCGGTCGCAAGTGTTTCACTTGGCCAGTCCTTCTCTGTCTGGTTGGCACTGAGCTCACTCTTTTTGGAAAGCACCAGATATTCGTAGTTTCCTCCAGCCCTTTCACGGTTTGCCCCATTGACCGGGAGGTGGGGAGGGGCTGTCCTAGTTTCCTGGCTTTTGGTCCCATGATTAATGGGCTTTTCAGATCATCTTCTATGGCCGAGATGGTGTTGGTCGGTTCTTCTCCCTTCCTGGGGTTCAGGTCCTGTCAGAGTGGGTGGCTTCCAGCGATGTGGTCGAAAAGACCACATCGCTTCTGCGGGTTTCTTGCCTCTTCCTGGGCCTGACACAGGATTTGCCAGATCTCCGGTTCATCCTCAACCTTCCACAGCCAGCTCTTCCCTTCCTAGCAGAGAACGAGACAGTTGGCTTACAGAGGGGTCCTCCTGTCATTGATACTTGGTTGGTTCAGTTGGGGTATGCATGATGTGTGGCATCCAGTGATGGCTCTCTGCTACTACCTTCGTGCCACCGATTCTGCTTCGGTGGATGCCTTCTTAGGCTTTGGGCCTTGTCTCCTGGCCGGGAGGTCTCATTTTTGTCATAACTCCAGCAGTACTTCCTCCTCCCTGATGAGGTTCCCATGTGTTTTCTTTCTCTGTGGGTAGTAAGCTTCATGAAGCCACAAGGGGGTTACCCCCACTCAGAAAACTAGTTTTGAATGTAATGAAACTCCCATTTATGGGTGAGCCCCTGAGGTGCTCTGCCCTCCCTTCCAGGTCACAGGGTAGATGCCTAACATGTGGTCCCGAGCTGGGAGCTCAAACCCTGGCAGGCAGTAAGCTATCTCTCCTCCTCTCTCCAGACAAGTGGGGAAGGCTGGGTGAGTGAGCTCTTGCTAGTTACGAGAGTATTTCATCATTTGTTTACATGGTTGGGAGGGGTTTCTTTAGGTGGGTTTCAAGGGTTTGGTCTCTTGAATCCAGCCGTGAAAATTAAATAAATATCACTGCTCCCTGTGCCTCTGTGAGGCAGGGGGTGGCAGGTTCTGGTCCCTCTGTAGGCCTATAACACTCCATGGCTGATGCTACCTAGTAGAGGGTAGCAGCTCAGTGTATTTTAACTCCAGGGAGCCACCGGGGGCTCACCCAGAAATTGGTATTTCAATACATTCAGTGCTGGTTATTTTTTATGTACTATATCTTATAATAAATAAAATATACACATATACATTATATATATAAAATACTGTATACATATGTTGAGATTCTTGTATATGATTACATTAGGAATTTTCAGTAGTCATCTGTGTTTTTCTGTGTTGCAATCCTCTGCTCCCTTAGCTTTGTACTTTAATTTGGTCAGTCTGGCACTTGTTTCTAAAATAAATTATCAACAAAGAAGCTGAGGCTAATTATGTTCATAATAATAAAAAAAAAGTTTAATGGGGTAAACATGTCAAATAACTAAACATGTAACAAACAAATTTGTGAAGTGGCCATGTTTTCACAGAATATTGACACTTTGGAACATGTAGCGGGACTCCCTGCCGAGAAAACAGTGGAGGCTCATGGTACTTTTCGAACCTCGCATTGCATTGCATGCCGAAAGGAATACAGCCAAGAGTGGATGAAAGGTTAGTTTCTTTTTTTCTCTTTTGTTGTAGCCAAAGCCAGTTGACATTCCCTGATTATTATGCACTGTTCCATGTGAAAGATAGCTTTGTATTTCAAGTAAACATTTTTTGCAGAGGAAATCCAGAAGGACAGCATTCCAACCTGTACCGAATGCAGCGGTCTTGTAAAGCCAGACATTGTCTTCTTCCGAGAGAACCTCCCTTCGCGGTTCTTCCAGCTGGTGCAGGCTGACTTCCCACAATGTGATCTGCTTATTATTCTTGGGACATCACTCACTGTCCAACCATTTGCATCACTCATTGACAAGTTAGTAAACAATTTAGATTTTTAAAGATATTAGTCATGAGTTATGTAAGATCTGCTGATAATAGGAGATCTAATGGCTTGGTGTGAATTTTTTCTCCATGCTTATCTAAGTATAATGATCATTAGTGGGCATCCTGTGTTTTTACAAGTATTATGTTGGCATTAAATAAATTTCCTGTTAGTTTATTACAGTTCTCGACAATCCTATTTCCACAAACACCGAGCTTTATTTATTTAACTTCTTAAAAGACATCTTAAAACTAGCCTTGTTTGCTTTTATAAACCTGCAAATTAGAAGGTTCTGTTTGGAATACAGTATATCAGAGGTTCTCAAACTGGGATACGTATACCCCTGGTGCACTATTGTTTTATTTGATCCAAGGTTGCTTTAGTTAGCGAGTGTGTAATTTCCTAAATGTAGTTATAGGATGAGAGCTATGCTCGTGGTGTCCCGTCTTCCCAGTACTCTTTGTCATATGACGCTTCGAAACTGCCAACAGTTTCGGCATCCACCATCACCTCGCTTAACTTGTCCCAACCGTCTATCATTTTGATTGCAAAAAGAGAACTTTAATGTTTTTTGGGGCACCTTTGTTTCCTTAGCTTGAGTTTTTGTATTTGTTTTAGACCTTTTGTTTTTGCAAAGAGTTTACCCTAACCCTCCAGGGATTAGGGTAAATGAAGTGAAGGGTCTTACCTTTTTGATACTTACCTAACCCTAAATAGCATTAGGGTGTTATCTTTGACATTTTCCTATACTTGGAAAATCGCTGACATTTTCCGTTACTGACAGGTGTTCTCCTGAACCTACTATTTTCTCAATTTTTTTTCCTTTTCTGTTGCTCTGTCCACCCTAGATGGTATCTTCTTTTCCAAACATCCAGAAATTATTATAGACTCACTTTTATCTACTGTGCTCTGTACTAATTTACAGCTTAATAACCAGTTTTTCTAATTGCCTATTTTGAGGTTATCTTGAGATGATTTCGGGGCTTTTAGTGTCCCCGCGGACCGGTCCTCGACCAGGCCTCCACCCCCAGGAAGCAGCCCGTGACAGCTGACTAACACCCAGGTACCTATTTTACTGCTAGGTAACAGGGGCATAGGATGAAAGAAACTCTGCCCATTGTTTCTCACCGGCGCCTGGGATCGAACCCAGGACCACAGGATCACAAGTCCAGCGTGCTGTTTGCTCGACCGACCGGCTCCCTGCCTAATGTCAGATCCTAAATTCTCATTTCTGTTCTGGGCTTCCAGACATACTTGATCGTTTCTTTAGCTTTTAGAACTTGCTACATGTTTCTTTCATTTCCTCTGTGCTTTTCCAATCCTCTAGTAACTTCTTCCATTAGAGTTGCCCATGAATTTTATCTTAGAAATTGGCTTGTATAGTTTCTCTTAATTCTTATCTATCTGTCTTTGTTATTTTTTCAAATTCATCTGCCCCCCTTCATTTTCCATTTCATTTTCTCACATTCCTCCCTTTATTTGTTCTCCCTGTGTACTTAGCATATCTGTCAAAATGACAACTTCCTGTGTATACTCTGTCTATCTCTTCTAAATACCTAAATACAGGCATACTGCACATACTGTGTACTGTATGTGCACAAGTAGCCACTAGGAAACTTAATGAAAATTACAAACATTTTCTTTTCATTTTCTAGTGGATATTTATGTATAACCAAATCAAGGTTATACATAACAAGGTTTCTTTGTGGGGGAGGGGAGTTATTCTTGCATACTGTGTATGTATACCGTACTGTATACAGTAATCACGACCAGTACTGGGTAGCGCAATGCTTATTAACACTTTCGTGCTGTCGGCGAAGCAAAAAAAAACTTTTCCTATGTGCTTTCGGCGTTACGCGAGCCTAAGCGGTAAGACCTAAAAGTGTATACTCTTTTTACTGTCCTGACACTATTTGTAGGCCTACGTATTTAAATTTGGTATCACTGTGTTCGCAATAGAATTGTCTATAAGAACATACATATAAAATGCTGCCAAAGCAGAAGGAATATCAACACTAAATAAAAACCTATTGAGATCACAATCCGAAGCGCCAAACAGCAACAAAATGTTTCCACTCTCTTAATGATTGCGATGACCACATTTATCCTACATCGTTGATTATGGTATCATTGGAACGCAATAAAATTCTCTATACGGACACATGCATATAAATATAAAATCAATGTCGCAACTGAGCCACAAGAGTGTGGGAAGTGGCTGAAGTGTTACCCGCGGCAACATATCGGGCGAAAATGCATCGAAAAGTGTATATTCAATTCACTGTCCTGATATTATTTTTGGATGTACCTATTTAATTTTTGTACCAATGTGTTCGCAATAGAATGTTCTTAAAGAACATAAGTATAAACCGTCACATAAGGATGCCTTCGACTTGCAAAAAACATAAAAACTACGTCGATCGTACTTGTCGTGTCAATAATACAGTTGTTATACCAAGATGATTCACTGCCATGCCGTTTTCTTTAATAAGCTCTTCGTTTATTAGAAAAAACGTAAATTTCATGGCGAACATTTCTAAACTATCCCAAACAAAATCGCATAATAAATAAAATTTATACAAATATTTTATCGCGCAACGCGAGGCGGCGTTGACTGAGCAGAAACGAGAGAAAAATATTGGTCGCCGGGGTGCGCATCGAGAGCCCGAAAGTGTTAATGAGACACAAGATGATTCAATATTAGTAACCTTACTGGTGCACTTTTGCACCATATTATTCAAAATAATATGCATTTTTATTTTACAGCATTACTTGTACTTAGCGCTATTTATAAATTTGGCCTCGCATGTCCCGAACGTGTCCAACCCTACAGACTAGTACGGCAGTGAGAGGGGTCTCGGAAGTACAGTCGGGTTCGTTCGACTCGCAATCGAGAATTCCGGGTTCGAATCCCGGGCAGGACAGAAATGGTTGTGCACATTTCCTTTCACCTAAAGCGTGTTCACCTAGCAATAATTAGGGACTCAGGAAATAGCTTGTTGTGGGGTTGCATCTTGGGTGAGGGGGTCAGTAATTCGACCTTGGATCTCTATATCAGCCTAACGCATATGAACACACACTGGCTTCCTGTCCCCCAACACAATACAAAAAATATTAATGATCTCAGTTGTGCTTTTTGTTCTAGGTGTGGGAATACATTGCTATCATTTAAATGATTTTTAATTTTGTCCCGGAAAGCGAGTTTGTCATTTGTTATGTCATTTTTTTTTGAGTGACGCTAACAAACTGAGTGAACATATCACCATAGCAGTATGTATTACAGCCCTAATAGGAAGATAACCCACTGGGTTGCTCATTTCTGTTGCTTGTAGCCAGATACAGCCGAGTTGTTCATCCTGTTATTTGTAGCCAGAAAGAGCTGGTTGTTCATCCTGCTATTTGTAGCCAGAAAGAGCTGGGTTGTTCATCCTGCTATTTGTAGCCAGAAAGAGCTGGGTTGTTCATCCTGCAGTTTGTAGCCAGATGCAGCCGAGACTCGGTTAACTGTCTCTGGTTAACAGACTGTTTAACACCATTATATTCCGAAAATATTTACTCTACAAGAATGTTTTTACACCACTCACACTGAACAGGTTAATTGGAAATTTGTATTTACAGTATTTGTATAATGGATAAATTTTTAAGAATTTCCTTGAATGAATACAGTATGTAAAGACTATAGAGTCGAAACCTTTAAATTAACTTGCCTGTCATCTTGTTTCATAAATTACTAGGCAGAGCACCCAGTGGTACCCAGGACAGTCTCTTCCCCCATCATCCATCATTTTATTCTTCTTTTCCCCCCCTCTTGTCCCCCCCCCCTTCACTACCCTCTCATCGCCCCCATTTTTTCCCTTCCCCTTGCTCACCCCTTCTCTCTCTACCTTGGATAGGTAGACATTTCCATTTATGTATAAAGTAACTCATGAATATGCACAGATTAATGGCAGGAGTAACTTCAACACTTACAGACAACACATCCCCGATTTCATCCTATTGCCATTTCAGACTTCATGAAAATCGCACAGAAGGGGGTCGAGTTATGGCTAGCATTTCTTAAGGCACTAGTTTCCTAGTGCAGGGAACTATCACTGCACTAGGATATGCGATACACCCTAGTTTGAGAACCTCTGGATTAGACTTTTTTCTCTGTAAACCTAACCATTTCAGCCCTTTGTATATCTGGAAATCATGCAAGTACTATACAATGACATTTTGAGTTCATTTTGGATACTAATTGTTTGATCTAGAGCAGTGCTTTGTGTCCATTTGGAAAATCAGATACAATACTGTATTTTATAACTGGTAATATTTTTTGGTAGCTATAGTTTTATTTTTAACATACTACCACAAGGTTCATACAGATATTTAGATAATTTCAATTTAACAGCGTTCCACCATCATGCCCAAGACTACTCATAAATCGTGAGAAGACCAGTCCCTTGGATCCTATGATGGCAATGCTTCAGGGAACATTTTGTGGCTTTGGCCTTTCTCTAGACTCTCCCAACAACAAGCGTGACGTGGCTATGCTGGGCGACTGTGATGATGGATGCAAAGCCCTGGCAGACATGCTTGGTTGGAAGGTTGGTATGCTTGAGAGATTTTGGGGTTTTCTGTAATTCTGTAGTTTTCTGTAATTTTTTTAAGGTCTGTAATTCTCAATAATGTATTATTACAGTACTCACATTATTATTATTATTATAATATTATGGACTTTTGGTTTTATGTTATTATTTACTGTTTTGTTTAAGACATTTGAGTGTGCAGTTGAAAAGACAAACGTTTTATCTTGAACCTCTCACCCACCTACCCACTCTTATTCCATTTCCCTCTATGTTCACAGTTTAAAATATAGGTGCAGAGGGTGAGGCATTTTTCTTTCAAAGCATATTCTAAATTTTGTGAGCGATTAATGGCAAAGGAACCGAGTTCTCTCTCTTAATCAGCTACAGCGAGACGTTAATCAATGGGGTAACCACCTTTAACTATACAGTTAATGAGGTGGTCAAGGGAATAGGAAACAAATCTATGGGGGGTAACTGAGCAATACCCCTAATGAGTGTAGCGATTGTACATATAACCAAAGAACAGATCCATCAGTAAGAGAGGGAATAGCCACTTTGCTTTCCCTCTGTCAGTACCCCACTGGATGAGCAAGGTCGACCGGTCTACTACTACGTTTATTGTGTCTGAAATTTGGTCTTTAATAATGACTTCACTTTCAGGATGACTTGCAGAAGCTAATGGAGATAAAGAAGTAAAATGAGAAGCTGCAGGCATATCTTCAAAGCTCCATGCAGTGTGTGTGTGAAGGTGCAGGAATAAGGACTTTCATAGTGGGAATTTTATGTGAATGTTTTAGTTGTAACTCAAAGGAACTTGGAGGAACAAATGATGTGCAAATTGGAGTTTGACCAAAATATTTTTAAGAACTTGATACTCGAATGGAGTTACATCACAAATATTCATACTAGCTCCTATGGAGTCTATAATTATCCTGTGATATATTGTAGATTAAGTTTAGCTCTTATTTCTCTCATTTCATTGCAAATGAAGAGAGCCTACTTAGTGATATATATAAGGGCATTTTGCTAGACCAGTATCATTAGTATTTTTTCTATTGTGTTGTAGTTTTGCATAAGATGGTGCAGGGTTCCTTTGAAGTCCGAAATCTCAATTTATGGTAAATTTGTTAGCGTATTG
Source organism: Procambarus virginalis (assembly GCA_020271785.1). Lineage (NCBI taxonomy): Eukaryota > Metazoa > Arthropoda > Malacostraca > Decapoda > Cambaridae > Procambarus > Procambarus virginalis. Next base: position 4,427,550 of record WNGS01160430.1, on the reverse strand, counting down.
TAACTAGTTTTGAATCTTTGAATTCCTGAAAATCTTTTGAAGTGTTGGGATTAATATAACAACGTGACAATTCACGATTTATGACATACTAAAGTATGTCGAGACGTGCTTTATTATTTTGCTTGTTGAGAACTTTTCATTTAGTCTGCTTTTTTTGCCTTGTGTATATTTATATAAACAAAAACCAAACCAATTTGTTTTAAACTCAATAACAGTTCTAAGACCTAGCGAGGAAATTGCAAGGATGTCGATGCATTTTTCTTACATTTTAACAGCCCTTTTATGTGAATTATGTAGATTTTTGAAAACAAATTCTTGTATTGTTAATATAAAAAGATAGATTACATGACAAGAGAGGTAGTTTTATGTAGCTAATATGTACATACAGTAATTAAGAAGAACGGACTTGTGATGATCCAAAGACAGATTTGGATGAATATTAAAACTAATTTATATTGGCATAATAGGATAGCTGAGTATGTACAAAATATTAATATCGAGATTTACTTCTCAAGATATTTTGATTTTTTGTATCCACTGATGATAAACTGTGGGAGGTAAAAAGACATTGTTAGTTAGTATTTAGATAAACTGAAAGCATGACATTGCTAGTGAATATTTAAGTTCTGTAGATTTCATAGCAATAATTTTTGTTACATATAAAATATGACATGTTAAATATATTAAGATTTTTATATTTTGCCATTAGTGCAAAGGAAAAAAATAAAGTTTAATAGTTTTTCAAGTACTTATACAGCATGGTACTTCTTTAGAACCCAGTGACAGTCAGTTTCACGAGAGGACTTTCATTACGCTTTATGGTTTATATATTAGATTAAGAAATACGAAGGCACTTTATCTCTTGGTGATATAAGGTGCTTCCAGCCCATGAGGTGCAAGATTCCTCCCTTGGCATAAGTGCCAATAGGTCATTATTGTGTAGGTCATACGCCTGGGCCGACGACCGGGCGCGGGGACGCTAAGCCCCGAAACACCTCAAGCTAACCATACAGAAAACCAGTCATGCATTTTGAACAGAGGCTCCTTACTTAAACTATTAAAACTAGTAAAAAAAAATTTGTTTGCATATATAAACTTATGATTTCATAACTCATTCTTAAAACCAGTCAACTGTTGTCATACATAGGGTCCCGATTTAAGAAATCACTTATAATCGGTCGCTCGCATTGCATGATTCAGACTATTGACTAGAGTAACTACTCTCACATTGTTATTTTTGTAAGAAGCTCATGGCATCAGGACTGGTGCCCTTGAATATTATGGAGCTGACGTAAAAGATATTAGCTCTTAAGTTAGCAAAAGACTACACTTGACCTAGCTAATCTGTGTTAACCTTGCACTACCTTGGGCACCAATTATCAAAGAGTTCATTCATGTAGTTCAGATAATGGAGCATTTATTAGATTTAAGGAAATGCAGTATAAATGCATACAATGAATAACGCAGTGTAGCCCTGCTATAATGTTGTAGACAGGTGTCGGGGAAAAGATAGCGTTAATCGACTAATGCGTCATTCCAAGGAGGGCAGCAAGACGTGACTGCAGCTAGCTGGCGCTGGTATATTATTTCCCCAGTTATGCATTCTGGACTTTTATCAGTTCCTCAAATGAGATTTAACACCGATATAAAAGCCATATATAATTAGTTGCATTGTTGTAGATGATTTAGGCTTTTTGGTAATTCAGGATTTTATTAAAAATATATTGTAAATTAATTGCCAAAATTATTAACATGTTGCTGTTTTCTCTGATAACACGACAAATCTTTGCTTGTTAAAATATTTTAATACTGTTTGCCAACTGGCCTCACATAGTGATTGGCCTCGTGTAGTGATTGATTGGCCTCGCATAGCATTTGATTGGTCTTATTTAACAAAATAATATGCCTAACTTTGTTCAGTGCCACTATAATATGCTATTACTTGCTTAACATTAAAGTCATCTTGTAATTATAATCTCAAAAGTAACATCAGGCTTCGTATCTAATCGATAATGATTTCCTGTGTGTATATATAGTATGGCAGTATGAATACTGTTTTGGAACAATGTACTGGCAAGTTGGTCCAAGTCAAGCACTAGAGAAAACTCGTAATTGGATAAAAATGCCCAAAAAAGTATTGACGGTGATGTGCCTTGTTTCACAGTACATGTATGTGCTTATAAATTGTTAGAAAGATTGTAACTTAACATTCGCTTTGCTAAATTAGTGTGTTTATCCTTTGATAATTTTGTATTATAACATAGAAATAATGTAATACATAATTGATGTTAGTCATTCATTTAGTGAAGGATTATTTCACTAAGTGATGTATAAGTTTGCCCGGTATACGAGAGCGAGCAATACAGGACTAACAAATGCCAGTGCCTTAACGTGTCACGTACTTAATTAGAGCTATAATTAGTACACACAATTTTCTTATTTTAACCTTTAATTCTAAACACAACACTTAAACATTACTGGTACATTAAAAAACTTTATAAAACAAGCTTAAATTTGCTAGAGCTAAAGGGGTTCACACATATTTAAACCGTCATATTATGCCGTGATCAACACGAGAGTATTATGTCAAAATTGTCATATTCTGAGAAATGTCTTAGTGAGGCTACATTGTGTAATTGTGCTTTAACACTAACAAATAAATTGAATGCTTTACATAATATTATGTTTGTAAATAAAAAGAAGTTTGAATTTTGCATTTTACTCACTAAACAGTGTCAGAACCTTACTTAGCAGTGGAACACCAAGTGGTGGAGGGTATGATAATTATATCATGTAGTGATGATTGAAGTGCTTTTGGAACTGATTATGAATATTAACCGATTCCACGATTAATTATTATGATTAATCGTGGAAGTTAAAGTAAAAGTGCACTATGGAATGAAGATTGTCGTTTGCGAGGAATTCTTTCATCAAATGGTATGAGGCATTTGGTGTTTATGTGGTTGCACCGAAGTCGGCCTCTGCTCCATTATTGCAGCCACCTGTTCCAAGCTTGCCTCTCCATCTCCATGCTAGTGTGGTGGTGCGGTGGCCCTTGGACGTTCCCCCATTTGCTTAAGGCTCTGAATTTTTTTTCAGGGATATTCTTGCATGAGCTTTAAGCCTCTGAGTGGCCAATTACGTTACTCCTTTCTGTCTTACTTAGGCTGTAGATGAGTATTTATGACTTGTATGCTGGCTTCAATCAGATTATGTCCAATGCGTTGCAACTTTTTCTGTGCTGTCAAATCTCAGTTGAAATCTTATTTTGTTTGTAACTACCGTATACTGTGTTGTTTGTCAGACATTTCCTTACAATGCAGACATTTCTTACATTCTTCAGAAATCTAAGCGTATTACCTTTGCACATGGTAATCTAAACCCGATGTGATGTAAGTGCATTTCTGTTTTGCTGTTGCGTCCTTTCATCGGAATAAGTGGGTTGTAGTTGGTTGAATTCTTTCACCAGTCTGCAGATCCTGATGTTACATCTGCTGCATTATGGTCACTGTACATCTGCATTGGTCTATCTCTAATTTTAATCTCAATCTGTGCTAGATTGTGGTATGCGTCTTCATTCCCCCTGCTTGAATGCAAATATTACAGCTTCACCTGCAATGTCATTCTCTGGTATTCATACATGATTTGGCACTGAGTTGATAAGTATTAGGCATCCTTGGTATTTGAATGTTTGCTTAAATGCTATAATATTTGTTGTCAGATAGGTGTTGACATTTAAGTGTTCTTGTGCAGATGAAAAGTCATAATAACGTGGCTGAAAAATGTTGACCAAATCACACACTAGAAATTAAAGAGACGACGTCATTTCAATCTGTCTTGGACCATTATTACGTGTTCTTGTTTCAAGGTTTCTATGCCAGTTCTAGAAGCTGTATGTATTATAATGTGTTGGTGTTCAGCAAAGCATGTTCCAGAGCCTATTGAGTAACTAGCATCTCTGTAAAGTTGAGCATCCATTTGAGAATCTCCACCTGACAACAGAATTTCCTGTCGTAAATGCAGCTTCAGATTCTTGTCTTTACTGGTCTACTGATTCATATGTGAAATATATGAAGCTGTCAGATACCATATTTGCCTCTATATGCATTTGCAATGATGTGTAACAGGTAGGTAGTCTGATCCTTTTTTCCTTGTAGTCATAATCTTGATGATGGTAATGATTCCTAAGGTGCTTGGATAACAAAGTCTGCATGTATTTCATCACCACATTTCTCAATCACTGTATTTGTGATATCATAAGTATTGATAGTGTTTATTGCACAGCTGGTCCACGTGTTGCTATTGGAAGCTCTTCTGTCTCGAGTTGGTGCTCCATTGATTATACAATATCGTTAAATGAACTGTTTATTGGTCTAGTCAGTATTTTGGTCACCATGCATGCCACAAGCCCTTTTATTCTTATTTCAAGTGATGTTAGTTTGGTTTCCAGTATTTGGTATTCTATCTCACATGGGAGGCCCTGTTATGACTGGCATTGCATCATTTTGAACAACCTCAACCTTTGCCCACTGGCCAGGAAAAATCAGGCAGATGCTGCATAATCAACTTGCGGAACAAACTCTGTGTATTTAAAATATTCTTAATACAGTTTTTTTGCACTTTCAGATTGCAAAAAATGGAGACCTGTGATTGCTCACATTATATTCAGTTGAGATTTTGCTGTGCTTGTCTGGAGTGTTGCCACCTCGTNAGCCTCCACCCCCAGGAAGCAGCCTGTGACGCTGACTAACACCCAGGTACCTATTTTACCGCTAGGTAACAGGGGCATAGGGTGAAAGAAACTCTGCCCATTGTTTCTCGCCGACGCCTGGGATCGAACCCAGGACCACAGGATCACAAGTCCAGCGTGCTGTCCTCTTGGCCGACCCGGCTCTCCTCACTATATAGCACTTGGAAGGGTCAGGATAAGGATTGGGGATGGGACAGGGGAAGGAATGTGCCCAACCACTTGGATGGTCGGGATTGAATGTCACCTGCATGAAGCGAGACCGTCACTCTAGTCCAGAGGGAAGCAAACTACATGCAAACTCCATGTAATTTCCCATGGAGGATCAGAATGTTAACTTTCTTGGTTCTGTTTTAACTGGTTCACAATTTTGTGAACCACCTCTGGTCACTTTTTCCCTTATCTACTTTCCTAGTTGATTATGAACTTTTTATTTATATTCCAAGCCATAATGTATACATTTTGTCACAGTGGAAACGTAGGTGAGCATTAGCCACGCATATAAAGGTTCGACATTTTGTCTTCATGAGCCCCTCACCCTGTTCTTATATCATCTCTACAGGGAATTGTGTAGGTTCCTGCTCATACCTCTCCCTTGTCGTGGACTGAGTAGAATGGCTTGCTCATGTGTGGCATTTCCTCTCGACATCTTTGTCAGTTGCCCCTTTCCTCTCTTTTATAAAGTTGGAGATAGAAGACTGCCACAGATTTGTCCTTTAACCCTTTTGCTTCATTCCCCAGGTTAATAACAAGTGGTTTACTGACTTGGTGTGTTATGTCATGAAGAGCTTGAGCTCGTCTTGATCCAGAGTCAAGCCTGGGTGTAGATAACATATGGCTGGAGGCTTTTTCTAGCCGATTAATTTTTGTTATAATTTGGTTGCACTGATGAGCAATGGTTGCAAGGGGTCCTGTTTGAAACTTGTCCACTGTACAAAGGATACAAATCATTCATGCAGTAAGCTTCTCTATATGAATGAAATGTCCTTTTACACTTAACTGATGGCATTTTAGACATTTGAAAGCATATTAGTTAATACCTTTATGAAGTTCAGGTTGGGGCAGCAAGTAATGTTAGTGATTTTTGTGAGAAAAGTGCTGAGTTGAATATGGCATAATTAAAGATTACCCAAGCCAAATAAGGCGATTGCTCATGAATGCAGTGTTGGAATGCAGCACAACATACGTACACTGAAGGTAAACTGAAGGGCAAGAGCTATGAGTAGAGGTTAGAGGCATTAATATGTCAAAAAAACTAGAAGAAAAAAAAGAGGTGATATGATCACTACGTACAAATAGCAACAGGAATTGATAATCGATAGGGAAGATTTCCCGAGACCTGGAACTTCAAGAACAAGAGGTCATAGATTTAAACAAGCTAAACACAGATGCCGAAGAATATAAGAAAATTCACTTTCGCAAACAGAGTGGTAGACGTTGGAAAAGTTTGGTGAGAAGGTGTGGAGGCCAAGACCGTCAGTAGTTTCAATGCGTTATATGACAAAGAGTGCTGGGAAGACGGGACACCACGAGCGTAGCTCTCATCCTGTAACTACACTTAGTAATTACACACATACATACACACACCAAAATGAACAGTAGTCACACGTGGACAAGATGACACTCACTACCTGTACCTAACAATGGAGATGTAACAAAAAACTACAGCCTTTGCAATTGCTCTTACCTGAAATAGCAATAGGCATTAATACAATATGGTACAAAGATCCTATACATCAACGGGCATTAGTTAAGAAACAACAGTCCTGCAAATGGCCCACATTGGCAGCCAAGGAAGATCAATTGGGATGGTGTTATGAGCCATAACATCTATAACCATCCAACCTCGGGCCACATTCACGAAAGCACTTACGCAAGCACTTACGAACGTGTACATCTTTCCTCAATCTTTGACGGCTTTGGTTACATTTATTAAACAGTTTACAAGCATGAAAATTTCCCATTCAACTGTTGTTATTGTGTTATAAACAGCCTCCTGGTGCTTCCAAGCTCATTAACTGTTTAATATGTAATTGAAACAAAGCCGTCAAAGATTGAGAAAAGATGTACAGGTCGTAAGTGTTTGCGTAAGTGCTTGCGTGAATCTGGCCCCTCTTTCCTAACTTTCCTGGAACAAGGACCACAAGAGTCTCTGGTGGAGTAGCGGTAACGCACCTCCCCACGAACGGTTTGGCTTGGATCCGTATCCTGCATGCCTCTGTACCAGCAGTTATTGGATACCTGGTTGTAAATGATTGGCGGGTCATATTCCAGGGAAGCTAGTGGGTAAGGCTTACCATAACTATGGGATGGGAAAACTCTCAGCCTGCTAATGGAGTCAACAGTCACCTGTTCCTGTGTATAAAAAAAAATAAAAAATTACTTTTTATACTTATGTAAAAAAAAAAGCTATGGTGGGACAATAGGTTACATTCTGAAACATTCTTAACCTTTGACAGGTTACTAAAAGCAAATGCAAAAGGAAAAAAAATTGTGGCTCTAGGTTCCCAGTCACTTATCAAACAAAAAAGACCCTCACACAAGCATGAACCACTTGTATACTATCTTCCACCTGTGACATGCCCAAGTCTGACACCCATGTAGGGGATTCTGTCTTGCTGCGAGGTATCAAGAGTGCTATTTCGACCTACATTACACACACACAAATACTGTTCCCCATTTATGTAAACGAATTGACTGCAGGAGTTTAGTCTTATTAGTTGATGTTTACAGATGATGCAAAGCTAATGATGAGGGTTGAAACAGATGAGGATTGTAAGATTCTCCAAGATGGCCTGAACAGGTTGATGAGCTGGTCCGAGAAATGGCTGCTAGAGTTCAATGCTAGCAAGTGGAAGGCGATGGAAATGGGATCAGAAGTTAGGAGACCAAAAGGCCAATACACAATGAAGGGAAACTACCTTCCTATAATAACTAGAGAAAAATACCTGGCAGTGGACATAACACTAAACCTAACTCCAGAGGCTCATATAACTAGAATAATTTCAGCTGCATACTCTACACTGGCATGAGTCAGAACATCCTTCAGAAACCTGAATAAGGAGGCTTTTAGATCACTGTATACCACTTACGTGAGGCCAGTCTTAGAGTATGCCGCCCCATCATGGAGTTCCCATCTTAAAGAAATATACAAGGAAGTTTGGAAGGGTACAGAAGTTTACAATGATACTTGTCCCAGAGCTGCGAGGGATAAGGTACAAAGAGAGACTGAAGGAACTAAACCTGACCATGTTAGAAAAGAGGAGGGACAGGGGTGACATGATACAGATGTATAAAATACTTAAGAGGGATTGACAGGGTGGAAACAGAGGAAATGTTTACAATTAATAACAATAAATAGAGCAAGGGGGGACAGATGGGAGCATTAGACTCAGATGTGTCATAGAGATGTTAGAAAGTTTCCTTTTAGCATGAAGGTAGTGAGTAAATGGAATGACCTAAAGGAGCAGGTTGTAGAGGCTAACTCCATTCATAACTTTAAAAGCAGGTATGATAGGGAAATAAGTCAGGAGTCATTGCAGTAGACAACCAGTGGCTAGAGAAGCAGAGTCCAAGAACTAGAGCTCAGTCTTGCAGGCACAAATAGGTGAATACACACTATCAACAATCAACAAATATCAACAATACACAATCAACTGCCAGTTCATTGACAGTTGAGAGGCGAGACCAAAGGGCCAGAACTCAACCCCCGCAAGCACAACTAGGTGATTACACACTTATAATGGTGAGCTCACCACCGATCCTCACTAAGGTGACTTTCACCCGAGACACAAACAGGTTTTCCCGCCTCCCCTACAGTACGTCACCGACTGGAACACCTGACCTAACATGAGCATGCCACACAACACTTTATAGATCTTCATATACAGGGTTAATTGTTCACCGAGGTTATACACTACGACGTACATGAGATCCTGAGCCATCGGCTCTATAGCCATCATATCATGGATAAGCTGAAATTCTCCAGTCTGCTTACATGCGGGCTTCTTGTGTCATCAGCTTGATTGTGGTTCGGCTAGCCAATGAATAACAAACATCACATATCTAAACTACCCATGTGCTGTTGGCTTCCCAAAGGAAGAAATTGTGATGAGTATTAATGAATGTTAAGTAATTTATTGTTAGCCTTTATGTTAGTCCATTCATTTCTGTAAGAGTGAATCAAATTGAAAGGGTATGCAAGTGCTAATTCAACATGCAGATGTCTATAAAAATAGTGCATTTATTTCCAGGTATTCCCGACTTTCGTACACCTGGCACAGGACTTTACAGCAATCTGGAGAAGTATAATTTGCCGTATCCAGAAGCTATCTTTGACATAGAATATTTTAAAAGCAATCCAAAGCCTTTCTTTGTTTTGGCTAAGGAATTGTACCCTGGTACGTTCAACCCCACACCGTCTCACTGGTTCGTCCGCCTGCTTCACGACAAAGGAGTACTTCTCAGACACTACACGCAGGTCAGCCAATCAAGTGGCAATAAATGATTGCCAGCAATCTTTTTTTTTTTTAATTTAAACCAAATTTTACATTAAATGAGCAATTTTAATGAACAATAACACTGAAAAATAAAAATAACCATCTTCAAGTGCTTCAGATTTAGATATGGCCACGACGAAATACATTTACCATTTACACTATTAGCACCAACCATTTAAAATGTGAGCAAATTTAATCACTGGATATCTGGGCCAGAAACCCCCCACCACCACCACCACCACCACCACACACACACCTCTAATTGCTTCCCTTGATCCATAGTCATGGGTCAACCCAGGTCCTCACAACTCGCCTCAGGTCCTGAGTGACTGAGCTTTGAGGTGCTGGTGTTGCTTGTGTATTTTAATGTTTGCTTCATATGCGTGTGTATTTATGCCTCGCTCCTTGTGTACACTCTTGATTAACTGTTCACCTCTAACTGTGTGTGCCTTGAGTGATCATATCTCCCTTGGACTCTTGTTTTTCAATCCCAGGTGGTGGGCAAGGATGCTGACTTTGCCTCAGGTGGCGGAGGGCCCTCAACTGTAGCTTCCAGTATTTAGGGGAGTCAGATATGAGCTCTTGGGTCCCATTTGACTATTTGGTTCCTGGTTCTCTGGGGGAGGGTCTCCATTTGCAGGGGGAGGGGGTTTTCATATCCTCTCTTACCCTATATGATTTGGTTCAGTTCAGTGTGTCATTGGGCACATTAGAATCGTCCTTTCAGAGGTTCTTTCCTCTTGGGTCCCTCCTTCAGCGGCTTAGGAGGCCCTCTTTAGTACCTTCTGTGGGATCCAGATTATGCCTCATTGATGAACCCTCTCTCTGCTTGGGTTTTGGTCGTCTTCTCTATTGGTTGAATTACAAGGTTCCCGAGTCTTCCTGGCTGGCAGACAATCCCTTGTTCTCACTTGGTCCTTAGTGCAGCTTTGTTGTACTTACACACTAGATTGCTGTGAGGTGTTTACCATGTGGCAGGCATTTCTGTGGCCTTTCTTTTGCACCTCTCAATTATTGCCTGTTTACTCCCACTTTTTTTTTATCAGGACGTGGGTCTCGTGCAGCTCTATGCCCAGTTCCTCTGTTGTCAGTGGTGCTTGTGGCAGATGACCTTCACGGTCATCTGCATTTGTGTTCCATCATGTGTTTCTTAGGTCTCCTCGAGCTACATACCGATTGGCTCAGAGGACATGGGTGTGCTCGGGGAGGCGAATCTTAGCATCCTCTGTTGCTGCATCAATTGAGCTTCCCAAGCTGTATGCACCTGTGCTCTGGGAGGTAGTGGCCATGTTCTTCGCTACCCAACTCGCTTATCAAAAATGGGTGTGTCGGTCCATCCTATAGATTTATATAGTGTGGTCCCTTGCCCTCCTGTCAGCCTCTCCCTTTTCTCTTCTCTTTCCTGAGGTTGTGGTTGCTCAGTTTCTTTCTACAGCAACTGTAGTTTGTTGGTCCATTTCAGACCATTTCTGTTTTTTGGGTTTTCGTTCTTGTTCTTCGAGGCAGTAGGGTAGAGCTGGGTCATTCGCCTGCTGTTGCCAAGCTAGGTCATCTGTGGAGTCAGATGCCCGGTCGCAAGTGTTTCACTTGGCCAGTCCTTCTCTGTCTGGTTGGCACTGAGCTCACTCTTTTTGGAAAGCACCAGATATTCGTAGTTTCCTCCAGCCCTTTCACGGTTTGCCCCATTGACCGGGAGGTGGGGAGGGGCTGTCCTAGTTTCCTGGCTTTTGGTCCCATGATTAATGGGCTTTTCAGATCATCTTCTATGGCCGAGATGGTGTTGGTCGGTTCTTCTCCCTTCCTGGGGTTCAGGTCCTGTCAGAGTGGGTGGCTTCCAGCGATGTGGTCGAAAAGACCACATCGCTTCTGCGGGTTTCTTGCCTCTTCCTGGGCCTGACACAGGATTTGCCAGATCTCCGGTTCATCCTCAACCTTCCACAGCCAGCTCTTCCCTTCCTAGCAGAGAACGAGACAGTTGGCTTACAGAGGGGTCCTCCTGTCATTGATACTTGGTTGGTTCAGTTGGGGTATGCATGATGTGTGGCATCCAGTGATGGCTCTCTGCTACTACCTTCGTGCCACCGATTCTGCTTCGGTGGATGCCTTCTTAGGCTTTGGGCCTTGTCTCCTGGCCGGAGGTCTCATTTTTGTCATAACTCCAGCAGTACTTCCTCCTCCCTGATGAGGTTCCCATGTGTTTTCTTTCTCTGTGGGTAGTAAGCTTCATGAAGCCACAAGGGGGTTACCCCCACTCAGAAAACTAGTTTTGAATGTAATGAAACTCCCATTTATGGGTGAGCCCCTGAGGTGCTCTGCCCTCCCTTCCAGGTCACAGGGTAGATGCCTAACATGTGGTCCCGAGCTGGGAGCTCAAACCCTGGCAGGCAGTAAGCTATCTCTCCTCCTCTCTCCAGACAAGTGGGGAAGGCTGGGTGAGTGAGCTCTTGCTAGTTACGAGAGTATTTCATCATTTGTTTACATGGTTGGGAGGGGGTTTCTTTAGGTGGGTTTCAAGGGTTTGGTCTCTTGAATCCAGCCGTGAAAATTAAATAAATATCACTGCTCCCTGTGCCTCTGTGAGGCAGGGGGTGGCAGGTTCTGGTCCCTCTGTAGGCCTATAACACTCCATGGCTGATGCTACCTAGTAGAGGGTAGCAGCTCAGTGTATTTTAACTCCAGGGAGCCACCGGGGGCTCACCCAGAAATTGGTATTTCAATACATTCAGTGCTGGTTATTTTTTATGTACTATATCTTATAATAAATAAAATATACACATATACATTATATATATAAAATACTGTATACATATGTTGAGATTCTTGTATATGATTACATTAGGAATTTTCAGTAGTCATCTGTGTTTTTCTGTGTTGCAATCCTCTGCTCCCTTAGCTTTGTACTTTAATTTGGTCAGTCTGGCACTTGTTTCTAAAATAAATTATCAACAAAGAAGCTGAGGGTAATTATGTTCATAATAATAAAAAAAAGTTTAATGGGGTAAACATGTCAAATAACTAAACATGTAATAAACAAATTTGTGAAGTAACCGTGTTTTCACAGAATATTGACACTTTGGAACATGTAGCGGGACTCCCTGCCGAGAAAACAGTGGAGGCTCATGGTACTTTTCGAACCTCGCATTGCATTGCATGCCGAAAGGAATACAGCCAAGAGTGGATGAAAGGTTAGTTTCTTTTTTTCTCTTTTGTTGTAGCCAAAGCCAGTTGACATTCCCTGATTATTATGCACTGTTCCATGTGAAAGGTAGCTTTGTATTTCAAGTAAACATTTTTTGCAGAGGAAATCCAGAAGGACAGCATTCCAACCTGTACCGAATGCAGCGGTCTTGTAAAGCCAGACATTGTCTTCTTCCGAGAGAACCTCCCTTCGCGGTTCTTCCAGCTGGTGCAGGCTGACTTCCCACAATGTGATCTGCTTATTATTCTTGGGACATCACTCACTGTCCAACCATTTGCATCACTCATTGACAAGTTAGTAAACAATTTAGATTTTTAAAGATATTAGTCATGAGTTATGTAAGATCTGCTGATAATAGGAGATCTAATGGCTTGGTGTGAATTTTTTCTCCATGCTTATCTAAGTATAATGACCATTAGTGGGCATCCTGTGTCTTTACAAGTGTTATGTTGGCATTGAATAAATTCCCTGTTAGTTTATTACAGTTCTCGACAATCCTATTTCCACAAACACTGAGCTTTATTTATTTAACTTCTTAAAAGACATCTTAAAACTAGCCTTGTTTGCTTTTATAAAACCTGCAAATTAGAAGGTTCTGTTTGGAATACAGTATATCAGAGGTTCTCAAACTGGGATACGTATACCCCTGGTGCACTATTGTTTTATTTGATCCAAGGTTGCTTTAGTTAGCGAGTGTGTAATTTCCTAAATGTAGTTATAGGATGAGAGCTATGCTCGTGGTGTCCCGTCTTCCCAGTACTCTTTGTCATATGACGCTTCGAAGCTGCCAACACTTTCGGCATCCACCATCACCTCGCTTAACTTGTCCCAACCGTCTATCATTTTGATTGCAAAAAGAGAACTTTAATGTTTTTTGGGGCACCTTTGTTTCCTTAGCTTGAGTTTTTGTATTTGTTTTAGACCTTTTGTTTTTGCAAAGAGTTTACCCTAACCCTCCAGGGATTAGGGTAAATGAAGTGAAGGGTCTTACCTTTTTGATACTTACCTAACCCTAAATAGCATTAGGGTGTTATCTTTGACATATTTTCCTATTCTTGAAAAATCGCTGACATTTTCCATTACTGACAGGTGTTCTCCTGAACCTACTATTTTCTCAATTTTTTTTTCCTTTTCTGTTGCTCTGTCCACCCTAGATGGTATCTTCTTTTCCAACCATCCAGACATTATTATAGACTCACTTCTATCTACTGTGCTCTGTACTAATTTTCAGCTAATAACCAGTTTTTCTAATTGCCTGCCTAATGTCAGATCCTGACTTCTCATTTCTGTTCTGGGCTTCCAGACATACTTGATCGTTTCTTTAGCTTTTAGAACTTGCTGCATGTTTCTTTCATTTCCTCTTTGCGCTTTTCCAATCCTCTAGTAACTTCTTCCATTACAGTTGCCCATGAACTTTATCTTTAAAATTGGCTTGTATAGTTTCTCTTAATTCGTATCTATCTGTCTTATTTTTTCAAATTCATCTCCCCCCTTCATTTTCCATCTCATTTTCTCTCATTTCTCCCTTTATTTATTCTCTGTGTACTTAGCACATCTGTCAAAATGACAACTTTCTGTGTCTCTCCTAAATGCCTAAATACAGGCATACTGCACATACTCGTGTACTGTATATGCACAAGTAGCCACTAGGAAACTTAAATGAAAATTAAAAACATTTTCTTTTCATTTTCCTAGTGGATATTTATATATAACCAAATCAAGGTTATACATAACAAGGTTTCTTTGGGGGGAGGAGAGTTTTTCTTGCATACTTCTTGCATACTGTGTATGTATACCGTACTGTATACAGTAATCATGACCAGTATTGGGTAGCACAATGCTTATTAATGAGACACAAGATGATTCAATATTAGTAACCTTACTGGTGCACTTTTGTAATTATAATATTATTCAAAATAATATGCATTTTTATTGTACAGCATTACTTGTACTTAGCGCTATTTATAAATTTGGCCTCGCATGTCCCGAACGTGTCCAACCCTACAGACTAGTACGGCAGTGAGAGGGTCTCGGAAGTACAGTCGGGTTCGTTCGACTCGCAATCGAGAATTCTGGGTTCGAATCCCGGGCGGGACAGAAATGGTTGTGCACATTTCCTTTCACCTAAAGCGTGTTCACCTAGCAATAATTAGGGACTCAGGAAATAGCTTGTTGTGGGGTTGCATCTTTGGTGGGGGGGTCAGTAATTCGACCTTGACAGGGGGTGGGGGTGGATCTCTATATCAGCCTAACGCATATGAACACACACTGGCTTCCTGTCCCCCAACAATAAAAAAAATATTAATGAACTCGGTTGTGCTTTTTGTTCTAGATGTGGGAATACATTGCTATCATTTAAATGATTTTTAATTTTGTCCCGGAAAGTGAGTTTGTCATTTGTTATGTCATTTTTTTTTGAGTGACACTAACAAACTGAGTGAACATATCACCATAGCAGTATGTACTACAGCCCTAATAGGAAGATAACCCACTGGGTTGCTCATTTCTGTTGCTTGTAGCCAGTTGTTCATCCTGCTATTTGTAGCCAGAAAGAGCTGGGTTGTTCATCCTGCTATTTGTAGCCAGAAAGAGCTGGGTTGTTCATCCTGCAGTTTGTAGCCAGATGCAGCCGAGACTCGGTTAACTGTCTCTGGTTAACAGACTGTTTAACACCATTATATTCCGAAAATATTTACTCTACAAGAATGTTTTTACACCACTCACACTGAACAGGTTAATTGGAAATTTGTATTTACAGTATTTGTATAATGGATAAATTTTAAAGAATTTCCTTGAATGAATACAGTATGTAAAGACTATAGAGTCGAAACCTTTAAATTAACTTGCCTGTCATCTTGTTTTATAAATTACTAGGCAGAGCATCCAGTGGTACCCAGGACAGTCTCTTCCCCCATCACCCATCATTTTATTCTTCTTTTCCCCCCTCTTGTCCCCCCCCCCCCTTCACTACCCTCTCATCGCCCCCATTTTTTCCCTTCCCCTTGCTCACCCCTTCTCTCTCTACCTTGGATAGGTAGACATTTCCATTTATGTATAAAGTAACTCATGAATATGCACAGATTAATGGCAGGAGTAACTTCAACACTTACAGACAACACATCCCCGATTTCATCCTATTGCCATTTCAGACTTCATGAAAATCGCACAGAAGGGGGTCGAGTTATGGCTAGCATTTCTTAAGGCACTAGTTTCCTAGTGCAGGGAACTATCACTGCACTAGGATATGCGATACACCCTAGTTTGAGAACCTCTGGATTAGACTTTTTTTCTCTGTAAATCTAACCATTTCAGCCCTTTGTATATCTGGAAATCATGCAAGTACTATACAGTGACATTTTGAGTTCATTTTGGATACTAATTGTTTGATCTAGTGCAGTGCTTTGTGTCCATTTGGAAAATCAGATACAATACTGTATTTTATAACTGGTAATATTTTTTTGGTAGCTATAGTTTTATTTTTAACATACTACCACAAGGTTCATACAGATATTTAGATAATTTCAATTTAACAGCGTTCCACCATCATGCCCAAGACTACTCATAAATCGTGAGAAGACCAGTCCCTTGGATCCTATGATGGCAATGCTTCAGGGAACATTTTGTGGCTTTGGCCTTTCTCTAGACTCTCCCAACAACAAGCGTGACGTGGCTATGCTGGGCGACTGATGATGGATGCAAAGCCCTGGCAGACATGCTTGGTTGGAAGGTTGGTATGCTTGAGAGATTTTGGGGTTTTCTGTAATCTTATTTTCTGTAATTTTTTTAAGGTCTGTAATTCTCAATATGTAATTATTACAGTAACTCAATTATTATTATTATTATAATATTA
>WNGS01160430.1:4362119-4382987 GCA_020271785.1 Procambarus virginalis | reverse complement strand
GGTGCCACATGGACAGGATATTGCGCCACATGGACAGGATAGGGCGCCACATGGACAGGATAGGGCGCCATATGGACAGGATAGGGCGCCACATGGACAGGATAGGGCGCCTCATGGACAGGATAGGGCGCCACATGGACAGGATAGGGCGCCGCGTGGACAGGATAGGGCGCCATATGGACAGGATAGAGCGCCACATGGACAGGATAGGGTGCCACATGGACAGGATAGGGTGCCACATGGACAGGATAGGGTGCCACATGGACAGGATAGGGTGCCACATGGGTAGGACAGGGCGCCGCATGGACAGGATAGGGCGCCACATGGACAGGATAGGGTGCCACATGGACAGGATAGAGCGCCGCATGGACAGGATAGAGCGCCGCATGGACAGGATAGGGCGCCACATGGATAGGATAGGGCGCCTCATGGACAGGATAGGGCGCCACATGGACAGGATAGGGCGCCATGTGGACAGGATAGGGCGCCATATGGACAGGATAGGGCGCCACATGGACAGGATAGAGCGCCACATGGACAGGATAGGGCGCCTCATAGACAGGATAGAGCGCCACATGGACAGGATAGGGCGCCATATGGACAGGATAGGGCGCCATATGGACAGGATAGGGCGCCACATGGACAGGATAGGGCGCCTCATGGACAGGATAGGGCGCCACATGGACAGGATAGGGTGCCACATGGACAGGATAGGGCGCCATATGGACAGGATAGGGCGCCACATGGACAGGATAGGGCGCCTCATGGACAGGATAGGGCGCCACATGGACAGGATAGGGCGCCGCGTGGACAGGATAGGGCGCCGCATGGACAGGATAGAGCGCTGCATGGACAGGATAGAGCGCCGCATGGACAGGATAGTGCGCCACATGGATAGGATAGGGCGCCTCATGGACAGGATAAGGCGCCACATGGACAGGATAGGGCGCCATATGGACAGGATAGGGCGCCATATGGACAGGATAGGGCGCCATATGGACAGGATAGGGCGCCACATGGATAGGACAGGGCGCCACATGGACAGGATAGGGCGCCACATGGACAGGATAGGGCGCCACATGGATAGGACAGGGCGCCACATGGATAGGACAGGGCGCCACATGGACAGGATAGGGCGCCACATGGATAGGATAGGGCGCCACATGGACAGGATAGGGCGCCACATGGACAGGATAGGGTGCCACATGGACAGGATAGCGCGCCGCATGGACAGGATAGAGCGCCACATGGACAGGATAGGGTGTCACATGGACAGGATAGGGTGCCACATGGACAGGATAGGGTGCCACATGGGTAGGATAGGGCGCCACATGGACAGGATAGGGTGCCACATGGACAGGATAGGGCGCCTCATGGACAGGATAGGGTGCCACATGGACAGGATATTGCGCCACATGGACAGGATAGGGCGCCACATGGACAGGATAGGGCGCCTCATGGACAGAATAGAGCGCCTCATGGATAGGATAGGGCGCCACATGGACAGGATAGGGTGCCACATGGACAGGATAGCGCGCCACATGGATAGGATAGGGCGCCACATGGACAGGATAGGGCGCCACATGGACAGGATAGGGCGCCACATGGATAGGATAGGGCGCCACATGGACAGGATAGGGCGCCACATGGACAGGATAGGGCGCCACATGGACAGGATAGGGCGCCACATGGACAGGATAGGGCGCCACATGGATAGGATAGGGCGCCACATGGACAGGATAGGGCGCCTCATGGACAGGATAGGGCGCCTCATGGACAGAATAGAGCGCCACATGGACAGGATAGGGCGCCACGTGGACAGGATAGGGCGCCACATGGATAGGATAGGGCGCCACATGGACAGGATAGGGCGCCTCATGGACAGGATAGGGCGCCACATGGACAGGATAGGGCGCCATATGGACAGGATAGGGCGCCTCATGGACAGGATAGAGCGCCTCATGGACAGGATAGGGCGCCACATGGACAGGATAGGGCGCCATATGGACAGGATAGGGCGCCTCATGGACAGGATAGGGCGCCATATGGACAGGATAGGGCGCCATATGGACAGGATAGGGCGCCACATGGATAGGACAGGGCGCCACATGGATAGGACAGGGTGCCACATGGATAGGATAGGGCGCCACATGGACAGGATAGGGCGCCACATGGACAGGATAGGGCGCCACATGGACAGGATAGGGCGCCACATGGACAGGATAGGGCGCCACATGGATAGGACAGGGCGCCACATGTATAGGACAGGGCGCCACATGGATAGGATAGGGCGCCACATGGACAGGATAGGGCGCCGCATGGACAGGATAGGGCGCCACATGGACAGGATAGGGCGCCACATGGACAGGATAGGGCGAGGGGCGTGAATATATTGAGGGGCGTGGGACGGCGGGCGGGCGTCACTATGGATCAAGGAGACACGGCTAGCGGCCCGAGGGTCGACCATGACATTTACCCGAGGACTGCCAGCCTCTCCTCGCTCCTACTATCCACCAATAACTACCCTAACTTACCATCCATCATCCATCAATCTCAGGAGACTATGGAGTTGCTCTCTGGTTGTCAGTCTGCAGTGGCCTCTCCAGGGCGCAAAGCCAGAGTATGTAGATACGGGGGAGAAGCTGTTACCCATGCACCAGAGAAGCTGTTACCCATGCAGCAGGATCCCCCCCTCTCTCCATGGCGCCGAAAGTTTCCAGTGGAAAGGCAAACGCCAATACAATCTGACAGTTCCTGCGCCGTCCCAGAAACTGTCAGATCGAGGCAGAAGGTAACATCGAACAGCCCCTATGGGGCTCCAGCTGCGGAGGTTTATATATATATATATATATATATATATATATATATATATATATATATATATATTATAATATGTGTGTGGTGGGGGGACGCACTCAGTAGTGGCAGGAAGGGGTCACAAATTCACCCTCCAAAAATATATTTTTCAAAAGGACAAAAAGGAAAACGCAAAGTCTAGAAATGAAGTCCCAGAACCTTAATACGAGGAGGTAAGATGGTGTTGAGGGAGCCAGGGCGGGCAGTAGTGTACATGTTGTTACACAACTTCCCAGTGGCGCAGTAGTCAAGGCATCGTTAACACCTCGTTAAATCAACGTTAAATTGGCATTATTCTTGGATATTGCGACGACTAATCTGCTGCTAAATCTGGCCAAAGAACGTTGGCGTAATATTGGATCAACGTTGCTCTAACGTTTATATAGTGTTGCTCCAACGTTTATATAACGTTGCTCCATCGTTCATATAGCGCTGCTCTAACATTTATATAACGTTGCCCCAACGTTTATATAACGTTGTTCCAACAGTTATATAGCGTTGCTCCAACGTCTATATAACGTCCCTCTAGCGTTTATATGACGTTGCTCCAACAATTATATAACGTTGCTCCAAAGCTTATATAGTGTTCCTCCAGCGTTTATATAACGCTGCTCCACCGTTTATATAACGTTGCTCTAACGTTTATATAACGTTGCTCTAACGTTTATATAACGTTGCTATAACGTTTCGCCAACGTCTATATAACGTTTCGCCAACGTCTATATAACGTTGCTCTAACGTTTATGTAACGTTGCTCTACCGTTTATATAACGTTGCTCTAACGATTATATAACGTTTCACCAACGTTTATATAACGTTGCTCTAACGTTTATGTAACGTTGCTCTAACGTTTACATAAGGCTGATTAAGCTTCCCTGGCATAATATTACTTGGTGGGCGCGGCCGTGCCTGACTCCGTCTAGTTTAGAGTGACCGTGATGCTGGAGGTCAGGCGTGACCTGCCCGGGCGGGACCAGTTGTGCACGTGACCTCCCGACCATAGGTTAAGGGCAGTTACAACTATTTATAAATATTNTATATATATATATATATATATGTCGTACCTAGTAGCCAGAACGCACTTTTCAGCCTACTATGCAAGCCCCAATTTGCATAATAAGCCAAGTTTTCATGAATTAATTGTTTTTCGACTACCTAACCTACCAAACCTAACCTAACCTAACGTTTTCGGCTACCTAACCTAACCTAACCTATAAAGATAGGTTAGGTTAGGTAGGGTGGTTAGGTTCGGTCATATATCTACGTTAATTTTAACTCCAATAAAAAATTGACCTCATACATAATGAAATGGGTAGGTTTATCATTTCATAAGAAAAAAATTAGTGAAAATATATTAATTCATGAAAACTTGGCTTATTAGGCAAATCGGGCCTTGCATAGTAGGCTGAGAAGTGCGTTCTGGCTACTAGGTACGACATATATATATATATATATATCTATATATATGTCGTACCTAGTAGCCAGAACGCACTTCTCAGCCTACTATGCAAGGCCCGACTTGCCCAATAGGCAAAGTTTTTCATGAATTATTGTTTTTCGACTACCAAACCTACCTAACCTAACCTAACCTAACTTTTTCGGCTACCTAACCTAACCTAACCTATAAAGATAGGTTAGGTTAGGTTAGGTAGGGTTGGTTAGGTTCGGTCATATATTTACATTAATTTTAACTCCAATAAAAAAAATTGACCTCATACATAATGAAATGGGTAGCTTTATCATTTGGTAAGAAAAAAATTAGAGAAAATATATTAATTCAGGAAAACTTGCTTATTAGGCAATCGGGCCTTGCATAGTAGGCCAAAAGTGAGTTCTGGCTACTAGGTACGACATATATATATATAGATAGAGCTAGTGCATACAATACCTAAAGCCACTAATACGCACAGCGTTTCGGGCAACTTAGCATTGATTGAATGTTGACTCTGCGTGGAACTAACGATGCTCTTGGGTACTGTACCCACTGGGTAGCTTGTTCTCGCCAGCGTTCTCAACGTCAAGAAACGGTCGTACAAAAATGTGCCCTTATCCTAACCTTCTAGAGGACCCCACAAACAAAAAAAGGGACAGTATGTCAACTTCGCGAGCCGCTACCATTTTCTAGTACGACGATTTTTTGGCGTACTAGAAAATTGGTTATCTCCGTGTGCAATCCGTCATAATTATTTACCTTAAGGCCACTAACAATCAAGTGGCCTCCACGAGGACAGGAAGCCGGCGGCTTGTCAAGTCACCGACCGCAATTTGAACGGATCTCAACCGTTCCTAGTATGAGAGTTGATTTAGTTCAGGAGTGATTTTTGTTGCCCGGTGTTGCACTTACTCCAGAGCAGCTGTATTCTTCTGAAGATGAGGTCTCCATGCTTGGATAGAATAATCTTAGTGAAGCGCGATTTATACAGTTGAACAACTACCCTTTTTTTCCTGAAAGTCAGAAGTTCGCTTGATTATTCCTAGGTGTGATGAGTCATTTCTACAGCAGCTCCCACTTGTACAACTTTACTGAATGGTGGATTCTGACTCCAAGGTCTTTTTCTTCATCAGTCTGCTGGAAGGTAATGCTGTTGTTTAAGTAGTTGAGACGTGGGTTGTTATGCCCCACATGCAAGGTCTTGTATTTTTCGATATTAAAAAGCATTTGCCAGTCTGCTGACCATTTGTGGAGTTCATGTAGATATCTTTGTACCTAATCTTGTTATAAAAAAATGTAAGTCCTCAGTATCGTTTTCACTTCTCACTTTACCATAAATCTTAGTGTCATCTGCAAATTTGATGATGTAGTTTGTAATATTCTCATTTATGTCTTTGATGTATGACAAAGGGTTGGCCCCAAAATGGTCCCCTGCGGTACACCACTCACCACCAGGTTTCTCCAGTCAGATTATTTTAGCTTAGCACAACCCTTTCTTTGTTTCGACCATTGTCTTATTCATTCTAGTACCATTTATTTCATGCATCTGTAATTCCCGTGCCAGTCTTTCCTATGGTACCTTATCAATGGCTTTAGCATAGCCCGAAACGCTTTGCGTAATAGTGGCTTTAGGCATTGTATGTACTAGCTCTATAAATCTATCAATTTTTGTAAAACCTCTTGTATGTATGTACCTTACCTGAATAAACATTTATTATTTATTATTATTATAGTCCTTTGTCCGAATACCCGGTTACCGTTTCCAAAAATGTGATCAGGTTTGTAAAGCAGGATCTGTTTTTTAACAAACCCATGTTGCGTTGCTTTTATTTATTTATTTAATTTATTTATTTATTTATATACAAGAAGGTACATTGGGTTTGTGGGAATACATAGCATAGTATTTACAATCTTGTAAAGCCACTAGTACGCCCAGCGTTGCTTGCTTTTACAAGAATATTTACTGTGACATGCTGAATGATTCCCTCTCTTAGGGTTCTCTTCATGAGCTTGCAAATGTGTGATGTCAAGCTGATGGGACGGTAGTTTTCTGGTGAGCGGTTTGTCTTTTGTTTTTAAAATAGGGATGAGATTTGCATATTTCCAATCTAGTGGACCTATTTCTTGGTCCAAAGATATTCTGAAAAAAGTTTCAATGGTAGGCATACTTCGTCTGCCAGTTACTTTAAGACTTTGGATTGAATTCCGTCCACACCTGAGGCTTAGTCTACCGTCCACATCATGTCGCACGTTATGGGAATATTCCTTAATTCGTTCTCTTCATCTCCCTCAAACATTTGTGTGGATAATGAGGTGTTGTCGAATCTTTCTAGTGTGACACTGATGTAAAGTATTCATCCAAAGTGTTTTCTGTACCTGTACCTGGATGGGTTCTGGGAGTTCTAGCCCCGGCTGGGCTTGGGGAGTAGGCTTGACTTGAGAGTTTGGTCCAACAGGTTGTTGCTTGGAGCGGCCCGCAGGCCCACATATCCACCACAGCCCGGTTGGTCCGGCATTTCCTGAAGAAAACTATCCTTTTATCATCCATTATAACTTGGTTAATTTCATCTTTTAAAGGGGTCCTATCGAATCCTATGTTTTGGGTTTACGTATATAGGCATAGAACGACTTTGACTCTGTTTTCTTTCGTAGTTTATCATAAAATATTTGTGATTTTCTTGGAATTTATGACATAATCACTGGATAGTCTTTGTATATGTGCTAGGCAGGTAACTTGAGGCTATTAGTAGTACAGTCGGGTTCGTTCTTGACTCGCAATCGTGAATTCCGGATTCGAATCCCACGCGGGACAGAAATGGTTGAGCGCGTTTTCTATCACCGTAATGCATCTGTTCACCCTACAGTAAATAGGTACCCAGGAGTCAGCTTGTTGTGGGGGCTGCATCCTGGGAAGGGTCAGTAATTCGACCCTGGGGGGGGGGGGGGGGGGAAGCCTCTATATAAACCTAACATATACTCTATATATAATCTGGCTGCCTGTCCCCTCCCCCGACACAATTAATTGAATGATCTATTTCCCGACTTGTTTAGTAGAATCATAATTATACATCAAACGTTAGGTTATGCTAATTTTTAAAATGAAAACCTTAAACAGACCAAATTCAAAAACAAAAATTGGCCAGAATGTAGCCTAATTCCTGAGGTAATTCCAACTTTCAAATGCAATACGACAACGGTATGTCCTAACCTAAAGAGACTGAAATGTCTTCCACAAAACTCTCCAGCTCTGGTTAGGTATGGACCTAATTTCTCGAAGTCATTTCAGCATCAAATGTTGCAGGTCATTTCGACATTCACACACTGACATCAACTCAGTGGGCAGCCATTCCTAATCCTTATCCTGACCCTCTTCCAAGTGCTTTAATATAGGCGTAATGGCTTGGTTCTATCTCCTGACAGTTCCCTTCCCAGTGGGGCCCAATATCCAAGAGTATTACTGAATCAACGTTGATATCGTTGATTCACTGTCAAATCAACGTTGATATCGTTGATTCACTGTCGAATCAACGTTGATATCGTTGATTCACTGTCGAATCAACGTTGATATCGTTGATTCACTGTCGAATCAACGTTGATATCATTGATTCGCTGTCGAATCAACGTTGATGTCGTTGATTCACTGTCGAATCAACGTTGATATCGTTGATTCACTGTCGAAACAACGTTGATATCTTTGATTCACTGTCGAATCAACGTTGTTGTAGGATATTGTTCCCACTGTGAAATGGCAATACACTTTTCAGTGTGATTTAAGCCGTTAGATTGAACCCATGGAACGGCCTACCCGCCGTAGCTGTAAATGCTAAAACTGTTAACTTTTAAAAGTACAACTGGTAAAGATCAAGACAAATGTGGGGGGGGGGGGGTGGTTAGGGGGATATTTGAGAAGCCGCCGGCTTCCTGTCCTCGTCCAGGCCACTAGTGTTAGTGGCTCTCAGGTAAATTCAGGTATATGATTAGCCTAAATGTCGTACACAAGGAGTCCTATATCCACCAAAATCCTATTGAAGATACACCAGAAAATCTGCCCTTCGCAACAGTTGCTTTCATCGTATATATTTTACTGTTATTTTGTTATTATTAATTCATTTATATACTTGTTTGACTCATAAGATCTACGAGGGTGTGAGAAGACAACATCAATTTCCCTGTAAAAGCGACCAGTGTGGTCCCGGCTGCCGCAGGGGGAGGACGCACGTGCTCCCAGCGGGGCTGGTCGTTGGCATACTTTTGCAAGAGGTATAATTTAAACACAAACAAGGAGGTGATTTTGATAATTTAATTTCAAGACATATTTTCAGTTAAACAGTTTTGTGTATTATTCATTTAATACACCCACAAGATAGGATTCGTGATTGGTTTTGTATTATTGATTTAATTATTGCAATAGGATTCTCGGGAAGAAACAGATTTTCTATAAGAACTCTGTCTTTCTGTTACGCCGAAAATCTTGACTTGTCAGCTGGGGGTCACGACAAGTATTACGACACTGCTGTCAGAGACCAGTCGTACGACACTGCTGTGACAGACCCGTCGTACGACACTGCTGTGACAGACCCGTCGTACGACACTACTGTGACAGACCCGTCGTACAACACTACTGTGACAGACCCGTCGTACAACACTGTAACAGACCAGTCATATAACACTACTGTAACAGACCAGTCGTACAACACTGTAACAGACCAGTCATACAACACTACTGTAACAGACCAGTCGTACAACACTGTAACAGACCAGTCATACAACACTGTAACAGACCAGTCATACAACACTACTGTAACAGACCAGTCGTACAACACTGTAACAGACCAGTCGTACAACACTGTAACAGACCAATCATACAACACTACTGTAACAGACCAGTCGTACAACACTGTAACATACCAGTCGTACAACACTGTAACAGACCAGTCGTACAACACTGTAACAGACCAGTCATACAACACTGTAACAGACCAGTCGTACAACACTGTAACAGACCAGTCGTACAACACTGTAACAGACCAGTCATACAACACTACTGAAACAGACCAGTCGTACAACACTGTAACAGACCAGACTTACAACACTGTAACAGACCCGTCATACAACACTGTAACACACCAGTCATACAACACTACTGTAACAGACCAGTCGTACAACACTGTAACAGACCAGTCGTACAACACTGTAACAGACCAGTCATACAACACTGTAACAGACCAGTCATACAACACTACTGTAACAGACCCGTCGTACAACACTGTAACAGACCAGTCGTACAACACTGTAACAGACCAGTCATACAACACTACTGTAACAGACCCGTCGTACAACACTGTAACAGACCAGTCGTACAACACTGTAACAGACCAATCATACAACACTACTGTAACAGACCAGTCGTACAACACTGTAACAGACCAGTCGTACAACACTGTAACAGACCCGTCATACAACACTGTAACAGACCAGTCGTACAACACTGTAACAGACCAGTCGTACAACACTGTAACAGACCAGTCATACAACACTACTGTAACAGACCAGTCGTACAACACTGTAACAGACCAGACGTACAACACTGTAACAGACCAGTCGTACAACACTGTAACACACCAGTCGTACAACACTGTAACACACCAGTCGTACAACACTGTAACAGACCAGACGTACAACACTGTAACAGACCAGACGTACAACACTGTAACAGACCAGACGTACAACACTGTAACAGACCAGACGTACAACACTGTAACAGACCAGTCGTACAACACTGTAACAGACCAGACGTACAACACTGTAACAGACCAGTTGTACAACACTGTAACAGACCAGTCGTACAACACTGTAACAGACCAGTCGTACAACACTGTAACAGACCAGTTGTACAACACTGTAACAGACCAGTCGTACAACACTGTAACAGACCAATCATACAACACTACTGTAACAGACCAGTCGTACAACACTGTAACAGACCAGTCGTACAACACTGTAACAGACCCGTCATACAACACTGTAACAGACCAGTCGTACAACACTGTAACAGACCAGTCGTACAACACTGTAACAGACCAGTCATACAACACTACTGTAACAGACCAGTCGTACAACACTGTAACAGACCAGACGTACAACACTGTAACAGACCAGTCGTACAACACTAACAGACCAGTCGTACAACACTGTAACAGACCAGTCGTACAACACTGTAACAGACCAGTCGTACAACACTGTAACAGACCAGTCGTACAACACTGTAACAGACCAGACGTACAACACTGTAACAGACCAGTTGTACAACACTGTAACAGACCAGTCGTACAACACTGTAACAGACCAGTCGTACAACACTGTAACAGACCAGTTGTACAACACTGTAACAGACCAGTCGTACAACACTGTAACAGACCAGTCGTACAACACTACTGTAACAGACCAGTCGTACGACACTACTGTGACAGACCAGTCGTACGACACTGTAACAGACCAGTCGTACAACACTGTAACAGACCAGTGTACAACACTGTAACAGACCAGTCGTACGACACTACTGTAACAGACCAGTCGTACAACACTGTAACAGACCAGTCGTACGACACTACTGTAACAGACCAGTCGTACAACACTGTAACTGACCAGTCGTACAACACTGTGACAGACCAGTCGTACAACACTGTAACACACCAGTCGTACAACACTGTGACAGACCAGTCGTACGACACTGTGACAGACCAGTCGTACAACACTGTAACAGACCAGTCGTACAACACTGTAACAGACCAGTCGTACAACACTGTAACACACCAGTCGTACGACACTGTGACAGACCAGTCGTACAACACTGTAACAGACCAGTCGTACAACACTGTGACAGACCAGTCGTACAACACTGTAACAGACCAGTCGTACAACACTGTAACAGACCAGTCGTACAACACTGTAACAGACCAGTCGTACAACACTGTAACAGACCAGACGTACAACACTGTAACACACCAGTCGTACGACACTGTAACACACCAGTCGTACGACATTGTGACAGACCAGTCGTACAACACTGTAACAGACCAGTCGTACGACACTGTAACACACCAGTCGTACGACACTGTAACACACCAGTCGTACAACACTGTAACAGACCAGTCGTACAACACTGTAACACATCAGTCGTACGACACTGTAACACACCAGTCGTACGGCACTGTAACACACCAGTCGTACAACACTGTGACAGACCAGTCGTACAACACTGTAACAGACCAGTCGTACGACACTGTAACACACCAGTCGTACGACACTGTAACACACCAGTCGTACAACACTGTAACACACCAGTCGTACGACACTGTAACAGACCAGTCGTACAACACTGTGACAGACCAGTCGTACAACACTGTAACACACCAGTCGTACGACACTGTAACAGACCAGTCGTACAACACTGTAACACACCAGTCGTACAACACTGTAACACACCAGTCGTACGACACTGTAACACACCAGTCGTACAACACTGTGACAGACCAGTCGTACAACACTGTAACAGACCAGTCGTACAACACTGTAACAGACCAGTCGTACAACACTGTAACACACCAGTCGTACGACACTGTAACAGACCAGTCGTACAACACTAACACACCAGTCGTACGACACTGTAACACACCAGTCGTACGACACTGTAACACACCAGTCGTACGACACTGTAACAGACCAGTCGTACAACACTGTAACACACCAGTCGTACGACACTGTAACTCACCAGTCGTACAACACTGTAACAGACCAGTCGTACAACACTGTAACACATCAGTCGTACGACACTGTAACACACCAGTCGTACAACACTGTAACAGACCAGTCGTACAACACTGTAACAGACCAGTCGTACAACACTGTAACAGACCAGTCGTACAACACTGTAACACACCAGTCGTACAACACTGCAACAGACCAGTCGTACAACACTGTAACAGACCAGTCGTACGACACTACTGTATAAGAGCCCATTCGCATGACACTAAGAGATCACTGTTCTACTCTATGCGGCCAGTCTTACAGTTCACAGTGAAACCAAACGTTTCCTATGGTACAGGAGCCAGATTCACGAAGCCGTTACGCCAGCACTTACGAACCTGTCCATCTTGTCTCAATCTTTGGCGGCTTTGTTTACAATTATTAAACAGTTAATGAGCTCCGAAGCACCAGGAGGCTGTTTATAAGAATAACAACAGTTGATTGGCAAGTTTTCATGCTTGTAAACTGTTTAATAAATGTAACCAAAGCCGTCAGAGATTGAGAAAAGATTTACAAGTTCGTAAGTGCTTGCGTAACTGCTTCGTGAATCTGGCCCCAGGTTCCCTGGTGAGACCTGCCTTACGATACTCGTCCCTCGTATCCTTACGACCTGACGGGGCCTGAGGGCTGAGTAGACAGCGCTCAGGGTTCGTAGTCCTAAGGTTCCGGGTTCGATCCCCGGCGGAGGCGGAAACAAATGGGTAGAATTTCCGTCACCCTGATGCATCTGTTCACCTAGCAGTAAATAGGTTCCTGGGAGTTAGACAGCTGCTACGGGCTGCTTCCTGGGGATGTGTGTGTGTTTGAAAATTAGGATTAAGGACTTGCCCGACACCCTATGCCTGCTAGTGGCTGTACAAGAATGTAAGAACTCTCGTATATATATAAATAAAAAAATATAAAAATGATATTCGTCCTGGGTAGAGACCAGCCTTATAACACTCATCCCTGGTAGAGACCTGGGGCTAGATTCACGAAGCAGTTACGCAAGCACTTACGAACCTATACATCTTTTTTCAATTTTTGGCGGCTTTGTTTACAATTATTAATTGAACTCCGAAGCACCAGTAGGCTGTTTATAACAATAACAACAATTGTTTGGGAAGTTTTCATGCTTGTAAACTGTTTAATAAATGTAACCAAAGTTGTCAAAGATTAAGGAAAGATGTAGACGTTCGTAAGTGCTTGCGTAACTGCTTCGTGACCCTGGCTCCAGCCGTATAACACGTGTCCCAGGCCACAGTGCAGGACTGAGAACAGCAGATGCCTTTTCACCCAAAGGGTTATAAACCCGTGGAACCGCCTACCCGCCGAAGCCGTAAATGCCCAAACTGTTAAATGTCAAAGTACAACTGGAAAAGATCACCAAGGCAAATAGGGGGACCTTCGACAAGCCGCCGACTTCCTGTCCTCGTCGAGGCCAATAGTGTTAGCAGCCCTCAGGTAAAAAAGAACATTTTAGTATCCGTATTAACTAGGGATAATATACGTGTGAGATGAGGATTTCTACAGTGACATATTCTATATCTATAACCGTATAGGCGTATCCGGACTACAGAACTATATCCGGATTGTAGGCAGAGAAAAAAAAAATAATAATGACTCGTTTTATTTTTACGCGCAATTGACAGTTCCGATACGAACCCTAATGAATAATTTAACACAATCATTATTCAATTACGATAAATGGATTACTATTTTGACTGTTTCTACTCGCAAAAATTATTAGAAAATCACAGTAGATGAGGCAGACAGCAGCGCCTACCCGTCTTGCTGCTCGGCGCCCTGGACTCTCCTGGTGTGAGACACTGGAGGGCAGCGCCTACCCGCCTTGCTGCTCGACGCCCTGGACTCTCGTGGTGTCAGACACTGGAGGGCAGCGCCTACCCGCCTTGCTGCTCGACGCCCTGGACTCTCCTGGTGTGAGACACTGGAGGGCAGCGCCTACCCGCCTTGCTGCTCGGCGCCCTGGACTCTCCTGGTGTCAGTCACTGGAGGGCAGCGCCTACCCGCCTTGCTGCTCGACGCCCTGGACTCTCCTGGTGTGAGACACTGGAGGGCAGCGCCTACCCGCCTTGCTGCTCGACGCCCTGTACTCTCCTGGTGTCAGACACTGGAGGGCAGCGCCTACCCGCCTTGCTGCTCGACGCCCTGGACTCTCCTGGTGTCAGACACTGGAGGGCAGCGCCTACCCGCCTTGCTGCTCGACGCCCTGGACTCTCCTGGTGTCAGACACTGGAGGGCAGCGCCTACCCGCCTTGCTGCTCGACTCCTTGAACTCTCCTGGTATCAGACACTGGCCACTATGGAGAATTTGGAGAGTTTATCTAGTTTCATAATATTTCCAACGTTATTTTGTTGTAAATAGTTCAGGTTGCAGTCGAAAGATGCAAGAAAACTTCGCGTTTGTCAGTGAATATAGGAGCTGATAGTCTACAAGAACGCAGTTACATGCGTCTAACTTTATTTACATAGAAAGAGCTCATTTTATTCCACCAGAGTGGGATAAAAGGAGTATATTTTTACGTGGACAAGCTTGGTAACAAGAGTTTTTTATATAGTGTGCGTTGTGTATGTCAAGAAATCAGGTTGGCGCCAGGCAGGAGCGCCATAAAGCTTCCTGTCCCCCTGCTCGCTCGCCAGGCTACGCCCGACCCTCTCAAGCTGACCCCTGCTTACCTACACACACTATCACGCCGACATCTCGGGCGTATGCGTATACAGTACAGCCCACGGGTCGTCCTCGCCCCCTATATATTAACAACAGCTGCAGATCTCAGCGACTATACTGTCTCTGATCTCAGAGCTCCGCCTCTCGGCTCAATTCTCCTTCTCCTCACTGTCGGTAGTATCGCCCTCCTTCGAATTTTCGTCGCTCATTCCGCTTACGGATTTACTTTTTGATTTGTGGAAGGGGCTCCCAGGGCCGCCTTTACTGCTCGACTCGTGGTCCGCGTAGTCGTAGTAGTCGTAATCCAAGTAGTCGTAGTCCCGCATGGGGCTTGGTAACCTGAAGGGCGCGGGGGTGGTGCGGGCCAGCTGGGCAGGCCGGTAGAAGTTGTCGAGGCTGGGTTCCCCGACCACACGCACGGGGCGCGGCACCGGCCCGTTGGAGTGGACGTTCTTGCGGCTGTGTGGGACGGGCACCAGGTTGAGCAGGTGGATGCCCAGCGGCGCCAGGGACCTCGCGCCCTGGTGGAGGCGACGACGAGCCGGTCGACCGGACGTGTGGAGGCCCATGATGACGGGCGGGGTCTGGTGGCTCTTGACGCTCACGGGCTGGGGCACCAGCTGCCTAGACCCGACCCGGGGCTTGGGGGCGTTGGGGATCTGGAGCCGGCTCACCAACACGAAGTCCGTCCCCGTGACGGACTCCGCCGAACGCGAGTTCATTATCTCTACCAGAAAGTTTTTTATATCTTGGGACCTTTGAGGTGTCTGGGGGCGGCGCTGAGAGGCGGCGGTATCTGTAAATACTGTGGATAACTTTTGAAACACCTGATCCACAAAATTGTTCCCTGTAGGCGTGGCAGCAGCAGCAGCAGGCTCAGCAGACTGTGGTGCTGCAGGATGCTCCGGCTGCTGCACCAAGTCTGCGTCATCTTCCTTGTCTCGAGATGCGAGCCGCTGAGGCACGTAACTTGTAGACTGAGCAGCAACAGCTTCTACCACCTCGTCTTGTGTGGCAAAAACTGGTAGTGTGAGGCTCTGAGGAGCAGAAGCAGCATCTGACGTGGTGACAGAAGCAGCTGTAGAGGAACCACCAAGCGTCCCGGGCTGCGAGATCACGCCCCTCGACAAGTGAACATCGCAATTTTGTCCGCCATCAACATTACTTTTGAATTCCTGAGAGAGAGACTGAGAGGGAGGTCCCCGTGGCTGGCCAGGGGCGGCGAGGGTGGCGGTCCCTGGCTCTGGGTTAGATCCAGTGCCCTTTACAGGCACCGTCTGTCCTGCCCCGAGCGCTGGGACGCCCCCTCCCAAGGTCCTCTGCTCGGATGGAAGCGCTCGGACACCCTTAGCTAGCGTCTCTCGCTCGGTGAAAAGCTGGACGCCCACCACCACAGGGACGCCGATGGGGATAGGGTCGGTGGGAGGTTGAGAGCGGTTAGGCACCACGTCCCCGAAGGCTCGGAACCCGCCCGTGTCCGCCACGTACCATATCTGTCGGCGCTCGCCCTCGTTGTCCACCCAGCTGGAAAAAGACAAATTATGCTTAAGCCATTTTTTGTTTTGTAAATTATCTGCAGCTAGAAGTAATTTACAGTATTTTTTTACTATAAAATTTGTATAAAAATTCAATATTTGTATCTTTCGTTACGTATTCATGTTTGATACAAGGCATTTCATTATAATGAAATCAAATGGGGAATTCCAATGAAAGTAATTAAGTAATAATTTAAAGTACAAATTCTAGAATATTGAAATTATTTGTTTAAGCAATACAATACAAAAGACAACAAAGAAAAGGTAACCTGGAGCCAGATTCATGAAGCAGTTACGCAAGCACTTACGAACGTGTACATCTTTCCTCAATGTTTGACGGCTTTTGTTACATTTATTAAACAGTTTACAAGCATGAAAACTTCCCAATCAACTGTTGTTATTGTTATAAACAGCCTCCTGGTGCTTCGGAGCTCATTAACTGTTTAATAATTGTAAACAAACCGCCAAAGATTGAGAAAAGATGGACAGGTTCGTAAGTGCTTGCGTAACTGCTTCGTGAATCTAGTCTCTGTTTGCCAAGAAGGCGCGGTCTTATATCTAACCTTCCTGGCTTGGCGTTTGATGTTCACAATTATTTAATTAATAACTTTGTCACGAAGGCACTTGGTAAAAACTTGAGGACTTGAATTAGCTTAACTATTTCTTCTACACTGCAAGAAATTGTGTCTCAAGTAGCTCAAGGAACTAAATTATGGACTACATTTCTCCCTCGCCTCCCTGCACTCCCCCGTAGCATTATCTCAATACACCAATTAGATATCCCCCACAGCAAGCAGTATGTCTCTCCCATACTAAGTGTTCCCCCACAGCAAGCGTAAAACTGTTGACCAGACCACACACTAGAAGGTGAAGGGACGACGACGTTTCGGTCCGTCCTGGACCATTATCAAGTCGACTTGAGAATGGTCCAGACGGACCGAAACGTCGTCATCCCTTCACCTTCTTGTGTGTGGTCTGGTCAACATACTTAGCCACGTTATTGTGACTCCTCGCCAGCATAAAACTCTGCCACATCAAGACAAGTAACCTCAGTACGGACCTCCAATTTCCCGTGACATTGACACCAGGCAATCCTTCCTCGGCCCTCGAGTGTTGGGACTGTGTGTAGCGAAGGATCTGCCCCGACCACACCCTGCCACACCCGGCCACCAACACGCCCTGTGGGGAAGAAGCTCAGGTTAGCTGACGCACACACACGTTGGTTTTGTTGATGTTCTCAAGGCCTATATCAACCTCTGGAGGGCTAAGAGCAGAGAGAGAGATAATGAAAAACTGAGAGAAAACCACTTATATTTTGTGACTTATTATAGCGGCAAGACTAGCTATGAAACAACAGGTATACACCAGAATTAAGACAACATACACAAAATATGTTAAAAATAATGTTATTTAACACCAATATTGCATAATTTCTGGTGAAGGGTAGTTACTTGTGTAGAGTGATTCATGGTCTCTTGTGCTGGGCGCCAGGGAGAGTAACTGGGGTTATTCTTGGGTAATAAGAAATGGTAAAATCTTACTTATAACTAAGACAAAACAGCTTTGTCACTAAGTTCATAGTGCTTACCTGTGGGTGCAGGGACCGAGCTTTAGCTCTAGGGCCCTGGCCCCTACTGTAGGCCTACCTGGTGACTCTGTACTGACTGCGTCTGCGCGTAGGACCCGGCCCGTAGCTAACATGGCGGCTACGGATGGACTTAGTGTTTTATTAATAATAATACTTCATTGTGTCTTGGGAGAGACAGTGCAGACCGGCATGAGATGAAGAGCAGGAGCCTGGCGAGGCAGTGTGAATTTCTCATTGCCTGATCCTAGCCACTTGGGGTGGACGGTAGAGCGACGGTTTCGCTTCATTGCAGGTCGGCGTTCAATTCCCCGGCCGTCCACAAGTGGTTGGGCACCATTCCTTCCCCCCGTCCCATCCCAAATCCTTATCCTGACCCCTTCCCAGTGCTATATAGTCGTAATGGCTTGGAGCTTTCTCCCCTGATAGTTCCCTTCTCGTTGCCAGAAAATATGACCTACAGAACAAATAGTCAAATATCAAGAGCAATAATACTAATAATTAACCCTACGACACCCCAAAATGAATTTGATAGTGAACAGCTGGATTGTTGTGCCTGAAATAAATCGATAACAAATGTAAAAAAAAAAGATATACCGTACTTAAAAATATTATATATATGGTTATTCAACCCTCCAAGATTTCGGTGCGCCCCCCCCCCCTCCATTTGGTCTCCCGGTATCCAAAAATCTCACCTTCAAGACAAACATATTTGCTTTCGAGAGAAAGTTCACCACAGTCACCAAAATCAAATCATAATTACGTCGAGCAATAACGGTTCACAGGACTACCAACACTCCCCACCAGACTTGACGGGGGCTCACCATAGCCCGTGCCCGTGCTACTTGGAACTTTTTGTTCCAGGTAGCGAATCTTAAACAACAAACATCTCTAAGATGCCGAACAGGTTGAAAAATATTAATCATGACCACTTCTTTAAAAGTCCAATGTAATGCATTCGGCTTGACGGCTGAGTGGACAGCGCTTAGGGTTCGTAGTCCTAAGGGCCCAGGTTCGATCCCCGGCGGAGACGGAAACAAATGGAGCAGAATTCCACTGATGCTCCTGTTCACCTAGCAGTAATAGGTACCTGTGAGTTAGACAGCTGCTACGGGCTGCTTCCTGGGGGTGTTGTGTGTGAAAATTAGGATTAAGGACTTGCCTGAAACGCTATGCGTGCTAGTGGCTGTACAAGACTGTAAGAACTCTTGTATATTAACAAGAACAGGATAGTGGCTTGATCTCAACGAGCCACAGTGTTGGACAGACAAGCGCAGGTACCTTTTGGTCCATAGAGGCTATAATCCCATATAATTGCCTGTCCACCGAAGCCGTAAATGTCAAGACAGTACTTCACCTTATAATTTACCACAAGAAAGTCCTCAGGAATAATGGGGTAACCTTTATAAACCGCCGGCTTCCTGACCCCGTCGAGCACTAGAGATGGCTATGAGGTAAATATATGTATGCAGTACATTATATATATATATATATATATATATATATATATATATATATATATATATATATATATATATATATATCATAACAGGAATACTTTTCCTGTGTCAGTTCTTCCTCCGTGGTCTGACACTGTCACATTTTTCATCACATGTAAACTTTCGTGATTTACGCACATATATAATATATTAGTATATTTTGGTAGCAGTCTTTCTTGTCAAGGCCGTGAACAACCCTGAGCGCTGTTCTTGTCAACAACAACACATGTTGTTGAATATGACCGAAAAGGTAAGATTAATAATTCTAACACGAATCTTCTCAATATTTCTTACGTTCTTCACTATCGAGGGTAATTGATAAATTAACTCTCACAAATTCACTTGTTTATTCCTGGTCTGACGCCTGAACGCGTTTCGTAATGCTCACAGATTCTTCTCAGAAGACCTTAAACTTTGCGTCTAAGGTCTTCCACAAGGTTCCTCGTGATTCGTGAAAATTTAGTCTCGTCACTAAGGATGTCGCTAATTTTATTATATATTCTTGAGTAGGGATCAACACGTATGCTGCTGTCTTGTCGACTTTTCTTATTGTTACACCTTACACATTTTTTTAGTTGGTGTGTTGCTTCTTTGAGTCGTGGGGTCTTCTTTGAGTCGTGGGGTCTTCTTTGAGTCGTGGGGTCTTCTTTGAGTCGTGGGGTCTTCTTTGAGTCGTGGGGTCTTCTTTGAGTCGTGGGGTCTTCTTTGAGTCGTGGGGTCTTCTTTGATCGTGGGGTTAAGATTGTTGATGAGTGTGTCCTTCCTTTTTCCCCGCTTGTGTTGGTAGTTCAGCCTGAAGTGTGTCAGTGGGGATGACTCTTTTTTGTCTTCTAGCTTGTGGATGTCGTCTAGAAGCATTTCGATTTCCAGGCGTTTTTGATGCCTTTTTGGTTTTGATAAGAATTGACAGTTTAGACCAAGATTCAAGAGGTCTCGTTGGTCCTGAGTAAGATCATAAGTTGTGAGGTTTATGTAACCATGCGCAGGCGAGGAGTCACAAAACTGGCTAAATAAGTTGACCAGACCACACACTAGAAGGTGAAGGGACGACGACGTTTCGGTCCCTCCTGGACCATTCTCAAGTCGATTGATCGACTTGGAATGGTCCAGGAAGGACGACGTCGTCGTCCCTTCACCTTCTAGTGTGTGGTCTGGTCAACTTTATGTAGCCATCTTTTGGACGAGGGATCTTTGACTGTCCACCGTTTAGGGCTGTCAACTTTCGAAGGGTCTTGATTTCTACACGAGTTTTGTGCTGTTGCTTTAGTTGAGTAGTTTACTGTTGATGGCTTGCTTGAGTTAATAACATCCACTACGGGCTCACCATAGCCCGTGCCGTGCTACTTGGAACTTCTTGTTCCAGGTAGCGAATCTTTAACAACAATTGCTTGAGTTGGTTGGGGATGTCGTACTGGGTCCATTTGTTTAACTGACGTTCAGCTTGCTCAGTAAGGGTTTGGAGGGCTTTCTTCTTCGTGTTGAGT
>WNGS01160430.1:4351837-4362094 GCA_020271785.1 Procambarus virginalis | reverse complement strand
TCAGTTCAAAATTGTTGGAAAAATCCTCGGGGAGAATGGGGGACCTTTGACAAGCCGGCATCTTCCTGTCCCCGTCGAGGCCATTAGTGAGATGGTGGCCTTCGGGTAAAATGTCACCCTCGACCTTTCCACACCTGTGTCTCGATCCTGAGTGTGATCATTAGCTCCATCATACCTTACAGCGTTGACCCTGTGATCTACCCAGTCGCCATATTGGCCACGACCATCGCTGATTCATCAACGTTGATTGTGTTGAATTAACGATGAATCGATGTTAATTCTGTATAAGTCGTCACATCAACAATGGGTTCGAGATCGACCACCAGTACAGTTTCTAAATTAAGCAACTGACATATGTGGAGAGCTAGTGTCACAATTGATATGTTTGTCCGTTAACTTTCAAAAATTCAAAATTCAAATGTTTCTTTAGGAAAAAGTACATACGTAGAAGATGAGTTTGTATATATATATATATATATATATATATATATATATATATATATATATATATATATATATATATGTCGTACCTAGTAGCCAGAACTCGCTTTTTGGCCTACTATGCAAGCCCCGATTTGCCTAATAAGCCAAGTTTTCCTGAGTTAATATATTTTCTCTAATTTTTTCTTATGAAAAGATAAAGCTACCCATTTCATTATGTATGAGGTCAATTTTTTTCATTGGAGTTAAAATTAACGTAGATATATGACCGAACCTAACCAACCCTACCTAACCTAACTTAACCTATCTTTATAGGTTAGGTTAAGTTAGGTAGCCGAAAAAGTTAGGTTAGGTTAGGTTAGGTAGGTTAGGTAGTCGAAAAACAATAAATTCATGAAAACTTGGCCTATTAGGCAAATCGGGCCTTGCATAGTAGGCTGACAAGTGCGTTCTGGCTACTAGGTACGACATATATATATATATATATATATATATATATATATATATATATATATATATATATATATATATATATATAATGTTGGATTTCTAGATAGAGCTAGTGCATACAATACCTAAAGCCACTAATACGCACAGCGTTTCGGGCAACTTAGCATTGATTGAATTCCACTCTGCGTGGAATTGACGTTGCTCTTGGGTACTGTACCCACTGGGTAGCTTGTTCTCGCCAGCGTTCTCAACGTCAAGAAACGGTCGTACAAAAATGTGCCCTTATCCTAACCTTCCAGAGGACCCCACAAACAAAAAACGGGACAGTATGTCAATTTCGTGAGCAGCTACCATTTTCTAGTACGATGATTTTTGGCGTACTAGAAAATTGGTTATCTCCGTGTGCAATCCGTCATAATTATTTACCTTAAGGCCACTAACAATTAAGTGGCCTCTACGAGGACAGGAAGCCGGCGGCTTGTCAAGTTCCCCCTCCCCATTTGAACGGCTCTCAACCGTTCCTGGTATGAGAGTTGATTTAGTTCAGGAGTGATTTTTGTTGCCCGGTGTTGCGCTTACTCCAGAGCAGCTGTATTCTTCTGAAGATGAGGTCTCCATGCTTGGATAGAATAATCAAAGTGAAGCGCACCAGAGATTTATACAGTTGAACAACTACCTTTTTTTCCTGAAAGTCAGAAGTTTGCTTGATGAGGTGTGATGAGTCTTTTTTTTTTTACAGCAGCTCCCACTTGTTGTGCAACTTTACTGAATGGTGGATTCTGACTCCAAGGTCTTTTTCTTCATCAGTCTGTTGCAAGGTAATGCTGTTGTTTAGGTAGTTGAGACGTGGGTTGTTATGCCCCACATGCAAGGTCTTGTATTTTTCGATATTAAAAAGCATTTGCCAGTCTGCTGACCATTTGTGGAGTTCATGTAGATATCTTTGTACCTAATCTTGTTATAAAAAAATGTAAGTCCTCAGTATCGTTTTCACTTCTCACTTTACCATAAATCTTAGTGTCATCTGCAAATTTGATGATGTAGTTTGTAATATTCTCATTTATGTCTTTGATGTATGACAAAGGGTTGGCCCCAAAATGGTCCCCTGCGGTACACCACTCACCACCAGGTTTCTCCAGTCAGATTATTTTAGCTTAGCACAACCCTTTGCTTTCTTTGTTTCGACCATTGTCTTATTCATTCTAGTACCATTTATTTCATGCATCTGTAATTCCCGTGCCAGTCTTTCCTATGGTACCTTATCAATGGCTTTAGCATAGCCCGAAACGCTTTGCGTAATAGTGGCTTTAGGCATTGTATGTACTAGCTCTATAAATCTATCAATTTTTGTAAAACCTCTTGTATGTATGTACCTTACCTGAATAAACATTTATTATTTATTATTATTATAGTCCTTTGTCTGAATACCCGGTTACCGTTTCCAAAAATGTGATCAGGTTTGTAAAGCAGGATCTGTTTTTTAACAAACCCATGTTGCGTTGCTTTTATTTATTTATTTAATTTATTTATTTATTTATATATAAGAAGGTACATTGGGTTTGTGGGAATACATAGCATAGTATTTACAATCTTGTAAAGCCACTAGTACGCCCAGCGTTGCTTGCTTTTACAAGAATATTTACTGTGACATGCTGAATGATTCCCTCTCTTTGGGTTCTCTTCATGAGCTTGCAAATGTGTGATGTCAAGCTGATGGGACGGTAGTTTTCTGGTGAGCGGTTTGTCTTTTGTTTTTAAAATAGGGATGAGATTTGCATATTTCCAATCTAGTGGATCTATTTCTTGGTCCAAAGATATTCTGAAAAAGTTTCAATGGTAGGCATACTTCGTCTGCCAGTTACTTTAAGACTTTGGATTGAATTCCGTCCACACCTGAGGCTTAGTCTACCGTCCACATCATGTCGCACGTTATGGGAATATTCCTTAATTCGTTCTCTTCATCTCCCTCAAACATTTGTGTGGATAATGAGGTGTTGTCGAATCTTTCTAGTGTGACACTGATGTAAAGTATTCATCCAAAGTGTTTTCTGTACCTGGACTGTACCTGGATGGGTTCTGGGTGTTCTAGCCCCGGGCTGGGCTTGGGGAGTAGGCTTGACTTGAGAGAGTTTGGTCCAACCGGTTGTTGCTTGGAGCGGCCCGCAGGCCCACATATCCACCACAGCCCGGTTGGTCCGGCATTTCCTGAAGAAAACTATCCTTTTATCATCCATTATAACTTGGTTAATTTCATCTTTTAAAGGGGTCCTATCGAATCCTATGTTTTGGGTTTACGTATATAGGCATAGAACGACTTTGACTCTGTTTTCTTTCGTAGTTTATCATAAAATATTTGTGATTTTCTTGGAATTTATGACATAATCACTGGATAGTCTTTGTATATGTGCTAGGCAGGTAACTTGAGGCTATTAGTAGTACAGTCGGGTTCGTTCTTGACTCGCAATCGTGAATTCCGGATTCGAATCCCAGGCGGGACAGAAATGGTTGAGCGCGTTTTCTATCACCGTAATGCATCTGTTCACCCTACAGTCAATAGGTACCCAGGAGTCAGCTTGTTGTGGGGGCTGCATCCTGGGAAGGGTCAGTAATTCGACCCTGGGGGGGGGCGGGGGGGAAGCCTCTATATAAACCTAACATATACTCTATATATAATCTGGCTGCCTGTCCCCTCCCCCGACACAATTAATTGAATGATCTATTTCCCGACTTGTTTAGTAGAATCATAATTATACATCAAACGTTAGGTTATGCTAATTTTTAAAATAAAAACCTTAAACAGACCAAATTCAAAAACAAAAATTGGCCAGAATGTAGCCTAATTCCTGAGGTAATTCCAACTTTCAAATGCAATACGACAACGGTATGTCCTAACCTAAAGAGACTGAAATGTCTTCCACAAAACTCTCCAGCTCTGGTTAGGTATGGACCTAATATCTCGAAGTCATTTCAGCATCAAATGTTGCAGGTCATTTCGACATTCACACACTGACATCAACTCAGTGGGCAGCCATTCCTAATCCTTATCCTGACCCTCTTCCAAGTGCTTTAATATAGGCGTAATGGCTTGGCTCTATCTCCTGACAGTTCCCTTCCCAGTGGGGCCCAATATCCAAGAGTATTACTGAATCAACGTTGATATCGTTGATTCACTGTCGAATCAACGTTGATATCGTTGATTCTCTGTCGAATCAACGTTGATATCGTTGATTCACTGTCGAATCAACGTTGATATCGTTGATTCACTGTCGAATCAACGTTGATATCATTGATTCGCTGTCGAATCAACGTTGATGTCGTTGATTCACTGTCGAATCAACGTTGATATCGTTGATTCACTGTCGAAACAACGTTGATATCTTTGATTCACTGTCGAATCAACGTTGTTGTAGGATATTGTTCCCACTGTGAAATGGCAATACACTTTTCAGTGTGATTTAAGCCGTTAGATTGAACCCATGGAACGGCCTACCCGCCGTAGCTGTAAATGCTAAAACTGTTAACTTTTAAAAGTACAACTGGTAAAGATCAAGACAAATGTGGGGGGGGGGGTTTAGGGGGATATTTGAGAAGCCGCCGGCTTCCTGTCCTCGTCCAGGCCACTAGTGTTAGTGGCTCTCAGGTAAATTCAGGTATATGATTAGCCTAAATGTCGTACACAAGGAGTCCTATATATCCACCAAAATCCTATTGAAGATACACCAGAAAATCTGCCCTTCGCACAGTTGCTTTCATCGTATATATTTTACTGTTATTTTGTTATTATTAATTCATTTATATACTTGTTTGACTCATAAGATCTACGAGGGTGTGAGAAGACAACATCAATTCCCTGTAAAAGCGACCAGTGTGGTCCCGGCTGCCGCAGGGGGAGGATGCACGTGCTCCCAGCGGGGCTGGTCGTTGGCATACTTTTGCAAGAGGTATAATTTAAACACAAACAAGGAGGTGATTTTGATAATTTAATTTCAAGACATATTTTCAGTTAAACAGTTTTGTGTATTATTCATTTAATACACCCACAAGATAGGATTCGTGATTGGTTTCGTATTATTGATTTAATTATTGCAATAGGATTCTCGGGAAGAAACAGATTTTCTATAAGAACTCTGTCTTTCTGTTACGCCGAAAATCTTGACTTGTCAGCTGGGGGCCACGACAAGTATTACCACACTGCTGTCAGAGACCAGTCGTACGACACTGCTGTCACAGACCAGTCGTACGACACTGCTGTGACAGACCAGTCGAA
This sequence comes from Procambarus virginalis, assembly GCA_020271785.1. Taxonomy (NCBI): domain Eukaryota; kingdom Metazoa; phylum Arthropoda; class Malacostraca; order Decapoda; family Cambaridae; genus Procambarus; species Procambarus virginalis. The sequence continues at coordinate 4,356,936 of WNGS01160430.1, read as the reverse complement.
CGACACTACTGTCACAGACCAGTCGTACGACACTACTGTCACAGACCAGTCGAACGACACTACTGTGACAGACCAGTCGAACGACACTACTGTGACAGACCAGTCGTACGACACTGTAACAGACCCGTCATACAACACTGTAACAGACCAGTCGTACAACACTGTAACAGACCAGTCGTACAACACTGTAACAGACCAGTCGTACAACACTGTAACAGACCAGTCGTACAACACTGTCACAGACCAGTCGTACAACACTGTAACAGACCAGTCGTACAACACTGTCACAGACCAGTCGTACAACACTGTAACAGACCAGTCGTACAACACTGTCACAGACCAGTCGTACAACACTGTCACAGACCAGTCGTACAACACTGTCACAGACCAGTCGTACGACACTGCTGTCACAGACCAGTCGTACGACACTGCTGTGACAGACCCGTCGTACGACACTACTGTGACAGACCCGTCGTACGACACTGCTGTGACAGACCCGTCGTACGACACTGCTGTGACAGACCCGTCGTACGACACTGCTGTGACAGACCCGTCGTACGACACTGCTGTGACAGACCCGTCGTACGACACTACTGTGACAGACCCGTCGTACGACACTGCTGTGACAGACCCGTCGTACGACACTACTGTGACAGACCCGTCGTACGACACTGCTGTGACAGACCCGTCGTACGACACTGCTGTGACAGACCCGTCGTACGACACTACTGTGACAGACCCGTCGTACGACACGCTGTGACAGACCCGTCGTACGACACTGCTGTGACAGACCCGTCGTACGACACTGCTGTGACAGACCCGTCGTACGACACTACTGTGACAGACCCGTCGTACGACACTGCTGTGACAGACCCGTCGTACGACACTGCTGTGACAGACCCGTCGTACGACACTACTGTGACAGACCCGTCGTACGACACTACTGTGACAGACCCGTCGTACGACACTGCTGTGACAGACCAGTCGTACGACACTACTGTGACAGACCCGTCGTACGACACTGCTGTGACAGACCAGTCGTACGACACTACTGTGACAGACCTGTCGTACGACCCTGCTGTGACAGACCCGTCGTACGACACTGCTGTGACAGACCCGTCGTACGACACTGCTGTGACAGACCCGTCGTACGACACTGCTGTGACAGACCCGTCGTACGACACTGCTGTGACAGACCCGTCGTACGACACTGCTGTGACAAACCCGTCGTACGACACTGCTGTGAAAGACCCGTCGTACGACACTGCTGTGACAGACCAGTCGTACGACACTGCTGTCACAGACCCGTCGTACGACACTACTGTGACAGACCCGTCGTACGACACTGCTGTGACAGACCCGTCGTACGACACTACTGTGACAGACCCGTCGTACGACACTGCTGTGACAGACCCGTCGTACGACACTGTTGTGACAGACCCGTCGTACGACACTACTGTGACAGACCCGTCGTACGACACTGCTGTGACAGACCCGTCGTACGACACTGCTGTGACAGACCCGTCGTACGACACTGCTGTGACAGGCCAGTCGTACGACACTACTTTGACAGACCCGTCGTACGACACTACTGTGACAGACCCGTCGTACGACACTGCTGTGACAGACCCGTCGTACGACACTACTGTGACAGACCCGTCGTACGACACTGCTGTGACAGACCCGTCGTACGACACTGCTGTGACAGACCCGTCGTACGACACTGCTGTGACAGACCCGTCGTACGACACTGCTGTGACAGACCCGTCGTACGACACTGCTGTGACAGACCGTCGTACGACACTGCTGTGACAGACCGTCGTACGACACTGCTGTGACAGACCCGTCGTACGACACTGCTGTGACAGACCCGTCGTACGACACTGCTGTGACAGACCCGTCGTACGACACTGCTGTGACAGACCCGTCGTACGACACTGCTGTGACAGACCCGTCGTACGACACTGCTGTGACAGACCCGTCGTACGACACTACTGTGACAGACCCGTCGTACGACACTACTGTGACAGACCCGTCGTACAACACTGTAACAGACCCGTCATACAACACTGTAACAGACCAGTCGTACAACACTGTAACAGACCAGTCGTACAACACTGTAACAGACCAGTCGTACAACACTGTAACAGACCAGACGTACAACTCTGTAACACACCAGTCGTACGACACTGTGACAGACCAGTCGTACGACACTGTGACAGACCAGTCGTACAACACTGTAACAGACCAGTCGTACGACACTGTAACACACCAGTCGTACGACACTGTAACACACCAGTCGTACAACACTGTAACAGACCAGTCGTACAACACTGTAACACATCAGTCGTACGACACTGTAACACACCAGTCGTACGACACTGTAACACACCAGTCGTACAACACTGTGACAGACCAGTCGTACAACACTGTAACAGACCAGTCGTACGACACTGTAACACACCAGTCGTACAACACTGTAACACACCAGTCGTACGACACTGTAACACACCAGTCGTACAACACTGTAACAGACCAGTCGTACAACACTGTAACAGACCAGTCGTACAACACTGTAACACATCAGTCGTACGACACTGTAACACACCAGTCGTACGACACTGTAACACACCAGTCGTACAACACTGTAACAGACCAGTCGTACAACACTGTAACACACCAGTCGTACGACACTGTAACTCACCAGTCATACAACACTGTAACAGACCAGTCGTACAACACTGTAACAGACCAGTCGTACAACACTGTAACAGACCAGTCATACAACACTACTGTAACAGACCAGTCGTACAACACTGTAACAGACCAGACGTACAACACTGTTACAGACCAGTCGTACAACACTGTAACACACCAGTCATACAACACTGTAACAGACCAGTCGTACAACACTGTAACAGACCAGTCGTACAACACTAACAGACCAGTCGTACAACACTGTAACAGACCAGACGTACAACACTGTAACAGACCAGACGTACAACACTGTAACAGACCAGACGTACAACACTGTAACAGACCAGACGTACAACACTGTAACAGACCAGTCGTACAACACTAACAGACCAGTCGTACAACACTGTAACAGACCAGTCGTACAACACTGTAACAGACCAGTCGTACAACACTGTAACAGACCAGTTGTACAACACTGTAACAGACCAGACGTACAACACTGTAACAGACCAGTTGTACAACACTGTAACAGACCAGTCGTACAACACTGTAACAGACCAGTTGTACAACACTGTAACAGACCAGACGTACAACACTGTAACAGACCAGTTGTACAACACTGTAACAGACCAGTCGTACAACACTGTAACAGACCAGTCGTACAACACTACTGTAACAGACCAGTCGTACGACACTACTGTGACAGACCAGTCATACGACACTGTAACAGACCAGTCGTACAACACTGTAACAGACCAGTTGTACAACACTGTAACAGACCAGTCGTACGACACTACTGTAACAGACCAGTCGTACAACACTGTAACAGACCAGTCGTACGACACTACTGTAAGAGACCAGTCGTACAACACTGTAACAGACTAGTCGTACAACACTGTGACAGACCAGTCGTACAACACTGTAACACACCAGTCGTACAACACTGTAACACACCAGTCGTACGACTCTGTGACAGACCAGTCGTACAACACTGTGACAGACCAGTCGTACAACACTGTAACAGACCAGTCGTACAACACTGTAACACACCAGTCGTACGACACTGTAACACACCAGTCGTACAACACTGTAACAGACCAGTCGTACAACACTGTAACACACCAGTCGTACGACACTGTAACTCACCAGTCGTACAACACTGTAACAGACCAGTCGTACAACACTGTAACACATCAGTCGTACGACACTGTAACACACCAGTCGTACAACACTGTAACAGACCAGTCGTACAACACTGTAACAGACCAGTCGTACAACACTGTAACAGACCAGTTGTACAACACTGTAACAGACCAGACGTACAACACTGTAACAGACCAGTTGTACAACACTGTAACAGACCAGTAGTACAACACTGTAACAGACCAGTTGGACAACACTGTAACAGACCAGACGTACAACACTGTAACAGACCAGTTGTACAACACTGTAACAGACCAGTCGTACAACACTGTAACAGACCAGTCGTACAACACTACTGTAACAGACCAGTCGTACGACACTACTGTGACAGACCAGTCGTACGACACTGTAACAGACCAGTCGTACAACACTGTAACAGACCAGTCGTACAACACTGTAACAGACCAGTCGTACGACACTGTAACAGACCAGTCGTACAACACTGTAACACACCAGTCGTACAACACTGTAACACACCAGTCGTACGACTCTGTGACAGACCAGTCGTACGACACTGTAACAGACCAGTCGTACAACACTGTAACAGACCAGTTGTACAACACTGTAACAGACCAGTCGTACAACACTGTAACACACCAGTCGTACGACACTGTAACAGACCAGTTGTACGACACTGTAACAGACCAGTTGTACAACACTGTAACAGACCAGTTGTACGACACTGTAACAGACCAGTCGTACAACACTGTGACAGACCAGTCGTACAACACTGTAACAGACCAGTCGTACAACACTGTAACACACCAGTCGTACGACACTGTAACAGACCAGACGTACAACACTGTAACACACCAGTCGTACGACACTGTAACACACCAGTCGTACAACACTGTGACAGACCAGTCGTACAACACTGTAACACACCAGTCGTACAACACTGTAACACACCAGTCATACAACACTGTAACAGACCAGTCGTACAACACTGTGACACCAGTCGTACAACACTGTAACAGACCAGTCGTACAACACTGTAACAGACCAGTCGTACAACACTGTAACAGACCAGTCATACAACACTGTAACAGACCAGTCGTACAACACTGTAACAGACCAGTCGTACAACACTGTAACAGACCAGTCGTACGACACTGTAACACACCAGTCGTACAACACTGTAACACACCAGTCGTACAACACTGTAACACACCAGTCGTACAACACTGTAACACACCAGT
>WNGS01160430.1:4324217-4342215 GCA_020271785.1 Procambarus virginalis | reverse complement strand
GTACAACACTGTAACAGACCAGTCGTACAACACTGTAACAGACCAGTCGTATGACACTGTAACAGACCAGTCGTACAACACTGTAACAGACCAGTCGTACAACACTACTGTAACAGACCAGTCGTACAACACTACTGTAACACACCAGTCGTACAACACTGTAACAGACCAGTCGTACAACACTGTAACAGACCAGTCGTACAACACTACTGTAACACACCAGTCGTACAACACTGTAACACACCAGTCGTACAACACTGTAACACACCAGTCGTACAACACTGTAACAGACCAGTCATACAACACTGTAACAGACCAGTCGTACAACACTGTAACAGACCAGTCGTACAACACTGTAACACACCAGTCGTACAACACTACTGTAACACACCAGTCGTACGACACTGTAACACACCAGTCGTACGACACTGTAACTCACCAGTCGTACAACACTGTAACAGACCAGTCGTACAACACTGTAACACACCAGTTGTACGACACTACTGTAACAGACCAGTCGTACAACACTGTAACACTCCAGTCGTACGACACTGTAACAGACCAGTCGTACAACACTGTAACACACCAGTCGTACGACACTACTGTAACACACCAGTCGTACGACACTGTAACACACCAGTCGTACGACACTACTGTAACAGACCAGTCGTACAACACTGTAACACACCAGTCGTACAACACTACTGTAACACACCAGTCGTACGACACTGTAACACACCAGTCGTACGACACTACTGTAACAGACCAGTTGTACAACACTGTAACACACCAGTCGTACGACACTGTAACACACCAGTCGTACAACACTACTGTAACACACCAGTCGTACGACACTGTAACTCACCAGTCGTACAACACTGTAACAGACCAGTCGTACAACACTGTAACAGACCAGTCGTACAACACTGTAACAGACCAGTCGTACAACACTGTAACAGACCAGTCGTATGACACTGTAACAGACCAGTCGTACAACACTACTGTAACACACCAGTCGTACAACACTACTGTAACAGACCAGTCGTACAACACTGTAACAGACCAGTCGTACAACACTGTAACAGACCAGTCGTACAACACTGTAACTCACCAGTCGTACAACACTGTAACTCACCAGTCGTACAACACTGTAACTCACCAGTCGTACGACACTACTGTAACAGACCAGTCGTACAACACTGTAACAGACCAGTCGTACAACACTGTAACTCACCAGTCGTACGACACTACTGTAACAGACCAGTCGTACAACACTGTAACAGACCAGTCGTACAACACTGTAACTCACCAGTCGTACAACACTGTAACAGACCAGTCGCACAACACTGTAACAGACCAGTCGTACAACACTGTAACAGACCAGTCGCACAACACTGTAACAGACCAGTCGTACAACACTGTAACAGACCAGTCGTACGACACTACTGTAACAGACCAGTCGTACAACACTGTAACACACCAGTCGTACAACACTGTAACTCACCAGTCGTACAACACTGTAACAGACCAGTCGCACAACACTGTAACAGACCAGTCGTACAACACTGTAACAGACCAGTCGTACAACACTGTAACAGACCAGTCGTACAACACTGTAACACACCAGTCGTACAACACTGTAACTCACCAGTCGTACAACACTGTAACTCACCAGTCGTACAACACTGTAACTCACCAGTCGTTCAACACTGTAACAGACCAGTCATACAACACTGTAACAGACCAGTCATACAACACTGTAACAGACCAGTCATACAACACTGTAACACACCAGTCGTACAACACTGTAACTCACTAGTCGTACAACACTGTAACACACCAATCGTACAACACTGTAACAGACCAGTCGTACGACACTGTAACAGACCAGTCGTACAACACTGTAACAGACCAGTCGTACAACACTGTAACACACCAGTCGTTCAACACTGTAACAGACCAGTCGTACAACACTGTAACAGACCAGTTGTACAGCACTGTAACAGACCAGTCGTACAACACTGTAAGAGACCAGTCGTACAACACTGTAACTCACCAGTCGTACAACACTGTAACAGACCAGTCGTACAACACTGTAACTCACCAGTCGTACAACACTGTAACAGACCAGTCGCACAACACTGTAACAGACCAGTCTTACAACACTGTAACAGACCAGTCGCACAACACTGTAACAGACCAGTCGTACAACACTGTAACAGACCAGTCGTACGACACTACTGTAACAGACCAGTCGTACAACACTGTAACACACCAGTCGTACAACACTGTAACTCACCAGTCGTACAACACTGTAACAGACCAGTCGCACAACACTGTAACAGACCAGTCGTACAACACTGTAACAGACCAGTCGTACAACACTGTAACAGACCAGTCGTACTACACTGTAACACACCAGTCGTACAACACTGTAACTCACCAGTCGTACAACACTGTAACTCACCAGTCGTACAACACTGTAACTCACCAGTCGTTCAACACTGTAACAGACCAGTCATACAACACTGTAACAGACCAGTCATACAACACTGTAACAGACCAGTCATACAACACTGTAACACACCAGTCGTACAACACTGTAACTCACTAGTCGTACAACACTGTAACACACCAATCGTACAACACTGTAACAGACCAGTCGTACGACACTGTAACAGACCAGTCGTACAACACTGTAACAGACCAGTCGTACAACACTGTAACACACCAGTCGTACAACACTGTAACAGACCAGTCGTACAACACTGTAACAGACCAGTTGTACAACACTGTAACAGACCAGTCGTACAACACTGTAAGAGACCAGTCGTACAACACTGTAACTCACCAGTCGTACAACACTGTAACAGACCAGTCGTACAACACTGTAACAGACCAGTCGTACAACACTGTAACAGACCAGTCGTACAACACTGTAACAGACCAGTCGTACAACACTGTAACAGACCAGTCGTACAACACTGTAACACACCAGTCGTACAACACTGTAACACACCAGTCGTACAACACTGTAACACACCAGTCGTACAACACTGTAACACACCAGTCGTACAACACTGTAACACACCAGTCGTACAACACTGTAACACACCAGTCGTACAACACTGTAACACACCAGTTGTACAACACTGTAACAGACCAGTCGTACAACACTGTAACACACCAGTCGTACAACACTGTAACACACCAGTCGTACAACACTGTAACACACCAGTTGTACAACACTACTGTAACAGACCAGTCGTACAACACTGTAACACACCAGTCGTACAACACTGTAACACACCAGTCGTACGACACTGTAACAGACCAGTCGTACAACACTGTAACACACCAGTCGTACAACACTGTAACAGACCAGTCGTACATCACTACTGTAACAGACCAGTCGTACGACACTGTAACACACCAGTCGTACAACACTGTAACAGACCAGTCGTACAACACTGTAACAGACCAGTCGTACAACACTGTAACACACCAGTCGTACAACACTGTAACAGACCAGTCATACAACACTGTAACAGACCAGTCATACAACACTGTAACACACCAGTCGTACAACACTGTAACTCACTAGTCGTACAACACTGTAACACACCATCGTACAACACTGTAACAGACCAGTCGTTCGACACTGTAACAGACCAGTCGTACAACACTGTAACAGACCAGTCGTACAACACTGTAACACACCAGTCGTTCAACACTGTAACAGACCAGTCGTACAACACTGTAACAGACCAGTTGTACAACACTGTAACAGACCAGTCGTACAACACTGTAAGAGACCAGTCGTACAACACTGTAACACACCAGTCGTACAACACTGTAACAGACCAGTCGTACAACACTGTAACAGACCAGTCGTACAACACTGTAACTCACCAGTCGTACAACACTGTAACAGACCAGTCGTACAACACTGTAACAGACCAGTCGTACAACACTGTAACAGACCAGTCGTACAACACTGTAACAGACCAGTCGTACAACACTGTAACAGACCAGTCGTACAACACTGTAACAGACCAGTCGTACAACACTGTAACACACCAGTCGTACGACACTGTAACACACCAGTCGTACAACACTGTAACACACCAGTCGTACAACACTGTAACACACCAGTCGTACAACACTGTAACACACCAGTCGTACAACACTGTAACAGACCAGTCGTACAACACTGTAACACACCAGTCGTACAACACTGTAACACACCAGTCGTACAACACTGTAACACACCAGTCGTACAACACTACTGTAACAGACCAGTCGTACAACACTGTAACACACCAGTCGTACAACACTGTAACACACCAGTCGTACGACACTGTAACAGACCAGTCGTACAACACTGTAACACACCAGTCGTACAACACTGTAACAGACCAGTCGTACAACACTGTAACAGACCAGTCGTACGACACTGTAACAGACCAGTCGTACGACACTGTAACACACCAGTCGTACAACACTGTAACAGACCAGTCGTACAACACTACTGTAACAGACCAGTCGTACAACACTGTAACAGACCAGTCGTACAACACTGTAACAGACCAGTCGTACGACACTGTAACAGACCAGTCGTACAACACTGTAACAGACCAGTCGTACAACACTGTAACTCACCAGTCGTACAACACTGTAACAGGCCAGTCGTACGACACTGTAACACCAGTCGTACGACACTGTAACACACCAGTCGTACGACACTGTAACACACCAGTCGTACGACACTACTGTATAAGAGCCCATTCGCATGACACTAAGAGATCACTGTTCTACTCTATGCGGCCAGTCTTACAGTTCACAGTGAAACCAAACGTTTCCTATGGTACAGGAGCCAGATTCACGAAGCCGTTACGCCAGCACTTACGAACCTGTCCATCTTGTCTCAATCTTTGGCGGCTTTGTTTACAATTATTAAACAGTTAATGAGCTCCGAAGCACCTGGAGGCTGTTTATAAGAATAACAACCGTTGATTGGCAAGTTTTCATGCTTGTAAACTGTTTAATAAATGTAACCAAAGCCGTCAAAGATTGAGGAAAGATGTACACGTTCGTAAGTGCTTGCGTAACTGCTTCGTGAATATGGCCCATAGGTTCGTAAGTACTTGCGTAACTGCTTCGTGAATCTGGCCCCAAGTTCCCTGGTGAGACCTGCCTTACAATACTCGTCCCTCGTATCCTTACGACCTGACGGGGCCTGAGGGCTGAGTGGACAGCGCTCGGGGTTCGTAGTCCTAAGGTTCCGGGTTCGATCCCCGGCGGAGGCGGAAACAAATGGGTAGAATTTCCGTTACCCTGATGCATCTGTTCACCTAGCAGTAAATAGGTTCCTGGGAGTTAGACAGCTGCTACGGGCTGCTTCCTGGGAATGTGTGTGTGTGTGAAAATTAGGATTAAGGACTTGCCCGACACCCTATGCCTGCTAGTGGCTGTACAAGAATGTAAGAATTCTCGTATATATATAAATAAAAAAATATAAAAATGATATTCGTCTTGGGTAGAGACCAGCCTTGTAACACTCATCCCTGGTAGAGACCTGGGGCAGATTCACGAAGCAGTTACGCAAGCACTTACGAACCTATACATCTTTTTTCAATCTTTGGCGGCTTTGTTTACAGTTATTAATCGAGCTCCGAAGCACCAGGAGGCTGTTTATAACAATAACAACAATTGTTTGGGAAGTTTTCATGCTTGTAAACTGTTTAATAAATGTAACCAAAGTTGTCAAAGATTAAGGAAAGATGTACACGTTCGTAAGTGCTTGCGTAACTGCTTCGTGACCCTGGCTCCAGCCGTATAACACGTGTCCCAGGCCACAGTGCAGGACTGAGAACAGCAGATGCCTTTTCACCCAAAGGGTTATAAACCCGTGGAACCGCCTACCCGCCGAAGCCGTAAATGCCCAAACTGTTAAATGTCAAAGTACAACTGGAAAAGATCACCAAGGCAAATAGGGGGACCTTCGACAAGCCGCCGACTTCCTGTCCTCGTCGAGGCCAATAGTGTTAGCGGCCCTCAGGTAAAAAAGAACATTTTAGTATCCGTATTAACTAGGGATAATATACGTGTGAGATGAGGATTTCTACAGTGACATATTCTATATCTATAACCGTATAGGCGTATCCGGACTACAGAACTATATCCGGATTGTAGGCAGAGAAAAAAAAATAATAATGACTCGTTTTATTTTTACGCGCAATTGACAGTTCCGATACGAACCCTAATGAATAATTTAACACAATCATTATTCAATTACGATAAATGGATTACTATTTTGACTGTTTCTACTCGCAAAAATTATTAGAAAATCACAGTAGATGAGGCAGACAGCAGCGCCTACCCGCCTTGCTGCTCGGCGCCCTGGACTCTCCTGGTGTGAGACACTGGAGGGCAGCGCCTACCCGCCTTGCTGCTCGACGCCCTGGACTCTCCTGGTGTGAGACACTGGAGGGCAGCGCCTACCCGCCTTGCTGCTCGACGCCCTGGACTCTCCTGGTGTGAGACACTGGAGGGCAGCGCCTACCCGCCTTGCTGCTCGACGCCCTGGACTCTCCTGGTGTGAGACACTGGAGGGCAGCGCCTACCCGCCTTGCTGCTCGACGCCCTGGACTCTCCTGGTGTGAGACACTGGAGGGCAGCGCCTACCCGCCTTGCTGCTCGACGCCCTGGACTCTCCTGGTGTGAGACACTGGAGGGCAGCGCCTACCCGCCTTGCTGCTCGACGCCCTGGACTCTCCTGGTGTGAGACACTGGAGGGCAGCGCCTACCCGCCTTGCTGCTCGACGCCCTGGACTCTCCTGGTGTCAGACACTGGAGGGCAGCGCCTACCCGCCTTGCTGCTCGACGCCCTGGACTCTCCTGGTGTCAGACACTGGAGGGCAGCGCCTACCCGCCTTGCTGCTCGACGCCCTGGACTCTCCTGGTGTCAGACACTGGAGGGCAGCGCCTACCCGCCTTGCTGCTCGACGCCCTGGACTCTCCTGGTGTCAGACACTGGAGGGCAGAGCCTACCCGCCTTGCTGCTCGACGCCCTGGACTCTCCTGGTGTCAGACACTGGAGGGCAGCGCCTACCCGCCTTGCTGCTCGACGCCCTGGACTCTCCTGGTGTCAGACACTGGAGGGCAGCGCCTACCCGCCTTGCTGCTCGACTCCTTGAACTCTCCTGGTATCAGACACTGGCCACTATGGAGAATTTGGAGAGTTTATCTAGTTTCATAATATTTCCAACGTTATTTTGTTGTAAATAGTTCAGGTTGCAGTCGAAAGATGCAAGAAAACTTCGCGTTTGTCAGTGAATATAGGAGCTGATAGTCTACAAGAACGCAGTTACATGCGTCTAACTTTATTTACATAGAAAGAGCTCATTTTATTCCACCAGAGTGGGATAAAAGGAGTATATTTTTACGTGGACAAGCTTGGTAACAAGAGTTTTTTATATAGTGTGCGTTGTGTATGTCAAGAAATCAGGTTGGCGCCAGGCAGGAGCGCCATAAAGCTTCCTGTCCCCCTGCTCGCTCGCCAGGCTACGCCCGACCCTCTCAAGCTGACCCCTGCTTACCTACACACACTATCACGCCGACATCTCGGGCGTATGCGTATACAGTACAGCCCACGGGTCGTCCTCGCCCCCTATATATTAACAACAGCTGCAGATCTCAGCGACTATACTGTCTCTGATCTCAGAGCTCCGCCTCTCGGCTCAATTCTCCTTCTCCTCACTGTCGGTAGTATCGCCCTCCTTCGAATTTTCGTCGCTCATTCCGCTTACGGATTTACTTTTTGATTTGTGGAAGGGGCTCCCAGGGCCGCCTTTACTGCTCGACTCGTGGTCCGCGTAGTCGTAGTAGTCGTAATCCAAGTAGTCGTAGTCCCGCATGGGGCTTGGTAACCTGAAGGGCGCGGGGGTGGTGCGGGCCAGCTGGGCAGGCCGGTAGAAGTTGTCGAGGCTGGGTTCCCCGACCACACGCACGGGGCGCGGCACCGGCCCGTTGGAGTGGACGTTCTTGCGGCTGTGTGGGACGGGCACCAGGTTGAGCAGGTGGATGCCCAGCGGCGCCAGGGACCTCGCGCCCTGGTGGAGGCGACGACGAGCCGGTCGACCGGACGTGTGGAGGCCCATGATGACGGGCGGGGTCTGGTGGCTCTTGACGCTCACGGGCTGGGGCACCAGCTGCCTAGACCCGACCCGGGGCTTGGGGGCGTTGGGGATCTGGAGCCGGCTCACCAACACGAAGTCCGTCCCCGTGACGGACTCCGCCGAACGCGAGTTCATTATCTCTACCAGAAAGTTTTTTATATCTTGGGACCTTTGAGGTGTCTGGGGGCGGCGCTGAGAGGCGGCGGTATCTGTAAATACTGTGGATAACTTTTGAAACACCTGATCCACAAAATTGTTCCCTGTAGGCGTGGCAGCAGCAGCAGCAGGCTCAGCAGACTGTGGTGCTGCAGGATGCTCCGGCTGCTGCACCAAGTCTGCGTCATCTTCCTTGTCTCGAGATGCGAGCCGCTGAGGCACGTAACTTGTAGACTGAGCAGCAACAGCTTCTACCACCTCGTCTTGTGTGGCAAAAACTGGTAGTGTGAGGCTCTGAGGAGCAGAAGCAGCATCTGACGTGGTGACAGAAGCAGCTGTAGAGGAACCACCAAGCGTCCCGGGCTGCGAGATCACGCCCCTCGACAAGTGAACATCGCAATTTTGTCCGCCATCAACATTACTTTTGAATTCCTGAGAGAGAGGAGGTCCCCGTGGCTGGCCAGGGGCGGCGAGGGTGGCGGTCCCTGGCTCTGGGTTAGATCCAGTGCCCTTTACAGGCACCGTCTGTCCTGCCCCGAGCGCTGGGACGCCCCCTCCCAAGGTCCTCTGCTCGGATGGAAGCGCTCGGACACCCTTAGCTAGCGTCTCTCGCTCGGTGAAAAGCTGGACGCCCACCACCACAGGGACGCCGATGGGGATAGGGTCGGTGGGAGGTTGAGAGCGGTTAGGCACCACGTCCCGAAGGCTCGGAACCCGCCCGTGTCCGCCACGTACCATATCTGTCGGCGCTCGCCTCGTTGTCCACCCAGCTGGAAAAAGACAAATTATGCTTAAGCCATTTTTGTTTGTAAATTATCTTGCAGTTTGTAGAAGTAAGTAATTACAGTATTTTTTACTATAAAATTTGTATAAAAATTCAATATTTGTATCNGTCCATAAGGAATATTAGAAGACTGCATTTTCCCACTACCTACATTGAAAAAACCAGTGTTGAACGTAATGAAACGTGCCTCCTCCTGGTGGAGCCCCAGTGGCTCCTTGAAGCTATGTTGCTGAGATTGCTCCAAGCTACTAAGTCACATCAGCTGTGGGAGTTGTGTTTAGCCTACTGAGAACGACTCACCACACGACGAAACTACGACGTTGCTACAACATTCGAACAAGTTTTAACAGCCAATATAGCAAGTTGTAACAACGTTCCGATACATCATGAAAATGTTATAACAAGATGTAACAACTTTATTACAAGTTGGTACAAGCGGAAAATAGGGACAGTTATGGTGTGTGTTTACAGGGTAGAGCCAGAACCTGGCCCTCCCCTTGCAAAGGTGCAGGAATGAAGTGACATTCTGCCACCTCATAGAGAAAGCCTCTAGAAAGTCTGTGAAGCATTACAGACACGATTTCAGTTTCGTCTGCAAATTTGATTTACCCGAATTTACTCGAGGGTCACCATCTACCTAATGGTCTCGAAGGGGACATTTGTCCCCATCGAGGCCATTAGGTAGTTTCAACCATTGTTATTTTCACCTCATTGTCTTCATCCATTGTATCACCTTAAAGAGTCTTGCCTTGTCATGATAAGGGGGGTCACTCATGACTCCCTGAGGTTGGTGGGGGATTGGCGTAGCCCCTTACCCTGCCCCTGTCTGGGCATTGTCCTTGCATCCTCCTCAAGAGCTTCACCTTGTTGTGATGAAAGGGCTCACGTGTGACACCCTGAGACTGAAGAGGGGGGTTGCCTCGGCCCCCCTCTCCAGGTGTTGTACGTGCAAAATAAGACAAACGTAGGGATTCTGTTTGGGTCAACGGACTACTTCCTGGAGGGGCTGCCATTGGAGACTGGGTGTCCAGGTTTAGGATGAGAGGGAGATTTTTTTTCTCACCAGTGTAGGAGAATGTATGATGCAATAGGAATTTTCCTGTTAAAAGGGGCAGGCATCACTTTGGACGACACACCTCTTACTGCACTGGCCAGTGCTTAGCTTCCGTTGCTGCCCTGGTATATGATAACCCTTGGCACTGAGACCCAAACTTTTCAAAACGCTAAACAGTATGGTAAACGAACTGATGTGTCCAACACAGGCTCGTGGGGTGGGAACCAAGCCCTTTCCCCTCCACTCCACCCTGCCCCATCTACCTACAGTCTGACCCTGATGGAAGATTGGGCTACATTCTTTGACTACCCAACTGGCCCTCCCTGTTCTACTTCCTTGGCAGGGTTGAGTAGTGGTGACTACCTTGTTACCTGCAGCAGAAATGTATAATAATAATAATGAGAATAATGCTATTTGTGAATTACCATTAATTGTGAATTATTTAATTCGCAATTAATTGTGAATTAAATTAATAATATTTGTGAATAATATTATTTGTGAATTATTACTGGTTAATAATTGAATTATCAACCAGTAAATCACCCCCTTGCTTCTGTGTTGTAGACCTTTTGTATATTAACCCAATATACAGTGTATATTATCCACCAGTGTAGAGGTACAAAGCCCGACCCCAAGGAAAAATTTTCCAATTAACCTGTCTAAAATGTATGATTAGTTCTCTGCACACGGTACACAGGCTATGGACAAGTGGGTGCAGTTATTTATTTTCACGAAGACCACTTCCCTGTAACATAACACAGGACATTGCCTCTTGACATTTACTCTAATATCAGAATTCCCCGTTGATAGAGATGAAGATTTACAGACAAGACATTAGACAAGCCCCAAACATCTGATAGAAGCACATTGTAGGTATCTTCCCGTAAAGCCTAAGTCATACAAGATCCTCTCCAAGTTTACTCCAACTATACACAAACACTTTAGAGTACCCTTAAAGTTGTATTTGAAAAACATACAAGATATATATATATATATATATATATATATATATATATATATATATATATATATATATATATATATATATATATATATATATATATATATGCGGGTTTACAGTACGTGTCAGGGGGTGTTTATTTGGCTGTCGTTTAAATATTTATATTATTATTATTATAATATTGTGTGAAGCTTGCAGTGACGCAATCCCTCCATTATATTTTCCCACGACCTGCCACTGCTTGCACCCTTCCTGAATTGAACTGTCTCTTCTCTTCTCTTTATATGGACCTGATATGAAAGGTTCTTGTTCATTCTGCATTGCTTCTCTTTCCGACCTATCTGATGCGCTTCTTCCTTAAGCCCCCCTTCTTTTTCCACCTCATTACATGCTGACCTTACTTGCTTTTTACCATGTCGTAGCTCAGTCGATTAAGGCAACGTTTGGGATGCTCTCGGACGCAGGTTCGAATCCTCGTTACGGCCCTTGTGGATTTGTTCATTTGATGCATCACGCTATTGTGATTTCTGTGTGTAATGACCTTTGCTCTGTTCCTCACTATGCCTCTCGCGGCACCTAGAGGTGCGTTCCCAGGTGTTATTCGGATTGCTCTGTTGTTGTTGATTTAGGGGCGATGACGATCGTGGGATGGGATGAGCCCCGGAGTACCGGTAAGGGTTAATCGCGAAGCCTGGAAAGGTGAAACGCTAAGCCTAATCGCGAAACAAGTAACGCCAATCACTGGAAACTAATCTGCCTCGCGGCAAAGAAACGCAGACAGGCAGATGATTGGGGAGCCCCAGGAGTCCCTCAGGGTGACAAGCACCGGCCCCGCCCCACACAGAGAACACTGGGTAGCAAAACCAAAACTCGGCCCCCAACTAAAACGCAAAAGACATCCAGTGCTTCCCGGCAGAGCAGAAGTCAGTGGCCCACCACGACTGAGGGCACACCAGGAGCCACCAACTCTCGGCCAAGCCGGCCCCCGAACACCGTCACCCCGCCGGGAGAACCAGCCAGAACACGTTAAAAAAAATCTACCCACAATCCCATGACCCAAGGCGATATGTGCGCCAGGCGTCGTACAAAAACTCATTTAATTCAATATTTATTTAATTCAATATTTATAAAGAAATGCAAAGTGCCAGTAGCACAGGCACTCAGTATAGTGTGGAGGAAGTGCTTGGACACAGGGGAGATACCAGATGCGCTTAAAGCAGCAGACATTGCCCCACTACACAAGGGTGGTAGCAAAGCATTGGCAAAGAATTATAGACCAGTTGCACTAACGTCCCACATAATAAAAGTATTTGAGAGAGTGATCAGGAGTCAGGTCACTAGATTCATGGAAACCAATGACCTCCACAATCCAGGCCAACATGGATATAGAGCAGGAAGATCATGCCTCTCACAGCTACTTGACCACTATGACAAAATCACGGAGGCATTAGAGGAAAAACATAATGCAGCTGTCGTGTACACAGATTTTGCAAAGGCATTCGACAAATGTGACCATGGAGTGATTGCACACAAAGTGAGGTCAATGGGTATAACTGGTAAAGTAGGACGCTGGATACTCAATTTCCTGTCGAACAGAACACAAAGAGTAACAGTCAATCAAGTAAAATCGAGTCCGAGCGCAGTTAAAAGCTCTGTACCTCAAGGTACAGTCCTTGCACCACTGTTGTTCCTTATTCTCATATCAGATATAGACAAAAACACAAGTCACAGCTTCGTGTCATTCTTTGCAGATGATACAAAAATAGCATGAAAATTACCTCTGCTGAAGACATTGAAAAATTACAAACAGATATTAACAAAGTTTTCGATTGGGCAGCAGAAAATAACATGGTGTTTAACGGTGATAAATTCCAGGTACTCAGATACGGCAAAAACGAGGATCTTAAACATAATACAGGGTACAAAATACAATCGAATCTGCCCATAGTAGGAAAACAGCATGTCAAGGATTTGGGAATAATGATGTCCGACGACCTAACGTTTAGGGAGCATAACCAAGCAAGTATTGCGTCAGCCAGAAAAATGATGGGATGGATTACGAGAACCTTCAAGTCCAGAGATCCCATCGCAATGGTTGTACTCTTCAAATCACTTGTATTGTCCCGTCTTGAGTACTGTTCAGTACTCACTTCCCCCTTCAGAGCAGGAGAGATTGCTGAAATTGAGGGAATACAGAGAACATATACGGCACGCATAGTCGAGATAAAGCACCTAAATTATTGGGATCGTCTCAAAGCTCTCCAAATGTACTCACTAGAAAGGAGACGAGAGAGATACCAAATAATATACACATGGAAAATACTGGAGGGACAGGTCCCAAATCTACACAATAAAATAACAACGTACTAGAGTGAACGACATGGAAGAAAAATGCAGAATAGAACCAGTGACGAGCAGAGGTGCCATGGGCACAATCAGAGAACACTTTATAAACATCAGAGGTCCGCGGTTGTTCAACGTCCTACCAGCGAGCATCAGAAATATTACAGGAACAACCGTGGACATCTTCAAGAGGAAACTAGATTGTTTCCTTCAAGGAGTGCCGGACCAACCGGGCTGTGGTGGGTATGTGGGCCTGCGGGCCGCTCCAAGCAACAGCCTGGTGGACCAAACTCTCTCAAGTCAAGTCTCGGGCCGGGCTTGGGGAGTAGAAGAACTCCCAGAACCCCATCAACCAGGTATCAAGAGGCGTCCAGACGTTCGCTCGGCGTCAAGGTTGAACCGGAGTCTCTGGATTGCTCTGGTTGTACACTGTAAAGGTGCAGCTTGGAAAAAGGCATCGCTGCCGACAGACACCCAATTCGTTTATTTTGTTTCGGAAGGTGAGTGCGGTCGCCCATAAGGCCATCCGTACTGCTAAACATAATTGTTGGAAACACCAGTTTGCCCCTTCCCTCTGCAGCAGTTCTATGGTGGCAGGCTCAGTCGACATTCATTATGAGATGCTTCGACATCTCCCTCAGTGCACCTTTCAGTATCTGTTGAATATATATAACTGTATCTTCTTCTATACCTTCTTGTATATAAATAAAAAAAATATAAAATAAATAAATGATGAGATAATGAATATCTGAGAGGCGTCGTCAGTTCCCGAGGACTGGCTTGAGCCAGTTGTTCTTTTTCATAAGCCCCTGAGGATTTTCGCCCCAGTGCCCTTCGAGTTGTTTGCAAACTTGAACGTATAGTCAATGTGCATCTATCGTGGTTCTTAGAACACTATCGCTACCTCTCCTCCCATCTATAGGCTCACCATAGAGACTGTAGATGACTCACCATCATAGCCCGTGCTACTTTTAACTTTTGTTTCAAGTAGCTAAATCTAAAACAACAACAACCCTTGATTTGACTTTAGCAAGTTTCATGTTAGGGTTCCCGTCTCCTGACATGCCTCTTCCGCCCACCAAGAGATCCCATCTGGACATACATAGAATGATCCCAGGTTTAAGTTAATTTTGATTGTAAGACAACCCGACCTCAGATCAAGCGGTCTGAGGACTGAGGTCTTCCATCCAGCGGTCGACCCCAAAGACGCATTCATAAATTTTAACATGCTGTTCATTCAAAACGGGAATTTTCTGAAGTGTAAATTAATATTATTATATATTAGCATGTTGTGCATATTTAGGCACTGGTTAGGTTAGGTGATTAGGTTCTGTTGGCGATTATTTGTATTTGTAGTACGTGGGTGAAGCATTTACAGCAACCCGGCCACGGATCAAATCCATTACATCCAGCGGTTGACCCCACAGACGCATTCATAAATTTTAACATGCTGTTCGTTCAAGACGGAAATTTTCTCGAATATAAATTAATATTATAATATATTATCATATTGTGCATATATAGGCATGGGTTAGGCTAGGCTAGGTTAGGTGTTTAGGTTCTTTTGGCGATTATTTATATTTGTAGTACGTGGGTGAAGCATTTATAGCGTTGTGGTTCGAACAAAATTCGTCAGTGAAGCACTTGTTCCGGAAGTGTTCGAACGTAATCAGTTGTGAGTCGTGTGTAAACCGTTTTTCATTAATAAACAGGGGGTTTGGCGGGTGCATGGCATCACTTTTGGGTCATTGTTTGAGGACGGGCTGGCTCACAACTGATAACGTCAGAACACTTCCGGAACAAGTGTTTCGCTAACGTCCTCTGTTCGAACCTAATTATATAAATGCTTCACCCACGTACTTTAAATATAAATAATCGCCAGCAGAACCTAAACATCTAGCTTAACCTACGCCTAGCTATACATAGAATTTGTATGTATAAGAATATTAATTTATATATGAGAACAAACTATTTTTTAATACAAAGTATAGTATGTTAAAATTGATGAATGCTTCTGGGGAGGACGACCGCTGCTTTAAACAGCCTAAAGTAAGGACGGGTTGTTTGGCGGGTGTATGGAATGGACGTTGTCCTTTTTTATGAGGACGGGCTATATAAGAAGGCAAGGAGCCTAAAATTTGAATTTATTTCGTTTTTATATTTATGCAGGGGAAAGAGGACATCTTAGGCTTTGATTCAACATGGCAGGTGTCGGGCCCTGCAGCTGCGTGAGAATGGCGCCAAGATTTTAGGAGAAGCAGCGCCACTGGTCTTCCCTGATCTGGAGACGTAAGATGACTTTTTATATTTATATATACAAGAGTTCTTACATTCTTGTAAAATTGGTTGCATGAAACGGAGATTAGCCAATGGAATAGTGACCTGACGTCAGGTGATTGGTGGAGAGCTCACTGCTGTTCCAAGTTCGTGTGGAGAGGTTGCGTTGAAGAGAGCTCCAAGAAATTAATAAATTTTAGTATGCACCGTGACTGACGAGAGAGAATAGGCAGTGCATGCACGGAACTGTTGTCTACGTCTTCTAAGAGTAAAGTTAATAAGCGGTTCCTAATTTTTGCGAGTTGAAGTGCAAGTGAGAAGATTGCTGTGGCCCAGAGACCCAAGTCTTACAGGAGGAGGACCAGGCTGCCTCGCATCTTAAACTGTAACTGCATGTTTGCTGTTTTGGTCCAGTCCTGATGAGCGGCGAGAGTGACAAGATGAGCAGTGAACTACAAGTTGCCATCCTCCTGCTTATTGGTGACTGCCAGACGCTAATGAGGGAGTGTGGTGCATTGTTGTTGATTTAGATTCAGCTACTTAGAACAAAAGTTCCAAAGTAGCACGGGCTATGGTGAGCCCGTAGTGGACTTACCTGGCACAGGAGCGGTGCTGCAACTGTGTAGTGCATTTGGACGCCTACTTTGTGGACAGATTCAGTGACAGTGACGTGCCGGAAGGGATGACAGGTAGTCAACCAGTGACAGTGAGCGTTGCAGTGTGATAGTGAAGAGCCTATAGCGAGGCCCATGTACGGGGCCGTTGCAAAACTGTGGACAATAAACAATTTGGTCATCTTCTAGTGTGTGAGAAGCGTCATACCTTGAAGCAGTGTGAAGAGGTGTTGAATGGACACAGTTGTCGGTGGACCCAATTATATACGAATTTCACTGCAGTGGAAGAAACAGTTCCATGGTAGCCTCATTGCAAAGGGGGTCTGTCTGCGAAAGGAGGAAGTCCTTGCAATACCAGAGGAACAAGTAAGAGCCGTCTACACTGGATATTCTAGAGGAAGCTAACTACAGAGACAGCGCCAGTTCTACGCCCAGGTAGAGTAAGTCTGTCCTTCCCTTGTTAGTAGGCTGTTCCAAGAACCGAGAGAAATTATTTGATTTGTATTCTATGTGCCTCTTGTGACATTTTGAAGTTGATTGATTAAGATTAAGCCACCCAAGAGGTGGTCACGAGCATGAATCGTCAGTACACATTTTTGAAGTGATTTCTTGGGGTTAGTACATTTGTGGTTCTATGTTACGGTTTTATGGAAATTAGATTTTATGAGAAATTAAATCTTTGTGGCGCAAGAAGCCTAGTCAAGATGGGGTAGCAGCCATAGTGTGATCATCAAGTTGTGATTCAAAGTAACAAAGATTTTCTTGCATCATTAATAAGAATACCTAATCTTAGCGGAGCATGCCTTTGGGTTAATTTAATGGTATAGTTAAATGTTCCGATAGTCGAGTAAAGCCTCCATGGCTATGTTTTAACAGTCGAGGCAAGTAACAACAGTTCTACGTAACCAGACATCGTGACCTTTTGAAGAAATTGCAGGATCAACATCCTCCAAATGTCATATTTTAACTTGGTCAATGACCAGAAAATGATCTACTTGAGCCTCGTGACAATCACTGGCCATGAGAAGGTTTAACGCTCGTTACAGAGGGACTGAGGAATAAAAATTCCTCTACTGTATAGTTTGAAGTCTTCATTAGATTTATCTATACGCGTGTGTTTGTCTGTTCTCCTCTGCACTCTGGTTCTAGCCGGTGACTCGCCGAAGTTGTTTGTTATCAGATTCAACGCTACCGGAACACAGTTCCAAGTAGCACGAGGGCTATGGTGAGCCCGTAACTTGACCTGGCACAGGAGCTGGGCAAGAAGACACGGGCTTATGGTGCTAGCCTCGCTGGACACGGAGATGTAGCTTCCCCCCTCTCCGACAGTGAAATAGCGCTACACCATTTCAGTAACACTAGTTGTCGGGAAAGGAGGTGTTCGTACGAGTATGTAGTGGGCGAGGTCTGTCCTACGTTGAAGTCGACATACTTAAGAGCTCTGTCGGAGTGTGATGGAGGCCTGGGGTGTGTGATTTAGAGTCCTCGAGCCACTAGGTCTGGCGCTACCAGAGTGAGGAGCCACTCCCACATTGATGCTGACGACGTCAGCCGAGGCCTGAATATCTGTTAACTGATAAGATTTGGGTAGGGCTACATAGCCTAACGCACACAGGTATTTGACGAGGG
>WNGS01160430.1:4288129-4313782 GCA_020271785.1 Procambarus virginalis | reverse complement strand
TCAAGTGTTAATGGCGATGGCTGTACTCTTTCTTCTCTGGCTTATTCTGTATAAGGTACATCACACAGTAATATTGATGTAGAAAATAAATGCAAAGTGAAGACAATTAACGTCATTGAGGCAAGTGCTGTTTGCACTGCATCTAGTGACGTTTTTCATACTAGTGAGCTTCTCAGAGGTTTAAGTTACGTGCATTTTTCTTGTGTTTAATTAAGCATGTGTTTAAGTACATGTGTGGATTGAGGATGTTTTATCCTAAGTCTTTAATGTAGCTGGGTTAAGTTTTCAAGTTTATTTGATATATATACTGTATTTTATTTTTGTTGCCGGGTTTCTTTCACAGTTTAATTTTGAAGAGTAAGCTCAAGAGTTCAGTAACAAAAATATAAGGAAACTGGTTTATAATTTGTCCTATGCAGTTTTATAGTCATCAGAAAAAAAAACATTCATTTCTATTTGCGAATACTGTGCAATGTTTCCAGTGGATCTGGATAATTTACCATTTCATGTGGACTATTATTAATATAATAATGGTAACTCCATTGAATTAGATAGTAACTTTTGTCATATTTTAGTGGCAACACTAAATTCAGATGAATTCAAGTGAAAAAGCAAGAGATAATTGCAGCGTAGACACCAGGCGTAGTGTATGTAAGGCAGAACACAAGGCATAGGGTAGGCATAGACACAAGGCGTAGTGTATGTAGGCATAGACCAAGGCATAGTGTAAGGCTAGACACAGGCGTAGTGTATGTAAGGCATAGACACAAGGCATAGTGTAGGCATAGACACAAGGCGTAGTGTATGTAGGCATAGACACAAGGCTTAATGCAAGGCATAGACACAAGGAATAGTGTATGTAGGCATAGACACAAGGCGTAGTGATGTAAGGCATAGACACAGGCGTAGTGAATGTAAGGCATAGACACAAGGCAATAGTGTATGTAGGCATAGACACAAGGTGTAGTGATGTAAGGCATAGACACCGGCGTAGTGAAATGTAAGGCATAGACACAAGGCGTAGTGAATGTAAGGCATAGACACAAGGCGTAGTGAATGTAAGGCATAGACACAAGGCGTAGTGAATGTAAGGCATAGACACAAGGCATAGTGAATGTAAGGCGTAGACACAAGGCGTAGTGTATGTAAGGCGTAGACACAAGGCGTAGTGTATGTAGGCATAGACACAAGGCATAGTGTAAGGCATAGACACAAGGCGTAGTGTATGTAGGCATAGACACAAGGCGTAGTGTATGTAAGGCATAGACACAAGGCATAGTGTAAGGCATAGACACAAGGCGTAGTGTATGTAAGGCATAGACACAAGGCGTAAATGCAAGGCATAGACACAAGGAATAGTGTAAGTAAGGCATAGACACAAGGCGTAGTGAATGTAAGGCATAGACACAAGGCGTAGTGAATGTAAGGCATAGACACAAGGCATAGTGAATGTAAGGCGTAGACACAAGGCGTAGTGTATGTAAGGCGTAGACACAAGGCGTAGTGTATGTAAGGCATAGACACAAGGCGTAGTGAATGTAAGGCATAGACACAAGGCGTAGTGAATGTAAGGCGTAGACACAAGGCGTAGTGTATGTAAGGCATAGGCACATGGCATAGTGTTTGTAAGGCATAGACACAAGGCGTAGTGAATGTAAGGCGTAGACACAAGGCGTAGTGAATGTAAGGCATAGACACAAGACATAGTGTTTGTAAAGCGTAGACACGAGGTGTAGTGTATGTAAGGCATAGACACTTTTGCCCATAGTTTCTTAATTGATCACACAAAATGCTATTAATTATTTAAATCGACCATACCAAGAAAGATTTGTACTTGAATTTGAAGTGTTGCATTGAGCATAAGATATGATTTACAGCAATCAAATTCCTTAAGTATTATTTTTCAGAGCTAGACAGCATTGTTTAATTGTTTAGTTGAAGAAGATGACTTATGTGTATATGAAAAAGATTGTATCAGCCAAAGTCTGGTCTCGTAAAACTCACTCAGGGATGAATAACTAGTGCATCAACAATTACTCTTGTGTGAGCCTTGTAATGAAGCAGAAACATTTGAGATCATTTTTGTACTCGTATGATATATTTGTACAAATTACAAAATTGCAGTCTTGAGAGCTTTGCTTTCCTTTTGAGCCAAGTGGTGAAGTTTTGTGATGTAAAAAAAGATAATAAAGGGCAGCCACTATGTATATTCATATCATTGATTAGTTAAGATATATTTATAAGTAGATTGATTATATTATTACCGTAACTTGGGGAGTGTGCTTAAGGAATCCTGTATGTTTGGGTGATATGGCCATATACTATCAGTATACTGAGCCGCATTTAACCTCGAATTGTAAATGCTCGAGTTTGTGTTGTATTTGGCGCATCATCCAAACACTTGATGTTACTTTATTAGTACTCTGCAGTGTAGGAAGATGTGGATTATATTGTTTAGTAATCATTGGATACATATATGTTGGCGCCATCATTGGGAACATATATGTTAGCGCCATCATTGGGAACATATATGTTGGCGCCATCATTGGGAACATAAATGTTGGCGCCATCGTTTGGAACATATATGTTGGCGCCATCATTGGGAACATATATGTTAGCGCCATCATTGGGAACATATATGTTGGCGCCATCGTTTGGAACATATATGTTGGCGCCATCGTTGTGTGTGCGTCCTCTCAGTGCTGTTTTGATGGTAGTGGGCAGCAGGTGTGTTGGTGTTAGTGGGAAGCAGGTGTGTACAGTCCTGGTTGTGCTGCTGCCGTATTTATGGGAGGGAATTTTAATGTTCCCGCACAGACAACTGTGCACACGTGACTATGAGTTGGTTTGTTTTTATTTGATAATAGGTGGAAAAAGTTTATTATTGATTTAAATGTTCATTATTATTATTGCTTTTGGGATATTGATTGGCTATAAATTTGTCCAGTTACACTATTTTCTTTTCAAAAGTTGCATGTTGCCATTTTTTCAGCAAACAGTTTTCATTATAGTGTGTAATCTCTATATCATTCCTTATGTGCACGGATTTGAAAAATCCTATATGAAAGGGATTGAAGTTCACCAAATATAAAATGCCTATCCAAGAGTCTACCAAATATATAAGGCCTACTTACTTTCCCGATGTTTAGTTTGGGGAGGAGGGAGGAGGGGCCTTGCTGTGCATGTAGAATACAAGAGAAACTTGGCAGATTTGAATTTCTGCTTCCTGCCCCTCCCCCCACATCTATTTGTAGTGACAAACATGTATAAAGTGCATTAATATATTTTCCATAATCTTGTAATCCATATATTAATATGGGTTTTAAGGAGAACTTAGTAGTTTCACTCATAAAGGTGTGTAAATGTTTAATGTATTTGTAATGGACTTTGAACGGTAGTCAACTATTCATAAAAATAAATAAAACTCGAGAAGTTTTGATAGTTTTCTACGTGTTATTAAAGTAATCCCAAGTGTTATAGGCTGTTGGGTAACCACTTTTGTTTATTTACATAGTATAGTAGACTCCAGTGCTGAGCATAGGGGTTTTGTGCCCTCCACTTCTATGCAGGGTAGTATTGAGACCATGGTTCGGTTAGACAGTACTGTCTCGGTTTTATATTTCATCGTGAGTAATCGGTACAAAGAACATTATGTTTATTTCTGACGCTAATGTTATTTATAGTTTTCTGTATTGTGTTAAATGTACATTGAAATTTGAATGTACATTATTGTTTAAGTTTTATTAATGCTTCAGAAGTTGTGGTCCTATAAATGATTCAAAGTACTGTACTGACTTGTTTTGAACAGTTTCAAGGACTATATTCCCATGTAGAGCCAGAAGGTTACTTTACATTGCTTTCAGGGCTCTTGCAGTGCCTAATTACACAATAAATGTATGTGTGAAGGGCACTGTTTGAGCTAACCTACTTCGCTGCCCTCTTAGGCAAGACTAGTAGTCTCTGGTTAGGATCTGGGGGCCGACATTTCCCACAGCCACAGCTGGGTACTTTTGAAATCATCACTGCTAGATCATACTGGTACTAGTGAGATACTGGAGAATACACAATTCAGCCCTGAATGTACACAGAAAGTGCATCCACATGTAATATAAAAGCCTATCCTAGCTAACTGTAGAATGGTCCAGTAGTTAGTTACCTCAAGCTGCCACCAGGTGGTAGTGGTGACATCACAACAGAATCGTAAACGCAATCTCTTTGCGCTTATCGTGATTGGCCTTCACCAGCAGGTTATGTAGGCAAGTGAACCCCAGAAGATTCAGTTTATTGGTTTGTGTTGTCCTTAGGAAGTTTAATTTAGGCTGTGGGTTTATGCTGTATTAGTGAATGCTGCTTATGCTTGCATAGACCAAGTATTGGCAACCAATTGGCCAATGACAAGGGAGGGGAACTTGTCATATGAATGCCATATTTTCTTGAAGATTGTATATTGTTTTATATGGCTGCTGTAAACATTCAAATACTGTATGTCAAAAACAAATGTACAGTTCAAGTGTTTAATTTATATGAATTACTTTTTGAAGACCGCAGTGGACCACAAAAGGCCACATGTATTCTTAATGCCACAGGTTTCTTACTCCAGGCCAATGATTACAAGCATTTTTGTATTAAAAAAGTAACCAACTCGATTAAAGTGAACCAAACTATTATAAATATTTCCAACATTTTTTTTTAAATTACCGAGTGAATGCTATTGCTAAACTATTCTTTATATTTGGGGGGTCTGCATGGCTTTATGGGTCAACGATTTCTTCAGTGATTCAGGATGGTGAAGACCCACTCTTGCCTTGTTGATATGACCCTGGAAGCCGTGACAAGATATGTGTTGCTTTTGAATATTGAGCTTCAGTTTCTTGGTGAGAGAAAAAGAATGCCAAATCTCACGTTTATATTTTGTGTTTTTTCAGTGAAGTTAATGCATTGTGTTTATAACTGAGCCTAAATGTTGTTAAAATAAAGAGTACAGTACATTAAAAAACTAAAGTAGTGTTTCCTGTCAAAATCAGGGAAGAAGGGTGGTGCTCAATCTTTCAATGTGGCATTAGCTGCTGACCAAAACTTTTTCTAGCTAATCAGTATTTTGTCCTCACAGAGGTCTAGGTGTGGGGGCTTCTTTCGGTTTTGTTCGATTGGATATGGAGAGGGAGCTGGATGAGGTCTCGTTTTTTTCTCCTCTTCCCAGTATCGTGCATCTCTTCCTTTTTACTCAGTCTCGTGTATCGAAGGCATTGCTAAAGCTAACGTATATAATGTCAGTCTTCACCATCAACTGCTTCAAAATGCTGGAAAAGAATGGTTGTTCCCTGTCGACACTTGTCTGAGGAAGCAGCCGTTTGAGATACACTCAGTGCACCAATTCATTTCCTTTCTCCTGTCTTTGCATTTGGTGGTGGGTTTTCTTTGCTTTGGGTTCAGGAAGAATGTCGGAAGTTTCAGTTAAGAAAGTATTGTTGTGGTTTTAGTGTTGCCACTTGATGACAGAAGCAGTGATCTGGTAGATCATTTAGTAGTTAGCTCAAGTGCTGCCTGACAGCCTCTGCGATGAAGCAGTTGAGCCTGAAAAGGCTTTTGAGTTTTATGTAAATGCACTCTTATGTTTTTGGCTGAACGAGTATTCTCCAGTGTCTCCTTGGCACTATTATGACCTGCTAGGGAACGGTCTGAAAAAGTCTTTGATGCCCCAATTCATAATGTCAGCCTGCTCTGACTGTGACAGATCCTATACATTGGTCAGTAGGTTCTGGCCCTAGGAAGCAACCGAGTGTGCTGCTCCGAAAAGTGATTTTCATGTACACTCAAAAGCCCACTTTTTAATTTTGAAATGTCCAATAATATTTGGATTTTGTTGTGTGTGATGAGGATTGAGTACTAGCTCAAACTGTGCAGTAATTTTGACTTGCAACATGACTGAACAGTAACTGGGTGAGAGACTAGATGAGATTAATCTTTTAAACTGAATTCTATTGATATGAAGCTCTAGGTTTGTTACCTTCATCTGTGATCACTTACAGTGTTTTGATTTTCTTAGTCTTGAGAGCCTTTTAGAGATTGTATAGCTTTTATATCTCTGAGAAAAGGAAAAGACATATTGCTGCATTTGTGCATTATAATTATTTTGTAGGGGCCAAATGGTGGGTCCCTGTTGCTAGCCCACACTGAGATAGCTCCACATACATGTGTCACATGAACCTTAGGAGTCCTTAATAGCCTAGGGGGAAGTAGAGCTCATAACCTTGGCTCCTCAGAGAGAGCAGAGTTTTCTAGATCATGTTCACTGAAGAAATGCTCTCAAGAATGTAGTGAGGCAAAATAGTTAAGTACAAGGTAAACAACCAACTAACTTAGCAAACGATCCACCCAGTAGTTAGGTCATACCACCTCTACTTGCTGGTGACTGCCACTAGGGGGGTCAGCACCATGAGAGCCACTAGCTCCCAATGTCAACAATGATTAGTCCTTTGCCTGATGTCAGATAGGTCATAACACCTCTACTTACTGGTGACTGCCACTAGGGGGGGGGTCAGCACCATGAGAGCTGCTAGCTCCCAATGTCAACAATGATTAGTCCTTTGCCTGATGTCAGATACGTCAAATCACCTCTACTTACTGGTGACTGCCACTCGGAGGCAGCACCATGAGAGCCGCTGGCTCCCAATGTCAACAATGATTAGTCCTTTGCCTGATGTCAGATTCATCTGACATGCCCCTTGAGTTGCTAGCTCTTTGGGTCCCAGTTTTAAGGCGAGTGTTGGCCATCCTCTGGACTCTCTCCTGTGGGGGCTTATTTGCTTGTGTATCATTTCACTATACT
Organism: Procambarus virginalis; assembly: GCA_020271785.1. Lineage (NCBI taxonomy): Eukaryota > Metazoa > Arthropoda > Malacostraca > Decapoda > Cambaridae > Procambarus > Procambarus virginalis. Next base: position 4,306,953 of record WNGS01160430.1, on the reverse strand, counting down.
GTATAGAATATGCTTTACATGCATGTGTTTACAAGCCCCACTTGTTGTGTGGACTGAAAACTGTTCATCACAAGGTGCGTGTGCTTAGGGTTGCCCTTCCCTAGTTGGTTGTTGAGGTTGCCTCCCCACTGACAGGATTGTTACCTGGTGTGTTCAGGTGTTCTTGCCACAGAGGCCTGCCTACTGTGTAGTGTGCCTTGCCCTGAGCGCAAAAGTCTTTTGCCTCCTAAGCAAAGCTCTGAGGTTGGGGGCATTCTGGAGTTACCATTTAACACCTAACACAATGTACCAACTTTGCCGACACTGAGGTATGTAAGACACCACTCCTGTTGTTCCATGTTTCAGTGATTGTTTATCACCCGTTTCTATTTATTTACACGAGTATGAGTTGAATAACTGGATAATTCACATAATTCCCAAAACGTATGAGTACGATTGGCATTACCTAGGTGAGGGTGTAAACAGTGGGTGAGTCTAGATCACAGGTTAGGGTGTATACCATAGTAGAGAGCATAAATCATGGGTGAGGGAGTAGACCATAGGTGAGGGTGTAGTGAGAGCCACATAAATGTTATATGCATGGGTGTTAGGCTGGGTTATAACATGGGGCCCTAATTGGCACCATATGGGTTATCTTGAGATGATTTTGGGGCTTTAGTGTCCCCGCGGCCCGGTCCTCGACCAGGCCTCCACCCCCAGGAATATGTTTAACTGATCTCTAACCCTGTCCATGGAGGACAGAAGAAAATGTATATATGCTGGTTAGCATTGTAAATGTGTGGCCACGTTTGTGGTAGAAAATAATAAAAAAAAACAAAAAAAACAGGAAGCAGCCCGTGACAGCTGACTAACACTCAGGTACCTATTTTACTGCTAGGTAACAGGGGCATAGGGTGAAAGAAACTCTGCCCATTGTTTCTCGCCGTGACCACAGGATCACAAGTCCAGTGTGCTGTTTGCTCGGCCGACCGGCTCCCTGACAATACAGTTTGAAACACAGGCGTACGACACATTTGCACCAGCCACAGATGATGGCAGGATCCCGGTACATGTCACACATGACAGTGGCTCTAATTGATGATTGGTTTTCCTTGGTATACTTCATTACAACCATATGGAGTTGTGAAACATCATTGGTATACATATGGAATTGTATACAAAGACTACATTTGTCTAGTAATTTTTATGATAATCGTATTCACATTAGTAACACAACCATGAAATGATGGCAGTATTTGTTTTGTGGGTTACGGTAAACTTCATTACATCCACATACAGCTATTCTATCCTTATTTGCATCATGTGTGTGTAAAACCCAGACAACAATAGCTTGAATCATCATATGATGAGAACCACATTACCATGTGTATCATCATACAATGACTGGTCTTTAAGGGTTAATGGGTGCACTTAAGCTTGCCCATTGCAGCTCCCTTCTCTTATGCTAGGTTCAGTTTGTGTTCTTTTTGGCGAGCATTCCTAGGGCCTGGGTGTCCTGCTTGGTCTTTACCCTCAGGCCATGGTAAGCCCTCGCAGGTCCTTGGTGTGGTTTGTGGTAGATTGGGTTTCCCCTCCTGGGGTGTGATCCCTGCTCTCTGGTGAATCCCTTTCTTTTATTTTCCGTGATTAGCAACAGAGTCACCATTTGCCCCCCCCCTCCCCCACCTCTAAGAAACCAGTCTTGAATGTATTGAAATGCCCTTTCTGGGAAGGGATTCGGTGCCTTCGTTGACTCCCCCTTCCCTACTAGGTGCGTTGGTTGACTCCCCCTTCCCTACTAGGTGCGTTGGTTGACTCCCCCTTCCCTACTAGGTGCGTTGGTTGACTCCCCCTTCCCTACTAGGTGCGTTGGTTGATCATTTCTTAAAACTTCAAACTAATCACGGTTTACCTAACTACTGGATGGATTGTTTGTAGAGTTCTTTACTGCTGCCTTTACTTTCTGTGAACCTTGCAGTTATTTGTTTTGCTTTGCTTTATTTCTGGAGGGGTTTCTTCACCCAGCAGTAATTGAATGAAGAATTCACCCAATTACCCAATTAATTCTTCACCCAGCAGTATTTATTAACCAATTAGGCAGGTCATGTTTCAGGGAAAACTAGTGGATAAAGCTTACCATGAACTACGGAAGGGAAAGCTCTCGGCATGTTAATAGGCGTCAGATGTAGTCTGTTCTTGTGTCCACCTAAGGAATTGTGGGGGGGGAATCCCAGGAGACCAGCTTTTGGCCTCTGGTCTCCAGTAGGCTGTTACGGACTTATGTGGCTGATGCGACGTGTGTGTGTGTGTGTGTGTGTGTGTGTGAGGTATCTCAGTGTAGCTAGCAACAGTGAGCCACCGAAGGCCCCGAGAAGGAGGCATTCCATTACATTCAATGGTGTGTTTTTGTATAATGGTTATTGCTTTGACCCTCATTTGAACATTCCATGAATAAGTTTGTCTTCTGTGCCTCTCCATATTTGTACAGTACCCAGTACAGTACTTATATTTGTGAAAACCTTGTTTTATTATTTACCAGAATAACCCTGGTTTACTTCTTAGTCCTTTGAGTAAGGTATTTCTAAAACTTTCCCATGACTTTCATTTGTAATCATATGGGGTCTCGTAGTACAGTTGGCCTTCGATAACAGTAAATTGTCAGCCACACTTTGGATAGAGCTTTTGCCTCAAACGTGTGGGGTCCATGGTTCGAATCTCAGAGAGCGCAGGTGAATGAAATATACAGTATGGTAGGAGAAAAGGTATTAAACTTACTGTTTGTTATTTACATTTTTTGTAGCACAGGCTATTCTTGGTATTGCTGCCACCCTCAAGAGCCTTGTTGCTACAGTGTGTGTGTGTGTGTGTACCACCGACACCTACCCTCTGGCTGTGGTACAGTACCAGCCACTGATAAATAGCATTTCCACATCATCATGCAGTACAGTAATTATAACATCAAATATACATATAACATATACTTTTTCTTTGCTATTTGGCCCCACTATATATCCTCCAAAACTTGAGCAAATATGGACTCATTTTATTGCCATTGCTGATGCAGCAAGATGGAGCATGATCGCTCTTGATCATGATATAAGCCACAGCGGTGTTGCATCGTATCAGCAGACACAAGATTTATGTGAAAGGAGTCAAAGATCACCACTGGAGCAAGCTACCGAAAGTTCTACAGTTGCTTCCAAACTAGTTTACAGTTCAGTGTTTAATAAACATCAAAGACTCAAAACATTCCAGTGCGACTTTTCATGTGAGCATTTTCATGTGAGCATGAGTGGCTCGTGCTCTCATAAGTGACTCAGGCTCTCATGAGCAAGTGGCTAATGTATTTAACTGGTAGTCTAATCTTAACCCCTAGTAATAAGGATAAGGAAAGATGAAAGCTGGAGTCAAAATGCTAGTACTGTATATTTTCTTTCATTTCTTTATGAAAAAATTTAAGTCTCGGTAAAGGTACTGGAATCGGTGTGGCTATTCACCGCAACATAATCCACAAGCTGTTTTGCATCCTGGTTCTCAGTTACCGTTGGTAGCACTGGCATTGATTCGGTGAAAGACCAATATTCAATTGACCCAACCTCGTCCAGGACTGGAAACCAGGTGTGTAAGAGAGTGAAGCATGCTAGTCATGAAACCACAGGGTACCTTACCCAACCACTTGGGCTGGACGGTAGAGCAGTGGCCTCTCTTCATGCAGGTCAGCATTCGATCCCTGAATGTCCAAGTGGTTGGGCACCATTCCTTCCCCCCGTCCCATCCCAGATCCTTATTCTGACCCCTTCCAAGTGCTATATAGTCATAAAGGCTTGGCTCTTTCTCTCAATAGTTCCCTTCCCTCAAACTGCTCCTATCTCAGCACACAACTTTCCACTTTCGTCTTAAATATACACACACATGCTATGTCTAATTACTATTGTTGTTCATAATATAGAACCTGCATAAAATATTCAACACATTTCTTTTGCTGCACTATTTTTGGCCCTGTGCAACTTGTATTTTCAGAGTTGAGATTCATTCCAAAGTGTGTATAATTTACATGTTAACTTTTTGTAAATAGTCATTCTAAATAATGAGCTGGATATAGTGGTTAGCAAACAATACATCATAAACACATACAGCATTTTATTAGCATAAGATTATTAACATTTTTAATTGCAAAGCCAAGTCATAATTAAGTGTTAAAAAATGAGACTTTTTCATATAAGATGTGTCACATTTCATGTGGAATAGAATACATGACTATTGAAAGTAGTTTAAATACCCAGTACTACATGAGACCAATTTGTTAGACACTAAGACACTTAACCTGAATAAAGATGATGAACATATCTGAAGGTTCTATACAGAACAGAATTAACCTGGTGATCAGGTAATCTTCCAGGAATATGTCAATAAATCACCTGCTACTTCATGAAAAGAAGGCATTTAGAATGACTAGACCACACACTAGAAGGTGAAGGGACGACGACATTTCGGTCCTGGACCATTCTCGACTTGAAAATGGTTCAGGTCGGACCGAAACGTCGTCGTCCCTTCACCTTCTAGTGTGTGGTCTGGTCAAACTACTTCAGTCACATTATTGTGACTCATCGCCTGCACAGGCATTTAGAAGTGACAGCTTCTGAGCCTTGTACAAGTTAGTAAGCTAAATTTAGTCATACCAGTTGGCCAAATGTAGAGATTACAGTATCTTTTGGTGTCACATGTTACATTCAGAGTTGTTGATGGACTCCACACCTCTGTGCCACCCGAGGCATTGTTGACACTCTTGCTTCAATTGCTATTACTGCTAGTTGGAGCAGCTGTTAGCATTTTGGCAGGACTAGTTTGACTAGCAATATTGTTTTCCTTTACTGCCACTAAAGAGGCCATTAGAGCTTGTTCCATTATGAATAATAAAAATACTATCAAATGTGACATATCCCCATAGCCTTCCTCTTGTCACCAAAACAGAGAGTGGGAACATCACTGGCTAGGTTGTGTGGTGAGCTCATATGATTAATTCATGGGCACTTGATGGAAGAAAGACCTCTAAGATCACTAAGTCTTAGAACACTGCAGTTCTGACTTAGGTGTGTAGATTGTCTTAATTTTAAGGATGCGTGGAACTTTTGCTTCTTCACTGTTCCTTCGAGTCTTGTTCAAGTCCCTAACTAAAATCTGCGGTACATCTGTTTCCTTGACATTGCTTGGCTTAGAGCTTTTTGCTTATTTTAGTGACATCATGAATTGTATCTATGAATTATTTAATATTCTATGATGCGCTACTTAGTTTTCCTGGCTTGGTACCTTATTTTGATAATGCTTCTTTCAAGGCCAGTTCAGTTTGGCTGCAGATGTTTAACTGATGGCATAACATCACTAAGTCCATTGTGCTGTCTCTGAGATACCAGGATTATCCTGTCAAACAAAATACAAGTAAAAACTTAAATTTTTTTTTATACATACACACAAAATCATTGTTTATATATTGTCTAAATATGAAGTGTGTATCATTTGCCATAAGTAAAATCTCTGAAGATGTGCTAATAAATAGCCAAATGAAGAATAGTACTGTACAGTATTAAAAAATCATTGCTTGCAGACCTGAATCGGGTCAAACAACATGATCTCGATTTTCAATGAGGCACTGTACAGTACATGCACAGAAAAACATTTATAAAATAGCAATGCATTATTATTAATATTGAAAGAGGAAGACAAAAAAAAGTACTGTATCTGAAATTACAAGCGACAAACTGAATTTCACTGCAGCATCATCTATAATTTGAATTTTTGGTCCAATAAATCTGACTTGCAAAGGGATGAACCCATTGGCAGATTTAGCCCATTACATTAATTGTAATTATATTACAGAATCCTTTATATTAAGATCCAGATTACTGAGGATTCAGTGCACTATATAGGACAACAACACTTAACAACTTTGTGAGGCGCTGGCAGCAAAATGCTAAGAAATGATTCTTAGCAGTAATAAGACATCAATGTTACTGTGCTGTCATTGTTTATCTCCAACAGTGTGCCATTGTTGACACTTGTATTTGAAGTGTCAGTTTATAAACGTTAGGTTCTAATTAAGATGGGAAATGTGCCAGGGTATATATGATGTGCCGTGCAGGATTACTGTATCGGTAAGTTATTAAGTTATAAAACACCACTTCCTGTCTTATTACATGCAAATACAGTACAGTACATCAATCATCCATAAAAGGTCAAACATATCCAAGATAATTTATTTGTTGGAAAGCTTTTAAAGCATATAGATCTCTCCCAAGATATTTTACAGTACTATAAAGTGGAATGCAGTTCATTAATGCTCACATTTACAGTTTTTTTTTTCCTCAGTACTGTGCTGTATATCCAGAGTAATATTAATGAGACCTAAAAATATATTTGAAATTTTATCAACATTGTGTGGGTATATAGTATCTATTTAATTTATATCTATTCATTTCTATAAGAACTTATTTTCGTATTTACATATTTAAGATTTCATCAAAGAATAATAATGTATATATATATATTTTATGTAGTTGTATATGATAATTCTTTGGAGTGTACAGTATATGTATGCATGCATGGTTCCACTGTTTGTACATTACTTAAGATGAAGTGACTTATTGTATTGGTAATCTATCCATAAACAATCTGCCGACCTTTCACCGACACGATCAACAGCTACTCGAGTGTTCGCACCTCTGTCTAGTTGTACATAGTTCACATTTATCCCAGAGCCTTTTACCTTGTACCTAATCAATACCTGTGCGTCTTCCAAACCTGTCCTCTCCACGGGATTTTGGGAATCTTGTTATCACCAAGCCTCCACATGTGCATAGCAGCTCTACACTTTGTCTTGGTGTCCATGAACTCTTTGTATGTCATTTATGTCTCACTTTATACCTTTAATCATCTCTACGTCACTTACCTCTTTGCTCAACTACTGATGTGTATTTGCCTCATTTGACCGAGAGTTTGGTAAGAAACATCTATGCACGTTGCAGTCACTTGTGTTTCCGTCTGGTTTGTAGGTTCTCGCAGATGTTGGCTGTCCAGCGTGTGAGTTATGAATGATTCGTTGTAGTTTGCAAAGATTGTGTGTTTTAACACAAACGTTAGATGCTTGTTGGTTGTATATTGCCTCTAATTCATTTACTTTACTAGAGTATTATTCACTGAAGTTGGCCATATTGAAGACTGTATTATTAAGTTGGTAATCTTCATATTGCTTAAGGTTTGAGTTGTTTTGTTACTTTGCTTGTAATTCTCACCATTATATTTTATCCATATTTTTGTCTTCCTTTGTTCTGACTGTAAATTATTAATCACCATAAAACTGATGCAATCTATGCTGCAGGCTCATCAGTGTATGGAAGTATTACTGGTTTTACTTCATGTATACAAAAAAATGAGTTATGCTGTGCAATATATTTTTAATAATAAAGCTTTGAATGATCTCATTTGCAGGCTTTGTTATACAGTATAGTCAAAGTATTCTACATATTGCTACATAACAAACATATATAGTAATTACATTGTACTTGGCAACTTTTGATCAATCTCTGTAGATCATGATGAATTTTATCCTTATTCATGTACTGTCAGAAATTTGAGCTCTAATAAAAATGACTGCATGTGCATCATACACTTGGATGAACGGTGGTGCGCTGATATGTAAGGCCGGAAGATTGGATCAATTTGAGTTAGGTTCTGTAATGTATTGGGAGAAACAAGGAAGCTCGTGAACAGACATGACTTTGAGGAGAATATTACATTCATGAAAATGGCATTTGAGAGACAAATATTTGTGAACTACAAAGCTTATTTAGGAGAGTCATTAAGGAAAATTTTGCACTTTTGTGTAATTTTTTAATTGTTTAACTTTGTTTTTATAAAGGAAGGATTATTTAGCATTAGTAGTATAGATACTTGTGGTGTGCTTGGTGCTGAAGGATACATTCTGTGGTTATGAAAATATAATTAATTGTGGGAGTGAGTGTGATGTGTTACTTAAACCTGGATCATACCTGGTGTAGATTCTGGGAATACAACTTCTACTACCATTTATATCTTGTTCTCATAAGCACTCCTATTTCTGGACAGGTTTAGCCTTATGTGGAATCTTCCCCTGATATTTCAGATGCCTTCAATTAAAAGTTGACTATAAACGTGGTGTTGAATAATGACACAAACGTAGCGCTAGCTTACACTATATGGTATACCGTAATGAGACAGCGAGCATGGGTCTACACGTAGTTATAGCTTTTACAGTGCAAGACACAGCTCATTGTAATCTATAGTCAAGTTTTTATAATCGAGGAAGGTATTAGAAGAGTAACAAGTTAGAATTATGTAAGAAATATGCCCATGAATACGTATATATATATATACAAATGCGACAATTCTGTTAAGAAAGATAAATCTGTGTGTATTGTACATAAACATTTTATAAATTTGTTAGAGCAAGATGTTTGAATATTTAGAATTTTACGTTGATTTTTTTTGTTATAAAACAGTATGAATTTATTAAATTGCAAATTTTATATAAACATTTTTACTCCTTTGTAAGGATTAAAATTATTACAGTGAGCATAAACAACCTCAACTAGAGTCGAGTAGTTACCAAGAAGTTGCACGCACCAGTTTCCGTGTGTGCACGATTCTTTTAGAATGCTTCAGATGTTTCACTGTTTTACATAGAACCTTGAACAGTTCAGATACAGAGGTGATAGAATTCAAATTTACGGAAAGAATTGAGATCGCGGATGTGAAGTTGTGACAATGAAAGATAAACATGGTGGTGAATGATGCACATGTATATTGTGGCTGGAGATGTAAGAGAGGATGACCAGCCTGGAGGCATCATATCGTAAGGTGGAAGCTATGAATGGCCTGGAGGCATCATATCTTAAGGTGTGAGCTATGAATGGCCTGGAGGCATCATATCTTAAGGTGTGAGCTATGAATGACCTGGAGGCATCATATCTTAAGGTATGAGCTATGAATGGCCTGGAGGCATCATATCGTAAGGTGTAAGCTATGAATGGCCTGGAGGCATCATATCGTAAGGTGTAAGCTATGAATGGCCTGGAGGCATCATATCGTAAGGTGTAAGCTATGAATGGCCTGGAGGCATCATATCGTAAGGTGTGAGCTATGAATGACCTGGAGGCATCATATCTTAAGGTGTGAGCTATGAATGACCTGGAGGCATAATACTGTAAGGTGTAAGCTATGAATGACCTAGAAGCATCATATCATAAGGTGTAAGCTATGAATGACCTGGAGGCATAATACCGTAAGGTGTAAGCAATGAATTGCCTGCAAGAACATTGTGGGTTTTTGTGTAAGTGGTGATGAATGGTCTCGAGTTATTCAGTAGTTGTAATGTAGTTATTGTAATGCAGCCATAACAGTTATTTATTGACATTTTTAGAACTTTGTGGTATGTTGGTGAGACAAGCTCAAGAAATAGTTTGCTCTTGTGGCATTTTTGCATGAAAGGTGACGACACGTATGCTAAACATTGTAAAAAGTGGCATTAGGCTGGCAAAATACTGAAACATTGTAAATAATACAAAGAAATGAATGCCATAAATAGTTTCCAAATTATAATGATGTTTGAAAGTGAGTCTTTAATAATGGCCAGGAGACAGCAAAGTTAATCATGATTCCTAGAGAAGTGGCTGTAGAGTTTAATTAAATTCTAGCATATCCAAAAGAAGAAATCATGAAGGTGTTGGTCAAGCGGATGTGATGAAGGCAATACGTATGATTGTTATAGATATGAATTGTCAATTGATATAATGGTAAAAAATTGGCAATACAGTAAGTAAGAAAAAAAAATGAGAATACTTCAATGGAGATATGTGGAATGACAAAGTGTGGAAATAATCCCAGTAAATTCAGATATAAATGGGATAAATTGCTTATACATGTGTTACACCAATTTATTTTGAAGTGGGGAATGTAGCATACAGTGAAAAAAAAATCAAAGCTTTTGCAGTTCAAAAAAACTTGCATATTGAAGTTCAAGTCAAAATAATGAGTAGTTGCCACTTGTGTTGCTTCATCTGTAAGTTTTCCATCATGACTCAAGCTTGCTGACTAATTGGTACTTATTGTTGAGGTCATGTGTTGTAATCCTTTTATAATTCAGCATTATTAACACTTTCAATGTTGACATCCCACACTGTAAAGGTTTGGTTTCTTGGCTCTTCGGGTGTAATTACACGTTGGTTCCAGCGGTGTTTAAATGTAAAATGGTTTTGTTTCTCAAAGAAAACTTAAGTTTACTGCATTATGCCTGCTCTAAAATTTTATGAATTAATCATTATATATTGATATATTGTACAATACAAAATGTCTACTAATATACCATGCTTAATGCAGAGTGCATTTGCAGTCAGGCAGGGTTTATTTATTTTCTAAATTCAATCCCCTTGACCACCTTTTTATCCCTAACCCTCCACTAAGGCATTTGTTGGAAATTTAGTTTAATTATTTTGAGAACATTTTGAGTAGTGTTGATATGATCTATCTATAGCCATACAGGTATTTGCTGTGTATGTATTGTATGTTACAATGTTAAATGTAAATATTATATTGGTATAATGAATAAACAGTGTACTTTAACAGTTATTTTAATATAGGGTTGCATGTCCATAAGGAATATTAGAAGACTGCATTTTCCCACTACCTACATTGAAAAAACCAGTGTTGAACGTAATGAAACGTGCCTCCTCCTGGTGGAGCCCAGTGGCTCCTGAAGCTATGTTGCTGAGATTGCTCCAAGCTACTAAGTCACATCAGCTGTGGGAGTTGTGTTTAGCCTACTGAGAACGACTCACCACACGACGAAAATACGACGTTGCTACAACATTCGAACAAGTTTTAACAGCCAATATAGCAAGTTGTAACAACGTTCCGATACATCATGAAAATGTTATAACAGATGTAACAACTTTATTACAAGTTGGTACAAGCGGAAAATAGGGACAGTTATGGTGTGTGTTTACAGGGTAGAGCCAGAACCTGGCCCTCCCCTCGCAAAGGTGCAGGAATGAAGTGACATTCTGCCACCTCATAGAGAAAGCCTCTAGAAAGTCTGTGAAGCATTACAGACACGATTTCAGTTTCGTCTGCAAATTTGATTTACCCGAATTTACTCGAGGGTCACCATCTACCTAATGGTCTCGAAGGGACATTTGTCCCCATCGAGGCCATTAGTNCTGGTCTAAGGGGGTTCCCTGTACCTCTTCCCCTCCGGGCCACTTTGCTTCGGGTTCTGGTTCGGTTTGGAGACATTCCCAGGGAGAGTACTCCTTGTGGCCATTGGTGGCCGCCCGGCTTTGGTTTCCGGTGCTGTTGACTCGGTGCCCGAACCCGGGACGTTTACCGCGGCTCCGCCTCTTTCAGCAGGTCGGTCCGCTCTGGTACGGGGCTGGTTCGACCTTCTCCTCTGCTCTTCGCGTCTGGGTTTTGACGCGGGTGTATCACAATTCTATGGTGATCAGGCTTCGTTGATGGTGTCCCACCTGAGAGCTTCGTTTCGGCGACAGTATGGATTTCCTGGCGTTCTTTTCGCCATTTTCTGGCTCTTTGTAGGTTGTCTTTCTTTCGGATCAGGTTTTGTCCTTTCTTTCTTGGCTTGTTCAGGACGGTCGATTGATGCCTGATACTGTCGCCTCGTCGTGCGGCGCTGGCGGAGCTGCTCGAGCTAGCTTTCGGGGTCGACGTTACATCCGCCCCGTTAGTAAGCTTTCCTGTGCTATGTTTCACCTCCGGCCTGCTCATGCGCCTCCTGAGCCGTCCTGGTCCTTGGACCGGGTGCTCTTCTATCTTTCCTCTCCTCGTTTGTGTGGCCCTTCGGTTCCTGATTATTTTTCCCAGGCTTTGTTTTTGTTGGCGTTGGCCTCTGGGGGCCGGGTAGGGGAGCTTCATGCCCTCCTCCGGCGCAGGGGTTTCTGCTCTTTTGGTCCTGGGGGTAGGTTTGTCCGTTTGCAGCCTTCGCCTTCTTTTCTGGCGAAGAACGAGACGGCTGCTTTCCGGAGGGGTCCGTGGGTCATTGATGCTTGGTTGGTCGGCCGGGGGTGCATCATGTGTTGTGTCCAGTTGCGGCACTTCGCCGTTGCTTGCGCGCTTCGGCCGGTATGGCTGGGGATGCGCTTTGGGTTGATCCAGTTTCCCTCGTTCCCTGTTCCAGGGTTCGGGTCTCCCAGGTTGTCTGCAGGGTTATTAAATCTAGCCAGCCTGCGGTCTATCCTCGTGCCCATGCCGTTAGGAAGTTTGCGGCTTTGGCTGCTGTGTTGGTAATATGTCTTGGGCACATATTCGGGCGCGTGGTTTTTGGAATCGAACAGGGTCCTGGCCGCCCGTTATTTGGTGAACGTCCGTGCTCCTCGGCGTTCTTGTGTTGCTTTGGGTCGCAGGTTGCAGCCAGTTGTCTCGACTTCGCGTTGAGGAGTTTGTGGCCGCCGCCTCCCGGGTACGTCCCCTTTTTCCTTCTCTTTGGGTAATTAGCTCCAGGGAGCCGTAGGGCTCCCCACAGAAAACCAGCGTTGAATGTAATGAAACGCCATTTTCTGGGTGAGCCCCGGAGGCTCCCTGGCTACCCTCCCTCCCGTCCGGTCGGCGGATTTTTCGCGTTGGTTGAAGCCTAGTTTCCGAACTGACGGCAGCCGGCGCGGTGAGGTCCGGGGCCCCCCCCTCCCCCTCCCGGGGAGGGGAGGGCTGCGCGGACAACCGGCGCGGCAGTAAAGTGATTGTTTGATTGTTTTCCTTGTGATTGTAGGGAGTTTTTCTACCTCTCTGTTCGGTTTGTTGTAGTTTTCTACCATGTGGGTTTGTTTTGTTACGCCTACCTTTCTGGGTGCCTAACCCCGGTCGATGGCAGATAAGGAAAACCCCCAACCATATGGGGTTTTCCAGGGCCATTGCTCCCTGAAACCTCTCTGAAGGGGCCAGGTTCTGGCGCTGGTCCCTGGTAGGTCTGAACTCCATAGCTAGTGTCCCGGTCTAACATAACATACATTAGCCCGATAAGCTCCAGGGAGCCTCCGGGGCTCACCCAGAAATGGCGTTTCATTACATTCAACGCTGTTTTTTGATGTGGACCCATTTCCCTCGGAGGTTGCTCGAGCAGTTGTGCGGGGAGCCTGAACTTTGCCTTGCTGGTTTTCTCGCGCTGGGCTGGGTTTGGCTTCGGAGGCTGTTCTGGAATCTTTGGAGTGGTTTCTTTCACTACTTTCCCAATTGCTGGGTTCATTCCCCAATGTCCTTGTGTCAGTTGTTGCTTCGCATGCTTTCTCTTCGGGTTTTTGGGGTTTGGTGCCATGGTGCATTCGTCTTCCCACGCTCGATGTGTTCATTGCCGCTTCGTCTCTTGATTGGGTCTTTGTGACCAGTGCTCACCAGTCTGGCCAGGGTCGTTGGAGGCTGTCCTAACGTCAGGCTCACAGAACGGGCAGGAGTTTTGTGGCGGTGTGGCAGGTGCTGCTCCAGATTCGGCTTCCTCGGGGCTTGGTGTTCCAGCTCCATTCAGATTGCTTCCCCGTGGTTCATTGTCTCAACCACGGGGACTCCCATGGCTCTTAGGGGCTGGTTGCTTTGGGTGGCTCTCCTGCTGAGTTGTCGGGTTTTTATTCCTCTTTCCAAGGAGTGGCCAGTCAACGCCGCTTCCTACCTTTGGTTTTGCTGGACGTACTGGTGCCCGAGGTGGACCTCTTCCATCGGCATGGTCTCTGTGTAACCCATTGTTCGTGGCGCCGTTCTCCAACTGTGAGGCCATCCCGGTAGATGCTTCTCGGCAGGACTGGTCAAGGTGGGGTTCCTGTACCTCTTTTCCCCGGTCCACCTGTTGCTCCAGGTTCTAGCTTGCTTGGAATCCTCTCGGGGAACGGTGCTTCTGGCTCCATGGTGGCTGGCCCAGGTCTTTCTAACGCATTTGTATCGCCATTTGTATGGTGATCAGGGGGCTTCTTTGATGGTGTCCCACTTGCTATCTTCTTCCCAGCGACAGTATGAAGTTTCTTGGCAGTCTCTCTGTCACTTTCTTTTTCTTCAAAGGTTTTTTGTCGATTTGAGCCAGGTTGTTTTGTTTTATCTCTAGGCTTTTTCTGAATTGGATGGCAGATCCGCTCTTGCTTGCATTCGGGGTGGATGTTGCTTCCACTTTGTTCCACAAGCTTTCACGTGTATTTTCTGTGGGGATCCCCTTTGGCTCCCTGTAGCTATATATAGGGCTGATATACGCTATATTAGTCTGGGGGCTTCAGTCAATGGGGTCCTGCCCACTGGGGACCAGAGCCGGAACCTGGCCTCCCCCTCAGAGAGGCACAGGGAGCAATGGCTTAAGGAGACCCCCCTTGTATTTGGGGGTATTCCTTGTCTGCCATTGACCGGGATTAAGCACCCAGAAAGGTAAGCATCTCAAAACAAACCCCACATGGTAGGAAATTGCAAAAAATAACAAGACCGAACAGAGAAACATAACTCCACAAGGGAAAACAAAGGAATGCAGCAAACAAGAAATTGTCACTCACTGCTGCTGTGCCACTTGTCCACGCAGCCCTCCTCTCCCCGGGAGGAGGAGGGGGGAGCCCCAGACATACGTGCTGACTATTCACACCTCAGTTAGTGGCTGAAGCGCTCTGGGACAGATGTCAACTCTGGCCACAGATTCTGGCAAGATTTTGTGCCCTTGTGGAGTTTCCAGCTGTTTGTGGTGTGTTGACCAGGAGTAACATAGTGTACTGAGGGCTGCATGCGCTTAGTGCTGTCTTCCCTAAGCGCCCTGTGAGTACTGCCTTTGGGTTCTACGGTTACTGGGGCTTTCGGGCTTTACTTCCATAGGTGGTTCCTGCTGCTCGATATTACCCCGCCCTTGGGGCCAGCTGGGGTTTAGGGAACTTTGTTTGTCCATGGGTAGGGAGTGTTATTGCTGGTTTGGGGCGCGAGGTGCTGCACAGCACACCTACCAATGTGGAAGCCGTGTTCCCGGATCCTCCTGTGGTGGTTGTGCTTTTGTGGGGTTTTTCTTTTCTTTTTTGTCTATTGCTTGGAGGCAGTTTGCCTTGTTTGTCTATTAGTCCCCCCCCCTAAGGTATTTTGATAGCTCTCCTCTAGGCCCCTGTGCTTGTACACCTCTCAGGGGTCCAGTTATAGACCTATTCCCTCTTATTTACATAGAAGGGCTCAACTGGCTTTGCAGCACTGTTGCCTGGGCTTCCCATAGGCTGATCCCCAATGGGCCCCTGGAAAACACTGTCGGGGCTTGGCAGACCCACGGAAGACTACCCAGTCTTTCTATTTTTTTTTTAATTTTGCCCCGAGGGGCAAGTTTATTGGGCAGCGCCACTCATCCTGTGAGTGGACACACCGCCATAGTGACAGTATTCGGCAGCGCCACTCATCCTGTGAGTGAACACACCGCCATAGTGACAGTATTGGGCAGCGCCACTCATCCTGTGAGTGGACACACCGCCATAGTGACAGTATTGGGCAGCGCCACTCATCCTGTGAGTGGACACACCGCCATAGTGACAGTATTGGGCAGCGCCACTCATCCTGTGAGTGGACACATCGCCATAGTGACAGTATTGGGCAGCGCCACTCATCCGGTGAGTGGACACACCGCCATAGTGACAGTATTGGGCAGCGCCACTCATGCTGTGAGTGGACACACCGCCATAGTGACAGTATTGGGCAGCGCCACTCATCCTGTGAGTGGACACACCGCCATAGTGACAGTATTGGGCAGCGCCACTCATCCTGTGAGTGAACACACCGCCATAGTGACAGTATTGGGCAGCGCCACTCATCCTGTGAGTGAACACACCGCCATAGTGACAGTATTGGGCAGCGTCACTCATCCTGTGAGTGGACACACCGCCATAGTGACAGTATTGGGCAGCGCCACTCATCCTGTGAGTGAACACACCGCCACTCATCCTGTGAGTGAACACACCGCCATAGTGACAGTATTGGGCAGCGCCACTCATCCTGTGAGTGGACACACCGCCATAGCAGCATGTACAACACTCCCCAGTCTTCCTCTTGTCTGTCTTGTTGTGCTCTTCCCTCTAACTGATAGTTTGTAAATAATAAATTCCTGACTCCATCTCCAGTCTGGTGTATTAAATGGCCTTCATGATTTTAGTGTTGCATAACACAACTGACATGATCACCCTCCTTACTTCCTTTTTTTTCTGGGGGGAGCCCCTATGGCTCCCCGGAGCTATCCATGGCTGATATGGATACCCTAACTATTTTGCATCAGTCGATGTGGGTGGAGTTCTAGGCCTACCGGGGACCACGAGCCAGAACCTGGCCCCCTCAGAGAGGCACGGGGAGCAATGGCCCATAGAAATGCACATGTGATTTGGAACATTCTATATCTGCCATCGACCGGGACAGGCACCCAGAAAGGTAAGCGCCACAAAACAAACCCCTATTCTGGTTAACAACAAAAATTGACAAACGAGTGGACAGAACTTCCCCAGGAAAACAAATTAACAAGCATGACGTCACACAAGCCACGCCGCATGCCTGCGCAGCTCCCCCCTCCCCGGGAGGGGGAAGGGGAGCCCCAGACCCCCGCGCCGGCTATCCCCGCCTCAGTTCCTCGGCTGATGGGATAATGCACGGTCGTGTGGCTCCAGCTCCGATCTTGTTTCTGTGCTGTGACTTGTTTGCAGTGCTGCTTTTACGGTGATCGTGTGAGCTGGGAGTAGTATTCTCAGGTACTCGGGCTGCATGTGCTTAGGGTCACCCTCCCTGAGTGCCCTGTAGGTACCGCCCTTGGGGCTTGGGGTTGCCTTCCACAAGTCACCTTGGGTCTACCTCTGTTGGCTTTTCGCTGCTTGGCGTTTGGCCGCCCCGAGTGTTTGGGAGTTTTCCTCCCTTGTTTACCTTGGGGTAAGTGGTAGTTGTAACACTGGTGGGGCGCAGGGCACTGCGTAGCTAGTTTTCACCTATGACAGCGGCTGGCTCTGTTCCCTTTGGGTACGTTGTCCACTTGTGTGGTTTTCCTTTATATTTGTTTTTGCCTGGTAGGGGGTCTGCCTTGTTCCCCTCCCCCCTTATATTAGGTTCGTTGTGTGGTGGCACCCCCTGCTTCGCCCTCACGGGTGGACACGTCCCGTGGGTTCAGCTTTAGCAGTTTGCTTGGTAGTTTGGGGTGCCGGTTAGCAGTGCCCTGCCTGGGATAACCCTTAGCAGACCCAGTCTAGGGGCCCTGGAAAACCCCAGGGGGCTCTTGGGTCCGATTATGGAGACCCTTGCGTCCCCTCTCGCTTTGTGCGAGTTGAGGGTTGCTCTGTCCCTTTGCCTCAGGGTGACTCTCCTTGTTTTTGCCTCCGTCATGCTGCCTGTTGGGTCGGTGACACATTCGACCCTGAGTCCTGCGAGCTTTGTTGCTTGTTCGTGACTCCATTCACCCAGTCTGCTGATGAATTCCCGTGGGTGCAGGCAGCTCGCACGTTGCAGGGTAGGTTGTTGCAACGCGCTCAGGTTTGTCGCTTCCCCGGACGCCCCGATGCTGCCCCGCTTGTGTAGGGACACACTTGGGGGTTTTGGTCGCTTCGGCCTTGGTTCTTCCACGCCCCTTGATTTTTCCCCTCCTGCTTCCGGCCCCTACGCATCTGTAGTCTTCGGGGTCGGGGCGGGGTTCGAGGTTCTGAGACTTGGGCAGTTTCGGGGGTTGCCCCGTCCGGGGTAGCTGCGGAGGCATTCGAGTCTGTTCCTCCGGCCGATGCTCCGGGGTCTGACCAGTGGCCCCCTTCTCTTCCAGCTCTCTCGGCTGTCCCGGCTTTGCTAAAGGGTTATCCCAGGCAGGGCACTGCTAACCGGCACCCCAAACTACCAAGCAAACTGCTAAAGCTGAACCCACGGGACGTGTCCACCCGTGACGGCGAAAGCAGGGGGTGCCACCACACAAACGAACCTAATATAAGGGGGGGGAGGGGAACAAGGCAGACCCCCTACCAGGCAAAAACAAATATAAAGGAAAAACCACACAAGTGGACAACGTACCCAAAGGGAACAGAGCCGGCCGCTGTCATAGGTGAAAACTAGCTACGCAGTGCCCTGCGCCCCACCAGTGTTACAACTACCACTTACCCCAAGTTAAACAAGGGAGGAAAACTCCCAAACACTCGGGGCGGCCAAAACGCCAAGCAGCGAAAAGCCAACAGAGGTAGACCCAAGGTGACTTGTGGAAGGCAACCCCAAGCCCCAAGGGCGGTACCTACAGGGCACTCAGGGAGGGTGACCCTAAGCACATGCAGCCCGAGTACCTGAGAATACTACTCCCAGCTCACACGATCACCGTAAAAGCAGCACTGCAAACAAGTCACAGCACAGAAACAAGACCGGAGCTGGAGCCACACGATCGTGCATTATCCCATCAGCCGAGGAACTGAGGCGGGGATAGCCGGCGCGGGGGTCTGGGGCTCCCCTTCCCCCTCCCGGGGAGGGGGGAGCTGCGCAGGCATGCGGCGCGGCTTGTGTGACGTCATGCTTGTTAATTTGTTTTCCTGGGGGAGTTCTGACCACTCGTTTGTCAATTTTTGTTGTTAACCAGAATAGGGGCATGTTTTTGTGGCGCTTACCTTTCTGGGTGCCTGTCCCGGTCGATGGCAGATATAGAATGCTCCAAATCACATGTGCATTCTATGGGCCATTGCTCCCCGTGCCTCTCTGAGGGGGCCAGGTTCTGCTCGTGGTCCCCGGTAGGCCTAGAACTCCACCCACATTGACTGATGCAAAATAGTTAGGGTATCCATATCAGCCATGGATAGCTCCGGGGAGCCGTAGGGGCTCCCCCAGAA